>QANY01008662.1:59762-385150 GCA_003255025.1 Datisca glomerata
AAGAAACAAATGCTTAGCTTTGCTCTGACGTAGCATTTGGACTATTTGAGGTTCACTTTTTGTTTGCTCTCTTTTTGTGGACTTATCTGTTGACTGTTCATGCAATAAAATACAAGACACTTCATGTGAATGACAAGGAACACTTTTGATACTTTCTCTACTTCACAGAGTGTGATTCAATGGTCAATAGAACTCTCTGTATTGTACATCCACGTACTTTAAGATTACCTGTCAATTGATTTTACAGGTTTATGATTTTACTACTCCTATCAATTAAATTACTAAAATTTAAATGATGAATTAATGTATTGATCATTAATAAATTAATATTTTAATATTTATTTAAAATATTTTAAAATATCAATCTACTATAAATAATAAGTGACACATGTGTTTCATTAAAAAATTTGATCAATTTTATTTAATGAGTCTAAAATTATTCATTTTTAATATAAATAAAATTAAATGATAGGAGTAGTAAAAATACAATTTTGTTTTAGATTTTCCAACTAATTGAGTTAATGCACCTTAATTACATTTCCTCATTTATCAATTCATTAATTTTTTGTTTAAATATATGGAAATGTTATATGAGGAAATTATTAAATATACGAACATATATAGAGAAAACAAAAACAAATAAAATAAAATATAAAAATTGTACAAGCAAAAAAAAAGGCAGAGAAAATAAAAAGAGCGAGAGAAAAAGGAAAGACATTTACCGGCAACGTTGATGTTCTCAACAATGTAAAGAACATTGTCTTCATTGATTTCACCTTTCTGCTGAGCATCCAGTATGTGATCAATTGCACATTTCAACCCTTCGTTTGTCGTGCTCTTTGTACTTGCCAACTTCCTATATTTCACCCAAAACCAAATACTTTATTTTATTCTCAAAATTATAAACAAAACTTTATTTTAACTTATAATTTAATCCATGCTAAATATTTATTGGAAGGTTGTGGGTCACTCTAGATCACTAAAAAAACTATCTTTTCTTCTCTTCAAAGGAACCGAACTATCCCATCACTATCCTACCAAAATCCTTTTTTCTCTGTGTTAAATTTTCAGTTATCCTATAAATATAAACAGTTAGATTAACATAAATTTAATCATATAAGCATGAAGTGTGGTACAAATAATAACTACGTATGTGAGAGTTTGTTCTCCTATCAGTATAAAGATTTATCCATTAATTTATGTGTAATGTACTTAAAAAATCTTAATTGAGGTCTGTGCACCGTAGAAAATAAACTTACTTTCTCTCCTCAACAAAATAGTCTTTGAACAGTTGAATCCTCCTCTCCTTAACTTCCTCACAAACCTTCAAATAGCCTCTCAAAAAGGGTCTTAAAATGGGAATAAAATCACCATAATTGTACTCAAAGCTCTGTGCCAATCTACTTCTCTCTCCATTTAGAACCTTAAGCTTATTGAACAAAGCATCATCTTCTCCCCCAAACCTCGTATCAAACATGATCCTGTACATGTTATTGTACATCATCAGCTGTAACCGCCTCCTCAGAACAATCCCACTCGTGCACGCGTTTTTGTCCTTCTTAACGTCTTCAACCACACGCGCCGCCTCGTCCTCCCAACCGTACCTATATTGTTGAACCACCTTGTTGGTGAAAAACGGGACCGTCATAATACGTCTCATCTTCCTCCAGTGCTCGCCGTACACGGTGAACACCATATCCTGTCCTTTCCCGGTGAATATATCAAACACGACGTTCCTCGTCCTTGACCCAAACTCGACCCCTTGTGTGTGCAAAACCTCCTTGGCTAGCTCCGGCGAGGAGACGACCACTAGGTTACGTTGACCCATTCGGAGTAAAAAAATGTCGCCGAATTTCTTGGCGAGATCGGTTAAGTTACGGTGGTTTAAGTCGTCGCCGACTTGGAGCCAGTTTCCGAAAATGGGGACAGGGATAGGCCCAGGAGGGAGTTTGAAGCGTTTACCCTTGAGTTTTGAGATGGTTATTGCAAGAACAACAGAAAAGAAGAGACCCAGAAGGGTCTTTTCCAATAGGAGGAGATCCATTTTTGGTGAATTGGAAGGGAAAATGGTGAGATGTTTATGTTGGATGATTGTCATGAAGAGGAAGGTGTGAAGGAGGGGTGCATTTATAATAAGGAAAGGGTATGAGGTTGTGGGGTCCATTGGGGAGGTTGGAGAAAAGCTTGTGGATGACTAACAACACACGTTAGGTGAATGAGTAAGAGAGGCCAATTGGTGTATGCACCGTAGAGAGTAGGCACGTCAATGGATGAGTTTAAGTGAATATTGGTAAGCACTCAAACATTCGTATTAAATTTTCGTCTAATCTATATTCATACTAAATTAAATGAGTGGAGATGGCATGTACATAATATATGGATACTCATATATTTTTCTCCTTTCATTGGAGAGCGAGAGGCGTTTATCTATTTTTTTGCGTTAGATTTAAGGGGCCATTTGTTTCCTATTTTCTGTTTGATAAAGTTTGTGTAAATTAATTTCTCATCATTTTTTTATATTTATTATAAGTATTCTCATTTGTTATGATAAATTTTTTTAAGTTGATAAAACAATAATCTCATATTACTTTCCGTACCACTTTCCCACAAAAATTCACTTTACCAATATATCTACACATTTTTCAAAATAACTTTTATTTTCCCAAATCTTCATAAAAATATCATTTATTTACTTCAATTATTCCTTCTTAATTTTGATATTTTATTTTCTTCAAGACCACAAAAGTATCATAAAATATCATGATCCTGGTGTAACCGAAACGGTCCTAATACCGAATTTTGAGATTTTTTTCGTCTTTTCTGACTTGTCCGTCAACTCATCTCGGAATCGTCTCGTGAGATTAAGATATGCACGTTAATTGGAATGAATGAAATAAAATATTAAGTTTGAAATAAGGATAGATAAATTATTTATATATAAAAAATATAAAATATAAATGATTAGAATATATGTTAATAATATCAACTATTTTTTTGAAATTAAAATTAGTTTCTTCTCTAAAATAAATATTATTCATAGACTATCCATATCTAAAAATATTAAATTTATAAAGTAGAATATAATTAGATTGTTTATCACGTCTCATTTTTTGTGTGGAGGACCGGAACCGTGGGACGAAACCACAAAAGGGGAGTATCCCTCAATCATTCAGCTTTAGATTGTATTTAACTAAAATATAAAATAAAATTACATCATTGTTCTATTTTGTTCATGTGGCAGAACTAAAATATTTTGCCCGTTCCTGCCGGAGTGGAAGGATATTGATAACCATGGTATATATATCTACTGAAGAAAAGTATGTGTAACGAGAAAACTGTTATGTATTATTAAATATTTTAATGTGTTAATATAAATTATGGTTATTTATATCATATTTATTTTTATATATAAAAGAGGAAAATTGTATGATAATTAATTTGTGATAGAAAATTTAATCAAAAACGACGTGAATTATTAAGATTTTTTAGTAGTTGCTAATAAAGAGAATCCTGTACACAATTTTGCTATATAATTTTGAATAATTTGTCATTGAATTCATTTGTACGGTGTAAGTAAAAAAATTATTTTTGTTTTTTACGTAGTAAGAGAAAAATAGTTGATTTAATTTTATTGATGGGTTAATAAAATAGTTAATTAATTAGTGCATAAAATAATGTATATACATAAATAAGACATAATGTGTATTAGAATCTATAAGTAATTATTGACAACAAATTAAAAGTTGATAAAAATAGAAACTTTTATATAATAAATAATTTTATTATTTTAATATAATTTATATAACTTTTCTAGTAACTTTATCAATTTTTTTCACACAACTTTACCCAAGTATCATACATACCAAACAAATAAATGATACTTTCTAATAACTTTTTTCACTTAATCATGCGTTATCAAACATGTAATCTTAATATCTTATCATCTAAATTTACCACTTAAATATTTTTAACAACTTAATTTTTCTAACATTCTTACTTAACCCGTACCAAACAACCCCTAAGTCTTTTTTAAAGGAAAAGTTAGTTGATAGCATATTCCGCATTTAGTAAAAACTAGTCAACTGTATGTGAGTTGCACATATTGAAGAAATCAGTAATAAATAATATGTACAAATATACGAATAGGACTACACATAAAAATGTTTGATCAACTTCTAACTGTGACGTCAAATGCTAAGAATTAAATCTATTGAAGGTTAATGATATTTTTTGTTAAATATTTTGTGTTGCTTCAGAGAGTTAATAATTTTTTTAATTAATATCTCAGTTTGACATGTTCTTAGATATTACAATTCGGTTATTGATTGTATCGTAAAGAGGCATCTGCTTCGGTTTTTTTCCGTATTTGTTTTGATGTGATTTCTCCTAGTATTTTGATTTAGTGTTTATATTGACTCTTATTAATTAATTTTCTTGTTGCTATTTTTTATGGATTTTATTCCCTAAAAAAGGTAAAAAAAAGTTTGAACAATTAATTTTAATATTAAATTATTCACTTATACAACTTTTTTTTATGTAATTTGATTCATTTAAACTAATTTATCTCTGAATTTTTCACTCATATATTTTTAATAACTAGAATAGTAAATATGATTTTAATAGAGAGAATATCATGTGTCAAAAAAATGATTTCCCGTCTTAGTCCTTTTTATATATACCATAGACTTAAAAAGTTAAAAAGGGATTTAAAATATTATTTCAATATCAAATTATTCATTGATTCAATTCTTTAATAAAATTTGATCTATTGAAACTAATTTATCTCTTCATTTTTCACAACTAATATATTGTTAATAATTGATACGATAAATGTGGTTTAGTTGAGAGAATATTAAAATATTTATCAATTCAAAATTTCATATATAATAAGGGTAATTTGTGTCTAAAATATTATTTCCCATAAGTCTTATTTAAAAGTAGTAGTGATATCATCTCAGTTAACTCATGTTATACATGTATGCAACGTACCCACTATATTTATGTAAGTGAGATTCTAAAAATTAAGATATGTAGATAAGTTTTTTACGAAAATTAATGAAAAAGTAAAAAAAGAAAATTCCATTATCAATATGAGACGTTGAAATCGGAACAAAAAAATTGCATAACTCTCTACTGTTAAGTTGAACAGTAGATAATTCGATTTCGACAAACGATTGTAGGAGCTAGAATCCGATGTCTTATATATATATGGTTCAAGTCTTACCACTCAACCATTTGTTTGATACTGCGTACACTTCTTCCTGTTTTTTGTGTATTTTTTTATATTATTTGAACTGTTACATGATAACACAAAATTGTACACCTTACCTTGAGAATTTGACCTAATGCCATTGATAAATCCCTACTTCTAATTCTTTAATTTTGTCTTTCTTTAAATTTTTTAAGTTTGTTTTTCCCTTTGTTTTATCAGGAGAATGGAGAATGAGAAGATCATGCTTAGTGGAGGGATGAAGTTGTAGTAGGTGAAGTGGGGACGAGTGGGTTGGTGAGGGGGGAAATATATGTCAATTGATTGCCACAGTCATATATTCCTTATTAAACCTTAAGATCTTGACACGTCATTTCCTATGTGTCACCTAAATAGATTTGGATCTCCTGTATTGGGATCGGGTTATGTCCATCAAATCCTAATCGTCCGTGTAAAAATATACATCAAACGTTACCTTAGGACATGTGCCGAGTTGATAAGACGATTCTTTAATTTTATCTTTTTTTTTTAAATCTGAGCCGTCCGTTTTTAAAATGAATGATATAAATGTAATAGATCATTATTATGTGCCAAGGAACATGAGAAAATTCAAATCTCATCTAAATATTATATACGGTGAATCCCAACCTAAAAAGCGTTGTTTTACCAAAAAAAAAAAAACATTACATATACATATAACTCTATCATAATGGGTGGTCAAAAAGTAATTAAGTTTTTAAATGTGGTATTAAAATACAATATTATATATCTCACCAATCTTTGTCATAAAAATTAATTGTAACTATTTATCACTTGAAGAACCCTTCACTTCCATGAAATCAAGGGTTGAAGTCCCCTTTCATCCACTGATAAAAGTTGTAACGACATATTATAAAAAACAATAGAATTTTGGTGGCAGACATAAACATTTAGGCATGCCAAATGTAATTGAGATTAATATAAAAAAAATCATATTCTCAGGTCATTTTCATAAATAGCACATATAAATGGATTGTTTTACGTTTGAAGTTGAAGTATCTGATATCAACTGTGAAAGAAATAATCAATTTATAAATGTGAAAAAAAAATTCACATGTCAAACTCGTTTTTAAAGTTAAGAATGTTAAATATCAACTAACACGTGTAATTTATACAAGTCAATAGAAATGAACCTATCATAAAAAATAAAATACTTATAATTCCATAATAGTAAAAGTTTTTTCCACCACTTTGAAAAGACCAAAAAGTCAGATTTTTTTTTAAATTTTTTTTAAATGTCCGTGAACAGACTCTTATTTATTTATTTGTTCTTAAAAATTATAATTGGAGAAGAGATAGTTATAACAATTTTCTTTGAAGAATATGTGAGAGACCTACTACCTCACTTGTCATTCTCTCACAATATCTTGATGAATATGAACTCATACACTATGTCTACATTGACATGATAGATGTGTACCGTTTGTTTGGTAAGAAAAAACGTATTGAACAACTACTTCACTCTTCTTATTGATTTATTTATAAGATTTGAGTAACGTCATTCCATTTACATGTGGATTTGGTTAAAAATGTTTCTGAGAGGAGCCAATAAATCCATATTTATAGGAGTTTAGATAAAGAACGTCATATACTAATGATTTATGCAGTCAAAGGTTAAGTGATATTTTTTTCTTACCAATTGCATATTATGTTAAGAATAAATCATTTATTATTAAGTAAATTGACACGATAATTAAATTTTAAAACTTATACCATACGGTTTCGGATTCAAAACATTGTATATCTCATTAAGTAGATTTTTGTGATTTTAAAAAATAAATATAGACAACCCAAAACCAATTAAGAGCTCTTTTTTTCTAGAAAAGCAATAACTTAGCGGCAAATAGAATTTACAGAACATGTCAGATAGAACCCGTGAGACAAGACATAGGTCGTTCTATGTATATGTATATCACATGCACAGCCAATAAATAACCTAATATTCAATAAAATAAATAAATAACCTAACTATAAATAATGGGAAAATATCAACCATATCATATATATAGACTATATGTAGTTTAGTTAAATGATACATTAACAGTATTATCTATAGTTTGTTTAAATGATGCATTTTTTTAGTTTACAAAAATAATTCAAAACTCATTTCATGTTAGGTTTCTGTTAAAAAAATCCAACACTGTTTCAAATTCAAACCAACTCAGCTTAACTATAATGTAATGTGAAAATTACCCCTTGTTTTTTCTCAATTTTGAAAATTTTAAATGAATTCTTTTTATATTCAAACATGTATCCTCCTAGTTTATATGCAAACTGAAAATCGTTTATGTTTTATGTTAAAAAATAGTTAGCTTAGATAGGTTATAGATAATATTATCATTTTATACTCAAATTAACAACTTGTTGATATAATAGACTTATGTCTTATATTTTAAATTTGAGAGGTGTCCGTGACATTTAAGCAAACTAAGAAGAGTATGACATGACTTTCACTAAACAATGTTAAAAGAGAAAAATAAAAACAAAATAATTCTCAATTTTCAATAATTAAAGTCTTAGAGTCTAACTCAACTCAAAAGTTAACTTGATAGTTGATGGTTGCTCAAAGTTTATATTCTTAAACCAACACTTCTTCTCAGCCGATGTGCGATTATTTTCTCAATACACGCATCACATACAAGCCGGTCTTTTGCTTGTTTTTATCACGTGGAAATGTAGTATGAGCCCAGTCGTACTTGACTTTCGTCTAAAGAGGTTTTGATATCGCGTTAAGTCTTAGAGTTTAACTCAATTCAAAAACTAACTTGATAGTTGATGATTGCTCAAAATTTATATTCTTAATCAAATACTTCTTCTCAGTTGATGTTGAATTATTTTTTCAACAACAAGCGGTACTAATTTGCCTTGCCGTTTAAGTTGGCGTCAGAGAAATAAGGGGGAATCTTACCATAGACATGAAATTTTAGACTGATATGGTCTGTTATAAATTAATTCCTACAAAAGTTCATTATAAGAACACTAATCGTTAGTTATTGCGTATGAATGTATGATACGATATTGTACTAATTGATAAAGAAACTATAATAAGTTATATTAATGACGAGAGAAAACGTACCAACAAAATAAATTAATGAGAGAAAAATACTATAATCATGCATGTGATTTTGTAACCAAAAAAACAAACCAAATAGAAAATATAAAAAGGAAAGAAAGATGGTACCCGGATGGTTGATCCCATCGAGAGGCAAGGCCACGAGTTTTATCGAACAAAGGTAATTTGTTCAAACCCCGTGTTATTTGAAGTGATAATAAATAAAGAAATTATTTTATATAATTTTAATTTTAAATATTTGAATGAAATAAATAGTATATATTTTGTTATTTTAACATTCGAAGGATAATCATATTCAATTCGTTAATTTTAAAAATACGAAAGGTCCAAATTATACAATTTTATATCTTATAAATTAGAAGGACACAAATAATAGAATATTTGATAATTTTACATATTTTATCTAAATTATTATTATTTGACAAAAGGGGAAGAAAATGGGTGAAACAGGTAAAAAAATCAAAGACCGGTTCTGATGCTGTCTCACCAACTACAAAGGAAAAGGACGTGGAACTACCAAGACCATTACCATCCAACAAAGCCAAATTTTCTTGACATTCCAACCCATATCTAATCCAATCCCAATTTGAACCAAGAAAGCAAAAGCCTACTAAATTAAGTCACTCCCACCAAATCACATTTCATTTGCCCACAATCATCCGCGTCATCAATACATCACTTGGTTCTCAGTTGCATGGCATCACATCAAGTCTTGAATGTGTTGGCCCTTGTGTATTTCTTTTTGGATAGTATATTTACAAATAATAGTAGCTACTGGTTAGTTATAAATGTCATGAGATAAACAAAATTAGCAAAATGTCATTTTTGTGTAGTACAAAGCATTTTGTATATTTCATTTTACCGTATTTATCATTGCTTTCAAGAATGGAGAAGCTGATATATAACGAGTACCTTAGAGCTTAAGCTTTTCCAAAATTAACTGCCTAACTAATCGAAAGATGTAAACAAACTATGTCAGATAAGCTGACTATTTAGTTGCACTAGCAGATTTACTAACCTTATTCACTAACATTTCCCGTCAAGCAAAGCAAAATGGAGGAAAAGATATTTGAACTTGGTCTATGAACAATAATAATTTTCTGTGTTCGATCATTTTAGCGAAGAAAAAAAATAATTAAAGTAAATGTCACGGAAACATTACGAAAATAGTTGAATTTGTCATGTTGGCAAATTTGAAGAAGTCGATCTGCAGTTACTCACCTAACCAATATAACTGAAGTATAAAAGTCGCATAGGAAGTCATGAAAGCCAGAGAAACCAATCCAGGGAATCATCACCATGACAAAGCTGGTAGCAATCACTACAACCGCCATATTCGTCACACTATGCCAAATGATTCAAATTCAAAATTAAAACTGATAAGTCTTAAAACTCAATATCAAAGAATATTATGTTTATTCTCGCTTTATTTCAGAAATTAAGTTGTATTGCAAGCCTATAAATACATGTCAAATTGTAAACTAAAGGATCATCTAATACAAGCCATTACAAATCGCTTACTCTCGTGCTTATTTTTTCTGCTCTTGATATTTTCTATTTTAGAGGAAAAAAATTTCATTATATTTTGGTGCTCTCGTTGAGAGCCGAGAGAAAACACTCGAGAAACCCACCCAAAAACACTAAACATGCGTAGAACTAGATCTAACGCATCCCATAATGGAGATAATAAAGCCAGAAACACTAATGACCAAATAGATCAACTGACCCCACCAGCGGAGATACTCTAGACAATTCTGATTGGGATGTGAGAGATGGAAGAACGAAATGCAGAAACACAGCGCGATACGTGGAGAGCTATTCAAGAACAGATCCATGCTCTTCAACAAAAAATGGCTCGGACGCGTGCTGAGGTCAGCCAAATAGCAAATAACAAAGAACGGGACATCCGTTTGGAGAATAACTGGCGAGAGGCAAGACAAGAAAACCACGAGAACAGCAGGGACATGCGACGAGAAGAAGGGGAAATTCAGTCCCAGAATTGAGAAAAGGAGGTTGCAGAGGAGATGCGCCAGTCTAAAATTATTACCAAGGAAGCTGTAGAAGAAGTACTGGAACGGAAGATGCTGGAGATGAGAAACCTGGGGAGTACTGAAAAAAATGACCTTGAATCTCTCACTTGTACCCCGTTGAGTCCAGAGATTCTGTCGACTCCTGTAGCTAAGAAATTTGTGGCTTCAAAGTTCAAGTTTTACGAAGGGAAGACAGATTCAATCGATCATCTCCCCCGTTTCGGGCAGATAATGCCCTTGTATCAGCACGGGGATGAGTTAATGTGCAGAATGTTCTCAACCAGTCTGGACGGAACGACCTTGAAATGGTATCATTCGCTCCATGTTCGTTCGAATACTAACTTTACTGTTATATCTTCTCTCTTTCTGGAACAGTACTCCACATATCGAGCAGTAATGGAGGACACATAGTACCTCATCACGATCATGATCAAGGAAGGAGAATCCTTACGGGAGAACACCCATAGATTCAAAGACGAAATGACAAAGGTTTGTGATGATCATATGGCCATACTAGCTTTTAGAAGAGGGTTATGACCAAATTCACCCTTGTTTGAAGACTTGTCCAGAACAAAATATTTATTTAAGTAGAGACTTTCCAAAGGCTCAGACCTATATCACACTGGAAAAAGAAAAGAAGAGTCTGTTGAAAGTAAAAGAATGAAAAAGGAAGACTCACAAAAGCTAGAAAGGAACTCCAGATACGAAAGGAAGAGAACTGACAAGACAGACAAAACCAACGAAAGGGGTGGAAAATGGGAAGGACAGAGTATCAATGGTAAGAATCGAGTAGAGTACATCTAAGAGACAATGTATACACACCATTAACCCTCCTAGTGAATTAGATCTTAGAACAGATTAAGGACAAGCCATGGTTAAAAAGGCCAGCACCACTTACAAAAGAACCCAGTTACAAAGACAAGGATAAGTATTGTTCTTTCCATAGGATCAACAGACACTACACCAGAGATTGCTTCCAACTCAGAGAATATATTGAAGAACTTACAAAAGATGGATATCTGCGCCAGTTCGTGAAAGAGAAGAGCTGAAACATGAAGCAGAAAAAGAAGATCGTGGCGATGAAAAGCGTGACAACGAGAAACAACCAATTCGCATTTTCAACACCATCATTGCACTAACTGAGCAGTAAGGGTCAACAAGGAAGGAAAGGAAGTAGTACTGTAAGAAATCAATGTTGGAGAAGTGCATGGAGAACCACTCATCTGACAACGGGAATATCCTGCTAATATTTGATTATCTAGATCTCAAATACGACGGACAGCATAACGATGCACTTGTCATTTCGATATAGGTTGATAATTGCCTATTGAGAAGAGTTCTGGTAGATGATGGAAGCACGGTTAAAATACTCTACCGGACCACGTTAGAAAAGATGTGAATGAGAGATTAGATGCTACATGGGATAGGTTTTAATGGAGCTATCAGCTACTCGAAGAGGATCCTTACTCTCCCTATAAGAGCTGAACCTTTTAATCATATCACTGAGTTTTTTATTCTGGATATTTCATCCCCGTACAACATCATTCTAGGAAGAACATGGTTGCATGAGATGAAAGTTGTATCGTCAACCTACTATCAAGTGTTAAAGTACCCCTCATCGGAAGGAATCAAGACTGTCACATGAGACCAGGCTTTAGCCCGCATATGTTCTGTGATTGCATTGGAGTCTGCGAAGAAAATGTGTACAAAAGAAATAGAACGCAGACAGCTAAAGGAAGGAACTTAATAGCAATCAAAGGATGATGGGTCAGACTGCCCGAGGCACGAGGCGGGGGAACATACAGAGGTATGCTTAGAAGAAGGAACACAAAAGATGATAAACATCGGCACCTGCCTCGAACAAGCAGAGAAAGACATGTTGATTGACATTCTACGAAGGAACAAAGATGTTTTTGGCACTACTACGTAAGAAATTCCAGGGACTCCATAAGAGATTATATGCCACAAGTTGAACACGGATCCAACAGTAAAACCAGTAAAATAGAACAAAAGAAGTTTTGCGCCAGAATGGAACAAAGCAATAAAGGAAGAAGTAGATAAGCTATTAACTGCAGGATTCATTAGAGAAGTTGACTATCCGGCTGGCCAATGTGGTGATGGTACGAAAAAAGAATGTCAAATGGAGAATCTACGTGGATTTCACCAACTTAAACAAAGTTGTCCAAAAGATGACTATCCGCTGCCTAGAATTGATCAAATGGTAGACGCCACATCTGGACATGAGCTCCTCAGCTTTATAGATGCCTACTCTGGATATAACCAAGTGAAATTGTTTCAATTTGACGAAGAAAAAACTTCTTTCATTACTGAATATGGCATGTATTGTTATAAAGTAATGCCGTTTGGTTGAAAAATGCAGGAGCTACACATCATAGATTGGTGAACAAAGTATTCCAGAGTCAGATTGGAAGAAATATGGAGGTGTACGTGGACGACATGTTGGTAAAAATCAAAGGATGAGAAAACCATATCCAAGATCTAGAAGAGGCTTTCTCAGTCCTAAGAAATAACTCAATGAAGCTGAATCTGGAGAAGTGTACTTTTGACATTGTTGCAGGGAAATTCCTTAGCCACTTAATAACTCGACGAAGGATAGAAGTTAACCCGGACCAGGTTAAGGCTATAATGAAGATGAAGTCCCCGAGTAATGAAAAAGAAATTCAAGAACTGACTGTGGGAATCGCGGCACTCAACATGTTTATTTTTAGGTCAACAGATAAATGCAAGCCGCTCTTTGATAAATTGAGAAAGAACTCTACACACAAATGGGATGAAGAGTCTGAAGAGGCCTTTAACGGAAACAAAGAGTACTTAACAACACCCCACTACTCTCTAAACCAATGCATGGTGAGGAACTCCTCTTGTATTTTACAGTTTCAAAAATAAATGTAAGTGTCGTGCTCATTAGAGAAGAATAAAAGAAGCAGAAGCATATATACTTCATCAGTAAAAGCTTGGTGGCAGCAAAGACAAGATATAAAAAGATGAAAAAATTAAAATTGTCGACCTTAACTGCTGCAAGGAAGCTTAGACTTTATTTTCAGGGATACAACATTGAGGTATTAACTGACACACCTATTAAAAGTTTATTGCATCCCTAGAGGTAAGTAGAAGAATGGAAAAATTGGCACTCAAACTAAACTAGTATGATATCAATTATGAGCCCAAAACTTCAATCAAGGGGCAAGTGCTAGCATATTTCATCGCAGATTTCACCGGAGAAATAATTAGTCCAGAACAGCCTAAAGAAATGGAGAACGGGTCTTGGAAACTATATATTGATGGTGCTTTTAACAATAAGGGAGCAGGAGCTGGAGTAATGGTGCAAACTTCATTCGGAGAAACATTAGAGCATTCTATCTCATTTGGATTTAATGCATCGAATAATGAGGCTGAGTATGAACTGCTAATAGCTGGAGTATCTTTTCTACGAGAATATGAGGTAACTGGCGTGAGCCTATTTTATGATTCCATGTTAACTATCAAACATATAACACGAGAATACGTAGCTAAAGATGAGAGAATGATAAGTTATTTACATCGGGCAAGAGAATTACTAAACTTGTTAAAAAATTATGAGATTTAACAAATCTCGAGAACTGAGAACGAACACGCAGATGCGCTAGCAAATTTGGGATCATCTTTGCGATTCCCGAATAAAAGAAATGTACCTGTGGAATTCTTGGAAGAACCAAGTATTCAGCTATCATTAAATAACGTTGCTGAAGTGGAACTAAAAAGGAACCCAGCTGGCAGCATGATTTAATCCTATATCTCAAAAATAGAGTACTCCCTGAGGAAACACTCCTGGCGAAAAAAGTCCGGCAACAAAGTGCAAGGTACACATTAATTAATTGGTACTTGAAATGCTTGAAGGAGAAAAAACACAGTATGTCTTAGCTGAAATTCATGAAGGAGTATGTGGGAACCACACTAGGGGGAGATCATTAGCTCACAAAGTCTTAAATGAGGGATATTACTAGCCTGGAATGCATGGAGACGCCAAGCAATATGTGAAGAAATGTGACAAATGCCAATGATTTTCCCTAGTCACCAGAATGGCTCTAGGAGAACTAAACACAGTAGTGGCACTCAACATCATCGGTCCACTTCCCATAGCGCCAGCTTAGAAGCGCTTCTTGCTAGTGGCAACAGAATACTTTGCGAAATGGATAGAAGCATAGGCTTTTGCGAGAATTAGGAATTTGATTGTCTCAACAGCTACCAGAGACTCCTCAACAGCCTTTAATGCCTCCTTTATAGCTCCCAAATACTCTATCAAACTAAGAATCTCTACCTTAGCTCCATCGACTTCTGCTGCTTGCTTCTACACTATCTCATCAAGCATAGACTTTGACTCTTTCAACTGAGCAACTTCTTCATGAAGACCTTCAATGATGCCAGCCGAATGAGCAACATCCCTTTGAAGCTTCTACAACGCCAGGTCTCGAGCAGCATGATGCTCCTGGAAAGCATTATGGTGAATAAAGGTCTGGGGAGAAAACAAAAATGGTGAGAAAAAGTAAGAGAATAACTAAACAAGGAAAAGGACAAAGAACCATACTTTGACTAAGTCGTGACTAAGGGAGGAAACGAGGTCGTGAACTCTTTAGTTGCGAGTCCTTACCAAATCAGTCTAGAATTAATCCCACGGGCAACGGCTTGAGAAGACTGAGCATCATTTAAGAAGCAGACAGATGATGATATATCAGCAAATTTCCTGAACCGCCAAGGACCAGGACCAACAACTGCACCCTGAGATCTAGAAGTAGGGTCTTGACTAGCGGCTGGCAGAGCTGGTGTGGGAACAGTGAGAGAGGGAGAAGTAGCAGAACGAGGGGTAAATCCTCACCCTGAATGGAACAAACATTCAAAACGGGAGGATCCCTTGAAGAGCTGGTATCGTCTAATTTGGGGCGAGTTCGCCTCCCAATTTCACCCATCATGGTACGAAGGAGTTTAGACATAATTAGTTTCTCCTTCACTCTCTGAAGTAAGATATTCCCCTCTAAAGTGTCAGAATCAGATCGTTGGGGGAAGAGTGGCGTGAATCTCTCACTGGGCAGGAAATAGACGATGGAGTAGATGTGGCAGACGGAGCTGAATGAGAAACAATGAATAGATCTCGTGGTAGAACGAACAGTGGCACAACAATGAGGGGTGCGACTGAACTTGAGGGCTGAGAGAAGGCAAGCGTGATGTCACTGTGTGGGTTTAGGAGATTAGACCACTTTCTATGTCGACAATGGAAAGTGAGGATTAACTTTTACAGTCTTCTGAGTTACGTAAGGCTTCCTATTCTTAAGCTTATCTGTAGGGAAAGAGAGGACCAACATAAGAAAAGAAATAAAAAGAAAAGAGAGAGAACAAATAATAAGGGCAGATTTAAAGAGAAACATAATTTGGAAATAGGGCTCCAGCTACTTACTGAAAGTCCCCCAGTTCTTGGGAGTTCTCCAGCGGCCATCACCATCCTAATTTCTGCCAACCACAAGAACATCCATCTCTCAGTTTTTGTCACCCGGGGAAATATTGGTCATCATTGGCCCCCTCTTTTCTGAAGTTTGATTGGAAATGTTGTAAATCTCACCCTCAGGTTTAATTACATAACAATATCTCAATTCTCCGTCTCCCAAATAAAACCAAACCTCATATTCAAAGCCTCAAAACCTAGGAGGATCCTATAGTTACTGGGAGTAAATTGTGAAGGGGTAAGACCACACCAGTGGAAGAACTCTTGGAAAATGGAGAGAAAGTAAGTCTAAGGCCCAGAGTAATATACATTGGACTTAAGGTTATCTGGTATGGAGGCCTACAAGGATGACCTGGGTGCCTACTCTCGCCTAAACCAACTATAGCATTAGGAGGAAATACGTCATGAAAGATAGAAAGAAACTCGCTAAGCTCAGCTGAATTTGCAACTAGAGGAACAATATGCTTGAATTCAATCCACCTCAACTCATGGCTACTGGAATTACTAACAACAAAGAAAAGAGAAGTGGAGAAGACATAAGACTTACGAAGAACAACAGAGAAAAGTAAACAAAATGAAAGGGAAATGAAGAATTTATATTGGCTCCGGACACAAAAGGTTATAGAATTTAATTAAGAGAAATGAAATGATGACTGACACGCACTCGATTGAAGGAAAATTTGCAGGAGAAAATGGGCCATCGCTGCTAACGCCTATTCAGGGGTTGATAGCTGGAAAGAAGGATTGCATGTTCTGACAAAAAAGATAAATAACGGCCATTAAATCTGAGCACACGAATGGGAAGTGACAAAAGAAATAATTGAGGAGAGTCAAAATGTCATGACATAAATAGAAGCGTCAGAACAGACCCTTAGCAAGAACGGAAATCAAAGCGTCAGAACAGACCCCTAGGAGGAACAGAAATCGAAACGTCAGAGCAGACCCCTAGCGAGAATGAAAATAAAAGCATCAGAGCAGATCCCTAGCGAGAATGGAAATTGAAGTCTCAAAGTATACCCCTAGCGAGAATGGAAATCGAAGTATCAGAGCAGACTTTTAGCGAGAACGGGAATTAGAGCATCAGAATAGACCATTGATGTGAACAGGAGAATGAAACGACAGAAGAGAAAGCTCATGCAACCATCAAACGCACGTCATTTTGTAAGGTAACTATTATCATTGCTGACTTTTGCAGGTCATTATTATTACAGGTCACAATGAATCTAGTGTTGAAGATCGAGGAATCAAATCATTACACCTGAATGAAGAGAGACTTCATCAAGTGTAATGGGGGCAAATTGACATGAATAATTCTCAATGTTCGACTATATCAGCAGAGAAGAAAATTAATTAAAGCAAATGTCACGGAAGCATTATGAGAATAGTTGAATTTACCATGTTGGCAGATTTGAAGAAACTGATCTAGAGCTACTCGCATAACTAAGGTAGCTGATGAATAAAAGTTGCATAGGAAGTTACGAAAACCAAATAAGCCAATCAAGGGAATTCTTATCATGGAAAAACTGGTAGCAATCACTACAACCGTCAGATGAACCACACTACGCCAAATGATTCAAATTCAAAAAATTGTTAATACTGATAAGTAAGGCTCAGTTATTCACCTAAAAAACGAAGCAAATCCTGGAAGATAAACTTAATCTCGAAGAATATTCTGTTTATTCTCACTTTATTTTGAGAACTAAGTTGTATTACAAGCCAATAAATACCAAATTATAAATTGAAGGATCATCGAATGCAAGCCATTGCAAATTGCTTACTCTAATGCTTATTTTCTCTGCTCATGATAGTTTCTATTTTAGAAAAAAAATTTCCTTTACAGTCTGAGGCATGGGCTTAGTGAAGATATGAGATATCATTATTCTGGAAATTAGTAGAAATTATTTGACACTCGTACATCAATCTTTATACACTTGGTTCATGAATGGAACACATGATTAGCCAACAAACCAACACTGAAAATTTCACACCAGTGTTGGAAAAGGGTAAATTTAAATTTGTAACTCTTGAAATTAGTATTGTCACGATAAAATTTTAGTGGCTGCTTGAGAGAGAGAGAGTCATGTACTCAGATTTTGCACTTGGTTTAGCTGCTACATTCTGCCTTTTGGAACTCCAAACAGTGAAAGTGCCTCCCAAATAAAATACAAGCCAGTTGTGGATATTCGATCATCTAAATAGCTTTCCCCAGTCAACATTTGTAAACCCTTCCAAAGTTAAAGAAGGTGTTCGTTGAAAGTGTAAGCTACAGTCAAGTGATCACGCAGGCTTGCTAAAACATAACCACGCAGTCTTGCTAAAATGTAAATTATACATCTATATTTTTTTTAATATTTTTATACACCATAGTTTATGAAACTTCAAAACATTACCCTTCTATAACGATTTTCTGTTAAAGATAACACTAAATTTCATGTGAGAAGCATGTGGTTAATTTTCATTAACAAAAGTTAGGCGCTGTTAATTTTAAGAGATCCTTTAACCTTTTACTATTTAGTTTTGTTTTACCTTTTAACTTAAGTTTTTTTTATAGGGGTTTGAGAGAGAGTTTGTGTGTTCGAGAATCTAGAGAGAAGGAAAGGGGAAAAGCTAAGGTTTTATATTTCGGAGGATAGAAAATCCAAATTTTTTCACAAATTGTTGAAGATTCTCTTCAGAGAAGTCAATTTCTTTGTTTTTTGTCTTGATTTTATCTTCATTGAGTGATTTCAATACAAGAGGCTGCTATGGCTGCTGCACAAGTGCTCTCCGGTGGTGGGAATATGAAATGGATGTGAGAGTGGAGGTATGAAAAATGAGGGAATGAAGAGAGTTGTTTATGTAGGAAACAAAGTGTCTAAAAATGGAGGGAATAGGGGGGAAAGGGCGGCAACAACGACGCTCTTCTCTCCTTCGCGCAAGAAGAAAAATAGTGAAAAAATGAAGTTGGATTTGTATCAATTTTGATGAAATATCATCACACATGAGGGTATATTTTGAAGTTTCTCAGATTATAAGAATATAAAAATATAAAAAAAATTGTAAGGTGTAATTTATATTTTAGCGAGGATATGTTTTAGTTTTAGTCATATCTTAATACCTTTTACATGCTGAGCAATGAGAGTGCCAAAACTGTCTTAATTTGTTAAAAGGTAATGAAATATCATGTCTTGTCATTGAGATTTGCAAGGCTTTTATTATGCTCCTATAAAGAGTTGTATCCTCAAATAAAATGCCTGATATTTTGGTCAGCTAGACTAAAGAACACATTGGGGGTAGCACACTGTTCTGAATCCTGCAAATTGACTTTATGCAACTTGAGACTACATACCCTGATGCGTTCTCCCTTCGAATAAAAAAGGAGAACTCGTTGATTTAAACCTGATGCTCATCCCAGACTTTCAACACTGCATTTTTCCAAGTTTGACGCAAAAATTTTCCATGGATAACATCCACAAGGAGCAGCACAGTAAGGAGGTAATGGGAGTACCGGGAGTAAACATGTTACCGAATAAAGAGCTGTTGGAACTTATCGCCAAGTTCAGAATTACGAAGGAGGAGAGGGAGATAGTCCACGTAAGTGAACAGATGAAGATGCATAAGAGCGTCGACTGTGAACACAAATTATTAGGCTCCCCATTAACAACTTCAAAACTTCAATAGGATGTCCCTCAAAGAGACCTTATGCTCGACATGGAAACTCCAATATCCTGTTCGATTCATTGAAATTAAAGACAATTTATTCTAAACAGTATTTGGCAGCAAACAGGAAATCGAATTTGTGAACAAATGTGGTCTGTGGCTGGTAGATGGACAACTGATACTTCTTACCCCATGGCATAGACAAATACAAATTTCATCCTTCATTAAAAAATGCAAATTTTGGGTCCAAGATCATGACCTCCCTTTAGATTGCACAGGAGATGAGGTAGTGAAGAAAATCTACGAGAATTTGAAAATCAATTCTAAAATTGTTTCTTGATTATTACATTTTGAATTTTAATTATATTTTATTCATTTAAAAATTAAAATTCAAAATTTAAAATTTAAAAGATGTGATTAGGGTTTTTGTGAGAACATCACAGAGATTCTTAAACCCTAATTGTTATCGCCTAGAGTTTCACAAGCCATAGTCACCATGCAAGGCACGACATTGGACATCAGACATCAGGAGGCGGTGAGACGTGACGGCGGTTGGCAGTGACCGGCGATGGTGGCGGCGGCGACAACGATTTTCCGAGACAGTGACGGATTACATGAAATTTTAAAAAAATATAACTTTTACAAGAAATTAACTTACATAAAATCATATGCCTCAATTTTTGCGTACATCAATTTAAAAATTGAAAAACAAAACGCCTACAGTCAATAGATCGAGATTTATTCATAAAACATATTCAAAACTATTTTGAGTTTACCATACAAAAATATATCAATATCACAACATCTCACGATATATATAGTTAATCACAGAATATGCATAATCAATAAACCAATCCTCAGACATGCGGTGGAACATTTCCAATCCATTTTCACCTCTTAAAATCCAACGTTAGTGGCTGAAGTGGTGGATATTCTTAGCAAGGTAGTCGACAGTAATCAAATGGAGGCTATTTCATCTACATTCAAAGAAGAAGAAATTATAGTTGCCCTTTATCAAATGCACCGGTCTAAAGCTCCAGGCCCAGAGGACATCACCTCAGGATTTTATCAACAAAACTGGACTCTGGTGAAGAAAGATTTTTTAAACTTATTTGAAATGTTTCACTGTACAGGCAAGCTTCAGGGTTTAATGACACCCACATTGTTTTAATTCCTAAGCAAGCCCATTCGATTTCTTTAAAAGATTTCAGATCTATATCCTTATGCAATGTAGCGTATAAGATTGTTTTCAAAGTCCTATGATAGATTAAGAATCCTCCTACCTCATCTGGTGAATGATTTTCAGGGAGCCTTTATTCAAAGGGAGGAAAATCAGTGATAACATCATAATCGCTCATGAGGCACTACACTCGTTGAAACAGAAAAGGAGGGGTAAAAGTGGAGAGGCAATCATCAAACTTGACATAGTAAAAGCCTACGATCGAATGGAATGGAATGGTCTTTCGTTGATGCAGTCCTTGTCAAACTGAATTTTAACTACTCATGGCCTAATTGGATAAGAGAATGCATTCAAATAGTATCATATGCGATTTCAATTAATGGGGAATTGACAGAAAGGTTCCTCCCCCAACGAGGCTTGCGGCAAGGTGACCCGTTATCATCTTATCTCTTTATTCTTTGTGTGGAAGTCCTCTCGGAGTTATTTTATAAGGCCGAGAGGGAGGCGCTTATTTACGGCTTCCCTCCCAGGAGGCTGGAACCGTCTATATCCCATTTATTTTTTACAGACGATGCCACTTTGTTTTCCCGAGCTACAACTGGGGATTTTTCCTGCGTTCTTCACATTCTAGAATCCTGTGAAGCGGCCTCGGGTCAACAAGTCAATTTTCATAAAAGTTCTTTATGCTTCTCTCCCAATAATCCTAGAAGTTTGCAAACTTAGTTGGCTGAGATTCTGGGCATTTCAAGTTGTGGGGGGTTTGGGAAATATTTGGGAATGTCAGCTGCTATAGAAGGATACAGACGACTGTTATTTGATTATATTAGAAAGAAGCTAGATCAAAGAGTTAATGGTTGGTCTGAGAAGTTTTTATCTTGTGCAAGGAAAGAAATATTGCTCAAAGAAGTGGTTTTAGCACTCCCGGTATACACGATGAGATGCTTCAAAATTTCAGCCTCTCTTTTGAAAGAAATGGAAAGAGTCATGTCAAGGTTTTGGTGGGATCATCAGCATCTCAGAAGAAGATTCATTGGACCTCGTGGGACTCTCTAACCAAACCAAAGAAGGATGGAGGTCTGAACTTCAAAGACCTTGCGTGTCTCAATAAAGCCCTCCTGGCTAAAAATTGATGGCGGATCATGACTAATCCATCTTCCTTACTAGCTCGAGTTCTCAAGAACAAGTACTTCTGTCATTCTGATTTTTCACAGGATTGAGTACAATCTAGAGCCTCTTGGGGATGGCGCAGCTTTCTTTGGGGGAAACAGTTAATCGACATCGGTGCCTTATGGAAAATAGGTGATGGGAGGTCTATTAGAGTGTGGCAGGACCCTTGGATCCTGGGATTAATGCATTAAGAGTGAATTCACCTTCAAATGATTCAATGCTTTAGTTTCAGATTTGTTTTTACCCAACATCATGGCGTGGGATTATAGGAAAATTTTCAGTTTGTTCAACCAAGAAGAACCTTCTCTTATTATCAGCATTCCTCTCCCTCAATTTCTCGAAGCATATTCCTTGTGATAGGCGTTTCAAAGGCAGGGAAAATTGTGGCTTTTTATCAGCTTGCTACTTCTTTGCAAGATTCTCTTAACCCAGATAATAGGGGAAGCGGATCCTTGGGTAGTATGGGCAGAGTGAATTTTGTGTTGCTTTCTATTTGGAAATTAGATGTGTCTCCCAAAATTACATTTTCCATTTGGAAGTGTCTCAAAAGCTGTTTACCAACTAGAGACGTTCTTCACAAAAGAAAATGCAGAATTAATTCCTTTGTCCAATGTACAATGATTAAGAGAAATCCATCACTCAACTATTCTTCCTTCAAAAGCCTTTTGGTTTGCCTCGAATCTTCAACTGATATCAGAAATTTTTTTAGGAAATTCATTTTATATGATCTGGAAAAATCTGTTATTTTGATCCCGCCATCTCTCTGACAGGTTCAATTTCCTTAGAGTCATATCTTATGGTTTATGGTGGATTTAAGTCTAGGAATGACTGCATACTTAAGGAGACTTCTCTGAATCCTGATGATTCTCTTAGGAAGTGGAGATTTTCCATGAATGAATTTCTAAAACCTAAGGAGACTAGAGAGGGCTGCTCCCTCCTTTTTAACTCACGTAGATTCTGTTCTGCGGTTAAGACTAGAGAGGGCGAATTTTTCTTGCCTTTCTAACTCGTAAAGGGTGGCTGGTGAGTGGATATGCAGAGGTTGTTATCGGGAATATTTAGCTGGAGGTTGGGTCACTTTGAATCGCTCATCCTCTCATGTTTCTGCTCTATGCTCAGCATTAATAGAAGGGATTCGAGCTCAGAAAACCATGTTTTTGCTTATTGTAGTGGTGAAGTTTCTTGCTATGAGCTGTGGTTTCTATTTCAATCTTGAGAACCTAATTTGGATTGTATTGGAGGGTTGTTTAAAGAGCTGTATGATGTCATTTTTGTTGTATTTAATCTTGTTAGTGAGTCTGCTAACTCACCTACTAAGATGATAGCGTCTGCAGCTAGCCCTTTATTTTAGTTGTGAGTTTGGTTCTCGTCCTTCTTCGTGGCTGGACAATTTCTTTGACAAGGATGTTTGTACTACGTTGATTTAATAATAGAACTTCTCTTTCTTGTAAAAAAGAAAAAAGATTTTATGCAACAAGTCCAATATATACTTACTCTGTTAAGCAAAATTCATATTTATCTCTAAATGTCCCAAAACCTTAAATGCAAATTGACTGTTTAAATCTGAAATAGTCTTGTGAATCAAATTGTATTGTTGTCAGTAGTTAAGATCTCATCCAATGTTGTTTGAATCGTAATTTTGACTCGGTTCGGTAGAAGGGTCATTCAGATCAGATCATTATATCAGATCGAGTATCGTAAGATGTTATTGAATATAATAGTTAAAATTAAAAAAGTAAATGTACATATAGGATGCTTAAAATTATATTAATTACTATAATTAATTAAAATCATTATGTCATTAATTTATTACATTTAACTTAATTATTTAAAAACATTCACCACTAGTTAATGAATTTAAACTCACAAACCCTAACTGTAAAATCATAGAACTTCACCTAATTTTTATTTTGCATTATGAATGATGAATAAGAAATATGTAAAAATTAATTATGGATTCATATGGTAAGAGCATTTTAATACATTAGGTTTGTGCAAAATCTAGTTAGGGAATGTCTAATTTATATAAGTTCACATTGAATAAATTAGTAGTGTATGTCTTGAACTAAATAAGTTTAAATTAAACAGAATAGTGGTGATGAAGTTCTTCCTAATTTGATAAGTTTAAATGTGATGTGGTTTTAGTCTTAAAATAATTAATTGAAATGTCATAAAAAAATAGTCATTAATTAAATACAAACAAATCTATTTTTGTTGTATAAGCGCTTTTGGTTCAATAGTTAAATACTCACTAGTTAAACCCCTTTGTAAATAAGCTAAATTGATGGATCAGTGAGATCGTGTATGGATCGCATGATCTTACACGATCATATGATGACTGTACCAGGATCCCACGTGTCCCAGATTTCATACTTAATCTGGATCGTTTATAATATATTGGATGGTAAGTATGATTCTATGATCCAAATCACAATTCTAATACTATGATTTCATATTTATAAATTGAAAGAAGTATATTTTGTCATGTTGCCTTATTAAAGAATATAGATGTAATAAATTGAGAACTCTTGAAACCCCACTGAAATAAAATAGTTATGAGCTTATAAAATCAAGCTCATGGAACTTACTTAAGTACATAAAGTACTCTATTCAATTTATAAACATGAACAAAGTACTTACTGTAAAAGACATTTTGGTTGGTACATGTAAACCTCCTCTTACATATCTACATCGAGAACTACACTATTAATATCAACCTATTGAATATTCAAGTTGAAAGTGACGGTAAAGTAAGCATAATTCTAATAGTAGAGCCCTTTACCACAATAATAAATATTTCAAAGAAATTTATCCCTAATTTTGGTTGAAAATCTTTTTAACTAAATAGCCTAATACTTTATTACTACTCTATCAAGGTTGTATTTAATTCAGAATACCCATTTTAATCAACTATATGCATATGAGTTGAGCAAGAACCTATGTCCAAGTATTATTTCTGTTAAGAGCATGTAACTCATCATGATAGATTTCCACTAAGAATTGACTTAAGTAGTTTTAAAAATTATGGGGTTCTATATGAACCCACGTGTGTCAATAATAAAGGCATTGGGCTTGAAGATGCAATTTTTTAACCTAGTTATCGTTTAGTGAGTGGGAACATTTGTAGAGAAAAATGTGGTAGGACATAAGTATATGAGTTTGATGTTGAACTATCAACAAAAAGGCACAGACATGAGGAAACAACATAGGTATTATATGATGAGTGGGGTGAAGAGGAAGTGAGTAAGGTACTTTGAGAAATATAGTGATTGAATGATGATGGTATTGGTGATGTTCGACTTGTGTTAGTTGATGTGCTTGTACCATTAGACTTTGTCTAGTTGGTATTAGAAAGGAAGACAACAAGTGATGATTAGTAGAACGAGAGAAAAAATCTGACGATTGAGAACATAAAGAATAAAACGGGAACTCAAACTCCTTAAACGAAACACTTTATGATGATCAATATTTTTCTATCATAACTATATTGTTCTCACTCAAGGATATTTTGCAATTCTAAGCTTAAGAACACAAGACAAAATTGTGATAATATCAGAGAAAGAAAAAAAATGCTTCGTTGGAAGTGTGGGAAAATGAGAAATGGCTCGTTTATCATCAGAAACTTGTCTAATTAGTTTGGAGAACTAGTTGCGCCAGTGCTTGATTGAAGGATGTTTTCCTTTTCAGTCAAATCGGTGCACTGATTTCTCCTACCGGTTGGACCAGTTTGACAATTAAGGAAGGAATTCCTTAATTGCAAACTAGTGCACCGGCTGGAGCAAGCAATCTGACTAATCTGCCAAAGATTTGCTCAGTTTTGTACCAAAAATGTTCCGGTTTGTTGTATTTATTTATCCATACAAATCTTTTAAGGGCATTTTGAACTTTTTGTCTTATGGGGCTATTTTAGCATATTTTAGGACCAGAGGGTTGATTATTTCCAAGAGTGTGTTTTTTACTGTATTCTTAAGCCTAGAAAAGTTCAATCAACCTAAGTGAGTTCCTACTACAAAATATAAAGAAATAAAATAATTTATTCACGTCTTTTTATTTTTCTTCAAGCTTTCCACGCATCCATCTTGTGATTATTCCTGTACAGTTGATTTAATGCATAAATAATATTTTAATTATTTGTTATCATCAAAATTCACTTTAGAAGCAATGAGATCAATAATCTCCTACTTTTTATGATGATAACTATTAAGTAATATAACATTTTGTAAATAATCAAGTGTAATAAAATTTGTAATCATAAATAATCATGACAAAAATATACTTTAACTAAGTACATGCCATTCGACAATAAATATTGGCTTGTGGTACCAATAAGACCTTGGCAATATAGTGCTTCGAGATCTTCAAATTTTTTACAAAAAAAATTTCAAGAACTCTATCACTAGATATTTTTCAGTAACAATTATATTTCTCTCACTCAAGGAGATTTAGACATTCTAAACTCAAGAACACGAGACAAGATTGTGAGAATATCAAAGAGAAGAGAGAATGCTTTGTTGGAAGTGAGTGGGAGAATGATAAATGACTCACCTATTTATGCACTTGGATAATGAGCAGAAATCGGTCCAACCCATTTGGAGAATCGATTGCACCGGTGCTTTGATTGAATGATGTTTTTCTTTTTAGTCAAAATGGTGCACCGGTTTCTCTTATAGGTTGGACTCGTTTGATATTTAAGGAAGCAATTCCTTATTTTCAAACCGATGCCCCGGTTAGAGCAACCAGTGTGACTGATCTCCCACCGGTTTGACCGATTTTACACCCAAAACATCCTAGTTCATTGTATTGACTTGTCCATCGGATCTTCAAATGACATTTGTGGACTTTTTGGCTTATGGAGCTATTTTAACATATTTTAGGACCGGGAGGGTTGATTATTTCTAGGAGGTGTGTTTTTATATTGTATTCTTGAGCCTATAATAATTAAATCAACCTAAGTGAGCTCCCATTACCAAATATATGAAAATAAAATAATTTCTTCATGTTCTTTTGTTTTTCTTCAATCTTTCCATGCATCCATCTTGAAAACACTCGAGAAAGAGGAAAGAAGAAGATGGTTTACCGGAGGAGACCACTGATGGAGATGTAACGAAGTGGAAGAATGGGAGACAGACGATTTCACTGGAAAACACTTAAGATAGATAAAGGGGCAACAGTTACTTGGGGAAAGGTTTCGTGCAAAAGAAATAGAGAATGAGGGATATAAAGAGTATTAGTTGGTGGTTACACTAGTGCGTGGTGTGATTAAGGTGTGAGTGGGGTAAAAAATTATAAATCTACCCCTTATATCTTTGGTGTATTACAATTTTAGAGGTAGTTGTCATTGAGATTGCAAATTGAGACCCATTTCTATTATATGCCTATCTTTTCATTTTATTCTTCCATTTTGTTTATGTGTATAGGGCATGAATTTCTAAAGAAAATACTTAATTGTTAGTTTCAAATTATATATGTAGCAAATTCACGAGTAATCGTCAATAAAGTTAATACAATATTAAGAACTCAAATTTGAGAGATGAGGAGATGGTCCCCAAACATAATAAGGAAGCAATTCAAATAGCTTAGACACATAATAAGATGAAGAAGGAAAAACATATTATGAAGTTTATCATAGTGACATGTATCACACAAACTAAACGAGAAGTAAAACTTGAAATGACATTCATATCAATTAGAACTTGTTAAGAATTAGAGAAGTTGGATGGCCATATTGCTTGTGCCCATAAGTTGTCCTTATCATTCAATTTCTATGTAGTTGTTCCAAACTTATGACGAGAGATTAGAGTATTGTTATCAAGACGGTATACAAGTGACAACATGAGAATTACAATATCATTTTTCTATAAGTTTTGAACACAAATTTATGCTAGCATGTTCGAGTCTTCTTTGCTATAGCCAACTATTATTATCAAATCATTTCACTATGATTTTGAGAATATCTCAAGTTTATGGTGTAAACATTTTGGCCCATTTACCCAACAAATAAAAGTTTGTTGGATGTTTTGTCAATGATTAAGCAAAAAAATATTTCAAGAATTATTCTATAGTTTTTGTCACCAAGTTGATTAATACTAAGTAACTTTTGTTTCAACCTATCTACTAATAAAATCATATCTATGAAGAATCATTACTAGTCAATACCAATGATTGTTCCTCTTTTGTCGCCTTCAAAAGTAATATGTCCTTTGTTTTTACTAATTTTGGTAAGCTTTATCTCATCACTGGTTATGTGTCTTGACCATCCACTATCAATGTGCAATTTATCATCATTCTTATATGCTACCTACAACAGATAAATTTAAAAATTGATTTTTGATAACTAAATTTTTTTGGGTCCTTGATGGTTAGTATAATATGTACGTAGTCTATTCATTTTTTTCTCAAAGTATATGTCTTTATTTTATGAATGCATGAGAAACTCTTATGCCTTCTAATTTCATAATAGTGATAAATATGGGAGGATGGTGTTGTGTGTGAGATTGTTTAGGTTTTACAAATACATTTTTATTTTCTTGATTTCAAAATGTTGTGTACCCTAGTCCCCTTTTATCAGAGAAATATCTTTGATTCCTAATAAGCTTGTTTAGATTATTACTACCATTAATTAACTTTTGGAGTTTTGTACTTAAATTTTCTTTCTTTCTTTTGACATCTAATAAGATATATATTTATCACATATAGAGTAGATTTGATATTTAAATTTTGATTCTTTAAACACTCATTTTCTTCTTGGAGTTTTGTAAAACTATTTTTCATAGATTTATTCTTTAATTGTAATTTTTCACACTCTCCAAAAAAATTCTTCAAAAGCTAATTCAAGATCATCATAACTAAGCTTGGTATTTAAAGTTAGTTTAGAGGAACTTACCTCATCTTCCAAAACCATGAAGCACATTGCTACTTCTTCTTCTTCTTCAAGGTCACTTTCATCAATTTTATCACAAGTTTCCTTGAATGCTCTTCGTTTGAATTTCTTTAGAGTGTTGACTAAGTTTGGACAATCGATCTTGATATGTCCAACTTTCTTGCATTCGTAGCATGTGAATATGTCACATGATATTTTGTTGTTATCCTTTCTTAAGGTATTCTTTCATCTATTCAGGAATCTCTTGAAACATCTTATGAGGAGAGTATATCATCTTCCTCATCGTAGTCATCTTTCTCATTGTCAGATTGATCTAGAGTTGATTTGAGAGCAATACTCTTCTTCTTTGGCGTTTCTTCTTCTTCATTCTCTTTGAGCCTCATCTCATGTGTCATAAAAAAGCCAATGAGTTCTTCAAGTGGTAGAGTGTTGAGATATTTGACTTCTTGAATGGCTGTAACTTTTGCTTCCCAACTCATTCGTAAGCACCTAAGGATTTTTCTTACCATTTTCACATTAGAGTAGGTTTTTCTAAAAGATTAAAGTCCATTAATAATATTAATAATTCGAGTAAACATGTCACGCGCAAATTCATCATTTTTCATTTTGAATAATTCGTAACTATGTACGAGCATGCTTATGTTAGATTTTTTTGAATTGGTTTGTACCCTAGTGTGTGACTTCAAGCATGTGCTAGATTGACTTGGCAGATTCACAAGTAGATATTCTATTAAACTCATTTTGATCAAGAGCACAGTATAACACATTCATAGCTTTAGCAATTAGATATATTTTATTTTTATTCTCATCATTCCATTCACTACCAATTGTTGTAATATTCTTAACTTCTACAATTTTATATGTAACATGAGCACCATTTTCTAAGACATCCCACAAATTATAATCTATAAATTATACATAAATTTTCATGGAAGCTTTCCAATACGTACAATTATTTTCATTAAAGAAATATGGTCTAGTCGTAGATTGACCTTCAACAACAGTTCCGCTCGTGGTTGACACTACTCAAGATAGTGAAGTCTTTTAAGGAGTAAGTTCTTAGCTCTGATACCAATTGAAATAACGATATGACCAACGAAGAGGGGGTGAATTGGGTGAATGTGTTTAACTTTTAAAAAAAATATGCACTCAATGTATATCAATAATAATACTACGTAAGAAAATATAAATAGAAAGTATAAACGTGAAAGAAATAAAAAATGCATAAATGTAAAGAGATTAGAGAGAGATATGACACACAGTATTTTATCATGATCCGGAAAAGCTTATCCCTACGCACATACATTTAAGGATCACCCCTTGAATATTTTTTCTAAACAACCTTCATAAGAGTGAAGATAAAACATTTTACAATCTTATTAGATTGTGATACCAATCAGACCTTAACAATAAAACTTTTCGAGATCTTTGAATCTCTAATGAAAATTTCAAGAACTCTCTCACAATTTTTTTCACGCACAACTATATTTTTCTTACTCAAGAAGATTTAATATCTCTATCCTCAAGAAGACGAGACGAAGTTGTGAGAATATCACAGAGAGTATAGAATACTTATTTCGAAGTGTGTATGAAAAATGAGAAATGGCTTGCTTAATTATATAGTTGGAAAATCGGCCAGAACTGGTCCAACCGATTTGAAGAACCAGGCCAAACGATTTGAAGAACCAGTTGCACTAGTTTGATTTAAGGATTTTTTCTATTTAGGTCAAACTAATGCACCGGTTTCCCTACCGGTTGGACCGGTTTTAGAAATAGGGAAGTAATTTCCTTAATTGCTAACCGGTGCACAAGTAAGGGTAACCGGTCTGAGCGGTTCAAACCAATCTGTCTGGTTTCCCACCGGTTTGACCATTTTTGCTCCCAAAACATCATGGTTCGTCGTATTTACTTGTCCATATGAAATAACATTTTATGGTAATAATCAATTGTAATAAAGCATTACCCTAACATTTTATGGTATATCAACATTGTAGGAATCTTAAAACCTACTCCAAATTTTATACCGAACAAGGGAACCATCAAGATACCCTAACATTCGAGGTAAAAATCAATTAAGTATACCTTGTACCAAACGCACCATAAGAAATATAAAACAATATATGTACAATCATAACTTCTTATATAAAATAGGGTGCTCTGAACATTCATTAATTGCTTCATATTTTGAAAAGAAAAAAGACACTTTGTTGTGAATACTATATATTGAATATTATTCTCTCGATATGTGTGATTAAAATATGCATAAAAATATGAGGTATCTTTTGATATCTCATTGAGTCATCATATTTTTATAATATCTATAGCATGTGCACTTTATATAGAAATTATTGTGACTGACAACATTTAAGTCATAAGCTTGTAAACTTATGGAGACAATATTTTTTCATCTCAACCATTTTCTCAACAAGGCTAGCAATAAATAAGTTTAAAAGCNCGTTTGATATCTCATTAAGTCATCATATTTTTACAATATCTATAGCATGTGCACTTTATATAGAAATTATTGTGACTGACAACATTTAAGTCATAAGCTTGTAAACTTATGGAGACAATATTTTTTCATCTCAACCATTTTCTCAACAAGGCTAGCAATATATAAGTTTAAAAGCTTTTTACTAGACCTCATGTGATGAATATATATGTGTGTATATATTACGTTGGTGGTCAAGTGTAAGAGGCGAGAAGCAAGACAAATGATAATTTGTGCGGTTGAGGATAATTGTGCATAAATTTAAAAAATTTCCTCAGTCTATATATTATATCGAATATGATGGTCTCTTTTGTATTTTCTCTAAGTTAGATTTACTGTTTTACTCCTTAATAAAAATTAACTGGTGCTCCACGAATTTGAAAGGGTGGGGCAAAGAACTATTGTTTTCGTAGACAATTTACTAATTTAAGAATTTGAAGGGGTCAAACAATAAATTCTTTGAAATTTATACGTATAATATATAGACAAAAAAAATCATCTTTCCATTGAAGGAGCAATTACTCCTCTTCCACCTAACCTCCTCCATGAGTAAGAGAAATAAGACAAGATAAAGTTATGAATCACACACTATAGTAATTCTACACTAATTAAAGTATTGATCAAATTTTAAGTGATCATAAGATGTGTCAATCATTCACAGATTAATTTATTATCATTTAAAAAGTAATAAAATATCAATTTATGAATGATTGACCATCATTAAATCACTTAAAACTTAATCGGTGTAAAATTATTCTCATAATAAAACTCTGGGAACCATGAAAGACTTATGTCTCAGGTTAGGACCGGCTCGCTTAGTTGCCTCCGTCTCGAACCTGAGGCGAATAAAAAACGATATGAAACTTTTTCATTTCATGCAATCTATCACACAGCAATGCGCCTGTAGCTCAGTGGATAGAGCGTCTGTTTCCTAAGCAGAAAGTCGTACGTTCGACCCCTACCTGGCGCGTCCAAGAAAAATTATGGACTATTATAGTCTATTATTTTTATTTCCTTCATCCCGAAATTGGATCGATAAGCATTAATTGGAATTTTATTATTTTATTTTTAAATATAATAAAAGGAAAACAGAATCCCAAGGCAGGCCTTAAAAGTCAACGTGATTAAAGACAGTCATAGAAATAAGTAAAGAAGAAACACGATAAAATAAAATATGTATGAGAAATGAGCAAGTACATCAGCAGCACTGAGAAAAGAAAGAAATGGAGATTGTAATGGTACATGGTGCAGGACATGGAGGATGGTGTTGGTTTAAGATCTGTTGCCTAATGGAGACTTCAGGTTATAAAGTAACATGTATTGACCTTAAAAGCTCCGGTATTGATTTATCAGATGTCAACAGTATTTCTTCCTTTCAAGATTACAATTATCCTCTCATCAACTTCTTGTCTAACTTCTCTGACGATCAACAGGTCACTATCTAACTATTTTTCAGTCTATTTATATGTTTATTTGTATAGTTATCTTCCACTTCGCTATCCTGCAACCACCTCATGTATATGATAATTCTTCTTCTTTTCTTTTCCGTTAAGAATAAAAGTCTCAACTTTACTTCATTGGACACATTAGTCATACATAAAACTTTAAAAACAAACAACTTAGTCCCTTAACTTTCTCTAAGTAAATCTTGTCCTTATTAGCAATTACTAACAGCACAACCATGAGTTAGCACATAATTAGAATTAGGGTTTAAATCACATGAAATCGCACCATCTTCAATAAACTAGGGCAGGGAGATATCGTGATTTCGTGTGATTCAAGGCCCAAATTTGTGCCTTACTTTGCTAAAAAATATAGTATGATTTCTGTGCGATTTAAGCACTATTATTTTCGCCCATTCGATCATGATGTCCTATTATTAACGAGCGTTTAAATAGATATTACGGGATTTACATTTTGAATGAAAAGGGATAAAAAGTCCATTTTTAAAGTTTGAAGAGTTTTTGGTTTGGGGTTGCAGGTGATATTGGTAGGGCACAGTGCAGGAGGGTTGAGCCTGACGGACGCCATTTACAAGTTTCCTAAGAAAATACATACAGCCATTTATGTGGCTGCTAATATGTTAAAGCATGGATTCTCTACAGCTGAAGATGTTAAGGATGTAAGTCCCCACTGTTTGTTTTACTTTCTTTTTTATCTTTCTAAGTTTTATTATGTTATGATTATATTGGAAGATGTTCATTTTTTATTTTCTACGCTTTAGCTTTTCAATCAATATAAGTCATAGATGGATCAACACAGTATTGATTATCCATTGTACTCACATCAGAAGGTCGTGGCGGGTCGGCTAGGTCTCCTCGGTTAATTAAGGAGTTCTAGGATTGCATCGATGATTGTAATTTGATGGATATTGGTCTACAAGGGCCCTAAGCTTACATGGCCGAACAATAGAGATGGTGAGGAGCTTATCGTGGAAGTACTGGACAGGGCCTTAGCGTCCTCGTCATGGCTTAATCTGTTTCCGCTGGTTTTTTTTATCCCCTCAGGATTTCGTGTCCTCTGATCATAGACTGATTGCCATCAGGTTGGGTCAGGAGGTTTATTTTCAGAGATACAGTAGGAGGGGCAACTTCAAGTTCGAAGCCAAGTGGTCCAACAATGATGATCTTGGTACTGTGATTGAAAGGGCTTGGCAGTCCAATAGTTATGGCACCTCATCGTTGGAGGAGAAGCTTTCATATTGTTCTATTATGCTCTGAGATTGGAGTCGGGAGAGTTTCAGAAAAATTCCTAAGAAGATTAAGAGATTCAAAGTAAGTTGGAGGTTTTTTATGTGGATCTTACTCAACCCTAGTCAGATCAGAATGTCTCGGATATCCACAATGAACTTGATGAGCTTTTATTCCACGAGGAGACCTATTGGATGCAACGTGCAAAAGCTAACTGGATGAGGGATGATGACAATAATACTAAGTTCTTCCGTGGGAGGGCGTCTAATCGGAAGAAGAATAATCATATTATCGGTATTCATGATGAGAACAACCAGTGGATAGATGCTATAGAGGAGGTCAGCCGGGTTTACTTATGTTATTTTACGAAGTTGTTTAGTTAGGATAACCCCTCGTCTGAGATGATCGCTAGGGGGTGTGGTGCCATCCCTAGACTGGTTACCCATGAGATGAATCTTGAGCTGACCAATAATTTCTCAGCTTCCGAAGTCAGAGATGCTTTGTTTAGTATGATGTCGTTTAAGAGTCTAGGGCCTAATGGTTTCCCCGTGTATTTTTTTCAAAGGTACTGGAATACGGTGAGCTCTGACGTGCCATAGTTTTGCTTTAGTTGTCTGAATGAGGGGGCTGATCTGAGTGTTGTTAACAGGTCAGACAGTGTGCTTATCCCAAAATCTTTTACTCTGAGATCTTTGAGCAAGTTTAGGCCTATCAGCATTTACAATGTGCTCTATAAGACCATCCTCATGGCTATTGCAAACAAACTTAAATGTTGGCTTCTGAGGATTATCATTGAGGAACATAGTGCATTTATTAAAGGTCGTCTTATCATAGATAACATCATGATTACTTAGGAAGTCATGCATGCCCTGAAGAGGAAGAAAAAGGGGAAGAGAGGCTTTGCTCCTATGACCAGGTTGAGTGGGACTACCTCAGAGAAGTTCTGGTGAGGATGGGGTTCAATCAGAGATGGATCTCTCTTATTATGAGGTGTACTACCACTGTTTCTATAGGAGTTGTGATTAATGGTCAACCTTTTGGCAATTTCTGCCCTTCTCGAGGTCTCGTCAAGGTGATCTCTTATCCCCTTTCATGTTCATGTTATGTGTTGATGGGCTCTCACATCTTTTGAAAGAGGCTGTTAGGGGTAACCAGCTGAGGGGTATGGAGTTGTGTAGGGGTTGTACATATATCTCTTATCTGTTTTTCATTGATGATAGTCTTATTTTCTTGAGGAATTCGGTCTAGGATATTGAAGAGATTTCCAATATCATGTCAACTTATTCGAGAGCTTCGGGGCAATATGCTANATGGAGTTGTGTAGGGGTTGTACTCATATCTCTTATCTGTTTTTCATTGATGATAGTCTTATTTTCTTGAGGAATTCGGTCTAGGATATTGAAGAGATTTCCAATATCATGTCAACTTATTCGAGAGCTTCGGGGCAATATGCTAACCTAGATAAGTCCTCTTTGTTGTTTATCCCTAAGGCCGGTCAAAATCTGAAAACTAGAGTGGCAACCTCCTTAGAGGTCGGGACCTCCTCTATGTTCGAGAAGTATCTCGGGTTACCTTCTATCCTGAGAGAAAGAAAGCATACGTTTTTATACACCTGAAGGATAAGGTTTAGAAGCTTATTCAAAAATGGAAGGAACGGCAGTTTTCTACCGGTGGTAAGGAAATCCTCATCAAAGAAGTTTCTCAGGCCCTTCCCATTTACACTATGCAGGTGTTCAAGCTCCTGGTTTCAATCTGTCATGACATTGAAGCCTGTTTGCTCGATTCTAGTAGGGTTTTACTAATTCTGGGAATAAGATGCACTGGACTTCTTGGAGAAATCTTTGTCTCCCTAAAAGTAAAGGAGGATTGGGCTTTCGCAATCTCATTTCCTTCAACAAGGCTCTCCTTGCCAAACAGGCTTGGAGAATCCTTTCTTTACTAAAGTCCTTAGTGGCCATATTCCTTAAAGCTGTGTATTTCCCTTCTGAGTCTTTCTTACAGTGTAGTGGCAAAGTTTCTGGTTCACTTTCTGAGCTATCATATGGGGTCGTGACCTTCTTTCTAAAGGGCTGAGATGGAAAATCATCAATGATAGATCAGTTAATGTATGGACTGACCTGTGGATTCCTATAGAGCCCTCTTCAAACCCTGTTCCCAAATTCTAATGCTGAGATAGTGAATCTGAAGGTCTCAGATCTTATTGGGGATTATTGTTGGGGCCATGGATCCTCGCAGGAGCTTTTACCGAGGAGGATGTCAAAACGATTCAGGCTATCCCTCTTATTCTCTTTTATGGTGATGATTTTTTTATTTTGGCACTTTTCTGAGGATGGATCTATTCTGTTAAAAGTTGATATTGGCTGGATTTTTGGCTTATCTCTCCGGGAAGGCCCCTCTTGCTCTTCAGGCCTTGAAGTGTGGTGGAAGTCTCTTTGGGCACTTAAAATTCCTAAAAAAGTGAAAAAATTTCCTTGGAAAGCATCGAAGGACTTCATTCCTACTAAGGTGAATCTCCATCGTCACAGGTTAAAGGTTAGTCTCAACTGTATTTTCAGCAATTAGATTGATTATATTGTTCATGCCCTTTTTCTTTGCCGGTTGCGAAGGACATTTGATCTCTGTCGGATTGGTCTTTTTTGCCTGATGCTTTAGAGGACATGGGCCCTTTATGGTCTTTTGTAGATGCTTTTGATTGTTGTTTCTCCTTGTGCCCCCACCTTCTGTGCCAAAAAGTGACTGTAACATGTTGGTTTATTTGGTTTCGGAGAAATTCCTCATTGCATGGTGGTCCTCTGCCCAGTGGTAAAGACACTTATTTTAGGGTTGCCTCATTCTTAGCTTATTGGTCCTCGGTCCAAGTCTCCAGGATACCTTCGGTTCTGATCCCCTCAGGTAAAACTTCTCCTTGTTGGTCTCCGCCTCCCCTTGACTCGTTTAAGCTTAATTTTGATGCATCTGTGTCCTCCTCCTCTTCGGCGTTTGGTGTGGCGATCAGGGACGACAACAGTTCAGTTGTTTTGGCCACTTCAGAGTTTTTTGTGGGTGTTATGGACCTTCTTGTGGTCGAAGCCTTGGCTTTGCTCAAGGGGCTCACCCTGAATAGTAGATTGGGTCATCATATTCAACTTATTGAGTCTGACTATTTGCAGCTTGTGAATTTGGTTGGAGAGCGATCACCAGTTCCAGTGGATCTTTTTCCTATTATTATTTCTATTAGGAAGCTTATTGATGTTTATCCCAATTGTTCTTTATTTTGTCACCTAGGCATTGTAATGAGGTCGCGGTTAGACTTGTGAAGTTTTCTGTTGTTCATCGTTCATCGAAGGTCTGGGTCGGGGATTGTCTCCCGATTATTTCATATCTGGTTGCGCTTGGTTAATGCAGTTTGTTCCTTTAAAAAAATAAATAAATATACAATAGAAAACTAAAGTTTATATTCAGTTCGGTTCGGTACGGAATTACATAATAAAAAACAAATAACGTACAAGAAAACGTAAGTTTCAGTTAGTCTGGTTAAAATATGGATGAAAATCTGAGCCGAACTGAAACTTTGATTATTTAATTCTCAAATTGAATCGAAAACACTTAAAAAAAGTCTGAACCAGTCATTTTCGATTCGATTCTATTTGGTTCAATATAAATTGGTACAAGGCTAGCTAGCATGTAAAGGAATATCTCTGTAAATTTAGCGTTTTAATGATTATATAGTAAAATTTATTGGTTCCTAGTTTTCAAAAACAACTTGTTCTTATTTTTCATCTTAACTTATGCTAAAACAAGTTTCTTTACATTGCTCCTCGTTTTTTCAATGCTCTATTTCAATTTTTCTATTGCGATTAATAACTATGCATTGATATTCTGACTTATAATGAAAATAAATAAAAATAATATTGAGCAACTTCTAGCACAAGTGGTGACCATGAATATAATAACATTGCATGGGACAGGGAGAACCAGATTTGTCCAAATACGGCGACATTTCGGACGTGGAATATGGCATGGGACCAGATCACCCTCCTACAAGCGTCATTATAAAGAAACAATACCAGCGCCATCTCTTGTATCATATGAGCCCTCTAGAGGTTAGTGTATCTTCCTTACTTCCTTTTTTAAAATATTACTTTTTTAACTAATTACATTCATACAAGCAAGATAATTTATGTTACGTTTGAATATTAGTTATAATTTATTTTTTGTCATCGCACATACTTGATTATTTGTTTAGTGAGTTTAGTCTTTATACTTCAAATTTTTTATATGCAATTAAGGTCATTCTTACACATAAACTATTAACTTGAGCAATAACATCCGCACGTGTTTTTTTATTCAACGTCTTTATCATCTTTTAATAAGCTTTTCGCATGTTTAAATACATGTGACATTTCAATCCGATTAAGTTCTCGTTCTATCTGATATGTAACTGAATGATCTCAATTTTCTGTATAATTTAAATAAATTTCAAAAACTAGATTTTGTACTGACCCGATTTTAGAATGAAAATTAAATTATTTTGTTTAGATTGTGTGATAAGTGCAGGCGTTAAAATTTAATTTGTTTTAAAAAGAAGTTTCATTAATTATAAATATTTCAAAGTGGAAGGACTATATTCCTTAATGAAATAGTGTGTGGGTGTGATGGTTAAACAATCAAAATATAACAAGTGTCTTTATACAAGTAATTCTATACGGATCATGATAAAGACTAAATTTCCATTAATCAAGTATTGTTGTATCAATTACTCATTGGCTAAATTTAAAAAATAGTTTAATACAAGTAATAATGCAAGTTGATGAGTTAAAACTTCATCAATATCTTAGTCAGACTGTAATAATAATATGTATATAGGACGCGACGTTGGCATCAATGTTGATGAGGAAAGCACCAGTGATGGCATTAAAAGGTGCTAAATTCATTGTTGATGAAGAAGAAGCAGAAACAGCTGAGAAGGTGAGAAGAATATATATAAAGACATTGAATGATAGAGTTACAATGGAAGAACAACAAGAAGCAATGATAAAGAGATGGCCTCCTTCTCAAGTCTTTGTTTTGGATAGTGATCATAGGCCTTTCTTTTCTCTTCCTCATCAACTCTTTCGTATTATTGTTGAAGCATCGTCTTTTAATTAACGCCCCAATGATTAAGGCACATTTACTAAATATTTGGTTGAGGATTTGGATTGAATATTTGGATTAAAGATTTAATTTTAGGATTTGGATTAAAGATTTAATTTTAGGATTTGGATTTAATATTTGGATTCAAGATTTAATTTTAGGATTTGGATTGAAGATTTAAATTTAGGATTTGTAAGATTATGTTTACTATTCATTTAATTTATATGGGGCTAGATAATTTAGATTATGCTATATTTTAATATAATATCATTTAATTAAAAAATTGTTGGTTTGAGTGATAACTTAAAAGAAAAATTTTGGGATTATGCTATTTTAAGTTTTAATTTTATATTATGTATTTTACATATCATCAGTTTATCCATTTATTTTGTTAGTTAGTTATGATTTTATTTAATCATTTATGTGTTTTACCCTTTTGTAAAATTAACTATGTGTGAGTTTTAACCTTATTATGCTATGTGAAATTTTTTTTCAAGATTCTCAAGTCTACTTTAAGCTTGACGGAAACATAGTTTAAAAATCTAATTTTCATCATATATAAAATTAATAAAATAGAAAATTAAGAACAAAAATATTTATTAGCTCAGTCTTCCCTGTTTTAAATACTTGTAATTAAAATTATAATTTTAAATAGAAAGTGTTATCAACCTGACGAATAAATTAGTCTTCGATATTAAATCTTCTAAATTTTTTTTAATTAAAGTAATAATGTAAGGTTAAGATTAGTTAAAGCATGTCATAACAAAAAAAATCTAATTTCATATCATCCCTTCAATCGACTTTGTATCTCTCACCGACATTGAATCCGGCGTCAATTTCATGACCTCCATGAACTTCACTACCATCGAGTTCCGTAAGATCGTCGGGACCAAATCTGATCGCGACTTCCCTGACTGCCGTGACTAGATCTGATCACGGCTTCCTTCACCGCGATGGTATATAAAAATATACTAGATGATTTATAAAAATATACTATATATACTACGATATACTAATAACATATAGAAATATATCATAGATATACTGTGATATATTGATGGTATGTAAAAATATACTAGTATATTAGTATATATCATAGAGTATATATCTATAAAATACGTAACATTATGCGCGAGGATCACTTATTAGTGAGGGTAATTTTGTATATTTACTATCTTTTTTAGGTTTGAAGGATGTACCATTGTAAATTTCGGTCATTTGTGTAAATTATAATTTTCTAGATCATTTTTTTCTTTATTTTCTTATAGTGACCTATTTGCTTAATTGAGCCTAACTTAAAAGGGGTAGTTTTAACTTTGCACATTAAATTCAACAAATTTTAGATTTTGAATCTCTCATTTTTAGTTAGATTAGAAATCAATAAATATTTATATTTCAAATCTAATAATGTGATGGGTCCAACATAAACATTTGAATCTATTTTTAGTAAACACTTGATTTACAAATCTAAATTTAATAGTATATTCAATCTCTTCATCTGTATTTATTCTATGTTTTCCTTGAACACATTGTAATAATAGCTCTAGTACTTAAAATAAATATAAGTAACACATCATTCCTTGAAATAATTTATTTTCACCTATCTTAAAGTAAATATTTTTTTTCATAGGTGAGGTGGCATAATATACTATATCAGTACAAAGCATGCTAAGATAACAAAACTCATTACTTCATCGGTACAGTCTAGAGATAATTCAAATAAAAAATTACAGATATGTGACTTGAAATGATATGAAATTTTTTCACCATATTTAGTTGTCATGACTAGGGGTGTGTAAAAAATTGAAAAACCGATAAAACCGTCCAAATCAACCAAACTATAACCTATTCGGCGGTTTAAATAGTAATAATGATTTTGTTTGCTTTTACGAAACCATTAAATTTGATTTGGGTTCGGTTTCTTCTTAATATTACACAACCCAACCCAAACCAATTACTTGGATATAATGAAAAGCCTAATTTCATTTGAACCTAACTCATCATTCATGCGAACATGGTCTCAGTTTAATGAAATAATATTCATTTTATTATTTATTGATTATATATAAATTATTTTATTAACTAAGTTATTTAATGAAATACGGCTTATTTTATTAAAATGTGTTCTTTTCTTGCATTAACTATGTTAATTTTAAATACAATGAAAATGAAACTGTCAAGTCAAGTCAAACCGATAATTAATAGTTTGATTTAGATTGGTTTGGTTTGATTTGTTCATTTACCAATCTCATTATATTTGTTTGTTTATAGAATTGATTTAAAACCAAACCAACCCGCCCAATGAATACCCCTAGTCATGACATACATGTACATATTTTAATCACTTACTATCGTGTATTTTATTTGTCATTAAGATTTCTTGTTTAAGTTGGAATCACTCTCCTTTCTCAAAACCCACTAGGACAAGAGATTAAATCGAGTGTCATTTGCACACATTGTGTGTGGTTATTATAACGCAGATATCTAAGCTTACACCAGACCAATCACACAAACTCTAAAATTAATAACTAGGTGTACCTCTAATAACTTTGGTAGTTAACGGTATCTAAGGAGCAAACTCAGAATCTAACCAGTTAAGTTACAATTCAAATTTTACACACATTGTGTTTTATCAAAACCAAGTTTTAGTCTCTTAATTAAACAAACATGAATGGATTTTTTTACAACGGGACAAAGAGAAACCCTGCCAAAAGAAACATTGGCATGATAAAACCAACGTTATTGTTTCAGTTTTGTCGTCCATTGTCTTCTTCTAAACCTTATAATGTTGATTAAATTTCATGGGTTTTCTCGAAAATTGTATATTTATCCAAAGAGCATATACTGAAACTGATCCATTTGCGTTTATTTCTTAGTTGGAAACTCTATTAACTATTAAGAATTACCTTAATTCATTTGATTCTTATAATTGCTATATATTAATAACCTTACCCTCTTCTTCATCTGCTATCAAAGCAGAGCTGAAGTGCACATAATGGAGAACTGCATCAAAGTTTATGGAAGCCCATATTTTGTTTGGCTTTTACTGGGGATTTTGGCCCTTTCTGCCTGCGCCAAAGCTGAAAGTCATTTTTCTTCTCTATGTTCTTTTTTTTCCTCTTCAATAATACTAGGTTAAATGTGAAAATACATCTATGCAGTTTGCTTGTGTTGCAATCATATTATTTCAATTTTTTGGTAAACTTTATATTTACTGTCTTTGCACACAAGCTAGCATGTGTTTCCGTTTTATCTTATTACCAACTGTTAAAGAGTTATCAATATATTTTACGTTAATAAAATTCATTTAAGAAAATATCTATTAATATAAATGAAAAAACCTCTTTTATTTCGTACGAAAAGTTGAATATGAGTCCCGGTTTGCAAATTGGCTAAGGAAAAAATATTTGTAAAAATAGTCAGTGTAACTAATTTAGTTACGCGTAAATAATACCAGCGTAACTATACGTAACCACATTAGTTACACCTATGTTATTTAGGTAATTAAATTAGTTATTCCGATTTTGCAACTTTTTCATTCGGCCATTTTCTTAACTCACCCCTTGAGATCTGCCTTTTTTTATTATTTTTCCAGAAAAAATATATTCAGATGTGCGATTGTAAAACATTGGGTATTTTCTTATTTAACACATATATTAACTAAGTTGCATAATAAAAGTTTAATTTTCTCAAGTACCATTGATATTTCAGACTTCACACAGCCCAGAAGAAATGTCAATCTAAGCCCATTCCAGCAGTGGAGAAGTGCCGCAGAATGCTTGCTCAACGTAAGCTTCCTAACGAACATTAATTGGTCACTCTATGGGTCGTTCTATGGGCGGGTAAAGAGAGTTGTTTACAGAAATTCTAGCATATAGATCATTTTTATGGTACTAAGTTAGAAAATAGTTAAAAAAATATAGTAGTAAATAAATGATCATTTTCTAGTTGGTGTGATTTGAAAAATTATTAGTTGTCTAAAATTTTTTTATTTTATCCATTATCAATTTATTTTATTTAAGGGTGGATTTGTTGATATGCCTCGATTTTAGAAATTTTAGAGAAAATTTTGTTTGTGATTTTAATTCAAAATTTTCTCAAATTCTCTCCCAATTTTTATACCTAGTTTTTCTTTTGCATATTCTTTCATAGATTTTTTTTCAATTCTGTACTTGCGCTCTAAATTATCTATTAAAAATAATAGTTAAGATACATTTTTAAAAAATTAGCATGTGATATTTTTTTCATAAAATTAATTTAGTCGTGTAAATTTATAGATCGCAGTTAAAATATGACTTTTAAAAATAATATTTAATTTTTTTGTAGATATTTCATTTATTTAATTATCTATTTAAAAATCATCTTTCAAATATTCCATAAATCTAGGAGTAGTTATAGGAATTATTGGTGATTGCATATTTTAAATATTTGATTTGTTGATATTAATCCCCAAAATAAAAAAAAAACTGAATAGAAACATGAGATAAGAGTATTGTAGACAAATCATAAAAGTTTACAACTAAATTAACTAAAAAAGGGTAATTTACTTATTTTAATTTCTTTTAGGCCAATTTTTAACTTACTACTATGAAAGTGGTTTATCTGTATCATTTTTCCATTTGTTTACCATCGGATTACCCTAGCTATGTGGGTTTCACAATGGGTGATCAAACAGTAAAAAATCTCAAAGATAATAGAACTTTCTCGTTCTATAATACCATGTGTACCATATAGGAGAAGAGAGAGAAAGAAAGCGGGGCGTAGAGAGAAACTTAAGGTTCTCTCTACCCTTGATATGTTATTTTTTTCCTTCTAGTATGTTACAATAATATAGAATTTTCTAACATTACGAAGTCCTTAAGTGTCTTTCTTAATTAAAGTAAAATATTTTGAAGCTTTAAATCTAAATTTGAATAAAGGCAGATTAAAATCTCTCTTTGACCTGATAATATTAGGTATCGATGAGTTGTTCTGTCGAACACCAACTTAATCTAACGGGAATGTTGATTGTGAACCCGAGTGAAGTGAGAGCATACTGTAACGAAGGATGTGCACAACACACCATTGATGTTCTTAATTGTATTCATGATGTCAAGAGGGATTTTTGGTTCTCAAACAACGTTAATATTTGGACCATCAAGAATTTGATTAATGATGGGTGCTTAGGTTCATCTTCAGGTACACCTCCCTCCCATTCTATTATGGCTTTTCGTGACCAAGTCCCCTTGTGGGAAAAAAATTTATGTATTTCTGAAACACTGAAAACTCAAATTTCTTTTTATAATTTGCTCCCACATGTCTTAAAATATAATATCTTATTCATATTTTAAGGAGAGAAAATTTACAGTACACCTGAAATATTGAAAATTCAATATTATTTTTATCGTTTGATATCATATATGCATCTTTTACCATTTTCACTTATCCTCTCGTTCTTTCTCCAGAAAATATTAATTGAAAATTAAGGCATGTGGCAACATCTGACTTGAAGAAGTACTAAACAAATTTTCGATAGAAATAATGGCTTTTCCGGTGCCAAGTCCACTTGTGGGGACAAAAATTTATGTATTTCTGAAATACTGAAAACCCAAATTTCTTTTTATAATTTGCTCCCACATGTCTTAAAATATAATATCTTATTCATATTTTAAGGAGAGAAAATTTACGGTATATCTGAAATATTGAAAACTCAATACTTTTCATCATTTGATATCATATGTGCATCTCCTCTAGTTCTTTCTCCTCAAAATATTAATTGAAAATTAAGGCATGCGGCAACATCTGACTTGAAGAAGTACTAAACAAATTTTCAATAGAAATAATGAGTTTTTGAAATTTGAAAAAAGTATGCACATAAAAAGAAAGTAGAATAATACTCAACACAATTATAAGTTGACACTGTATATAAGTTTCACTTTAGACATGATAAATAAATATATAATAGAAAGAATAAACTCTTAATTACAGAGTGTATGACTGAGCTCTCACCACGTGTAATTACCTGGTCGTAGTGTTGCCCCATTCCGTGACAAATTCAAGCAAATGAGCAACCTCTCCCATAGGATAATAATAGTAACTATAGTAAACAAGAAGTAAAATTCAGTCACTTTCTTTTTTATTTACGATGATAAAGTTGAATGAAATTTGAAAAAAAAATTGCAGAAATAACAACAGCCAATCTGAAGAGCAGCAGTACAGTAAAGGTGTCACAGGAGATGGTGGTATCAGTTATGTGGTCTCTTATCTCATTGGTTTTCGTTGTACTCTTCATGGTGTAAAGCTTATATCCTATAGCTACCTATATGCATAAAGTAGAAGAGACGGCAAGGCTCTGTTATTTGAGTAATTATAGAACGATTAAATTATGTATTAAATTTTAATTAATTATGTGTTGTGTTAATTATTTATAAATTAATGAATTTTAATGAGTGATAAAATATCAATTTATAAATTATTGACATCGTACACACTTAAAACTCAATTTATAATTTGATCGGTTTAAACTTACTCTTCAAATAATAATCGGAAGACGGTGGATGAATGTTCAAGGTTGTGGTGTACCTTTACCTTATTAGACTTGAGCAAATAAAATTGTGGTTGAAGCAAATATTAACTATTATTGTTACCATCAATATTCTCATTAGTGATATTATGGATTGATCTACTAAATATTATTAGCTCAGCCGATCATTGTGAAAGATTTTTGTTTCCATTACCCAAAAAAGAAGGGCAAATACTTATGTTATTTTAAATTAACTTGTTTACCTCTTTTGTACGAATTCATGGTGCATTACATCAAATGAATTTAAGAGGTTACTAGTTGTAGTTGTCGTTAAAGAATCTTCAGGAGTATTAGGATGCCAGTAAATGAGTTTGGGTTGGATATGAGCATACTCACTAAATATTCATGTTAAATTTTTACTACTCATCTTGTACAACTCATTAAGTACATTGGACTACTTATCATTCTAGAGTACTCTACTTGAGAGATACTCTCAACTTTATTCTTGGACAAATGTACACTTATATCCATTAGTGTTTTTGATTCACCTATATCATCTTTGTTAAATTTTTCAAGAATAGAATCTAAATAATGAGAAAGACTTAAAATAAGTCCATCTAATCCAACACATACTAATGCTAAATTAAATGGATGGGTGTGGATAATATCCATTAAGATACAAGTAGTGATATATTTTTATCTTTCTTGTTTTTGAACTAAAGGACTAGTATTTTTTTCTATTTAACAAACAATTTTATTTTCATCATTCACTTATTTCTCTTCACTAAACTATTACTATGGAGAACAACGGTTCGGTTAAAATTTCTCTCTCCAAATTTATAGGTTGGACAACAATTTCTATCATAAATAGATTAAACTAGAGATTGAGTCGACAAAACTGTTTAATAAACCTAATAAAATTGATGAATTTTAATCTGGTGAATCTTTATAAAATTGATAATTCAGTTACTTCAATATTATGATTGTTCGGTTATAAAATTTACGATCTAATTTGGTCCCATTGTAGAATAAATGAACTATAGTTGGTTATTCAAACATAAAATTGATGATGCAGTTTGGTCTGATTGTAAAATTGATGAATTTTGGTTTCATTTGATTATAAAATTGATGAATTTCAGTGTTATTCAAATGTTAAATTGATGAACATTGGTTCAACTCGACTATAATTGATGAATTTTAGTTTTGGTTATTCAATTGATGATTTAGTTTGGTTTGATGATAAAACTCATGAATTCTAATTTGATTCGATTTTAGTAGTATTGGTTATTCGATTATAAAACTGACGATTCAGTTTAATTCAGTCATAAACTTGATGAATTCTGGTTTGACTTTCGATTATAAAACTACAGTACAATCTAGTAGGTTATAAAAAATTAGTTCCATTTTTGTTTGATTATAAAATTGATGAATCCAATTGTCAATCATAAGTGAAGATGAGAATTACACCAAAGATTTAATATATATTGTTATCTTTAGGAAAAGAAAAGAAAGAGTAGTAAATTTCGTGGGTACCCTTTAGATATTGTGTATTACCTATACCCTACCCATATATGTGGGTAAAAACATTTTCACCCAATTAAAACTTACACTCATACATTATACTTGAAACTGACCCATTAAGCTAATTATTAGTTGACATCCTTAAGAACTACTACTCAACGATTTTACCTGCCGGGAAGTTATTAACAAGTTGTTGGCTATCATTAAAGAATTTAACAATGCCATATGTTTTATAATATTTTATTGTAGACGTCTATTTTGATGATACAAGTAGAAATTCACTGCAAGAAAAACCTTATATACCCCTTGTTTTAACCTCCCGCAAAAAACTATTTTGGCAATTTTTAAACTGACGTTGAATTCTTCACCGAAATGACGTTACGCCAACAGAAAAATGCCTTTTTTGCACTTACAAACCATCAAAATAAGCATGCAAAACTACCTCAAATGAGAGCCAGAAAAACTTTTACCGATGGTTCTACTCTTTTTACCAGCAGTTCATAACCGTCGGTGTAGTTTTTATTTTCATACGGTGGTTTACTAACTGCCATTATAGGCTAAATTATTTTTCCTGGCGATTTTCATATGTTAAAAGAATGCCATTATTTTTTAACATATGCAAATGTTACTTGCAAATATAGTTTTTAGTACATTTCTACGGCCAAAAAATTTAGAACACTACACTAACACAATTCTCAATTGGTAGAACATATTGTTGGATCGGGTTTTAGATTTTAAAGTAAAAATAATGAACCATGACTATTTCATAGACGGAATATCAAAAAAATTTCATACAAACATTTAATCCAATTAAACTCAAAATCAATCAATGAACATGTATAATCATATAAACATGTCGAGAAAAGATTGAAACAATTTATAACTTTTCAATTAATGGAGAATTTTTTATTTGGCTGGATCTAATTTCTATCTCACATTTTTTGTTTTTCGTAAAACTAGTAATTGATTTTCACACCAACAATCACATGTTAAAATCAGAAGTATATCTCTCAAAGATATCGGTAGAAATTGGGTGTGGGCTCTCAAAACAACGATTGGAAGAGAAAAAATAAAATTTTCCTCTTCCCCATTATATTTCGGCGGCAACAGGCTTTGAGGGGGGAGAAAAACTCTTTTCTGATATGTCTAACACTTAGCTTAACTTAGGGTTAGGTTTGCAACCCTTTTATATTTAATTACAGACACTACTACAAAAATTGGTTATAATGACAGCAAAGGATTGGTTTTTATGACAGATCTTTAAAATCTGTCATAAAAGCAGGGGCTAAAGGGTACTTTTTTTGTTTTTAGCTAACATGACAGTGTTTAAATAATCTTTCATTATGTATTTATCTACGATGACAGTAAATTTTAGAACTATCATCAATTTTTACAACTTTTAATTCAGGCAAGGTACATACCTATGCAAATAGTCTAACTTTTGCTGACATTATTACTAAATTTTTATCTATTTACAAAAATGTCATATTATAACCCTATCTAAAACAATTTCCATCTCCCTCTCTCTAACTCGCCATCAATTTCGTCGGAGATGGTGCTAAACAAGGAAATAAATCTAATAGAAAAAAGAGAATCACTTAAAATCCCCTTCCTCCCTCTCATTAGAAACCCTAGAATTGATGTCGAGAACTCGATCCAAGCTAGTCATTGCCATGCTTTGCTTACAATTATGCTTTTCCCTTCTCTCTTCGTCGCTTGCTATCACTTGGGTAATTTCTCTGCTATATTACCTCTCATTTTTAACCCTAGCAATAATGGATAGGTAGGCTTGTTGATGAACAGGTCAAGACATATCCTCTTGGCCCTACAATAGCCCTTGCTTCGTTTTCGGTTTTGAAGGATTGTGAAGTAGACTCTTTGAATGAAGGGTCTGAAGGGAGTCTCTTCTCTCTCTTCTCTCTATGGCTTATACGATTTTTGGTGTTAAATGTTTACGATCTCACTCCTCTCAATAATTACAGCTATTGGTTTGGTTTTGAGATCTTTCATTCCGGCATTAAAGGTTAGTTACATGTCTTTTCTCTCTCATTTTTCTTCTTTTTTCCCCTTTCTTTCTTTCTATTATTGTTTTCAAATTTTTCTACTGTTGTTTGTGTCAGAGTCGAGTCCTTTGCTCAATATTATCATTTTCTTATTTAATGTTATCTTTTTCATTTGCATCTTCTAAATGAGTGGTTGGGTAAGAATTAGTTCCATGAATTTTGGTTTCCAAGTGTTGATTGCAGTTTATTAACCCATTTAATCTCTTGTAGCCCATAATTGACTTGTTTCAATGTCACTGTAGATTTGTTGATAGTAAGCAGTAAGCTATAAGGTTAGAAAGATGAATATGAGCATATTCTAATTTTCTTAAATGTTGTCCATGCAAACATAAATTTTGTCTTATTTACATTCTTTCCATCAGGAGAGGGTCTTGGTGGTAAAAAGGAGTCAACAACTTCACTTTGGAGGAAGAGAAAGACCATTTCGAGCTCCTCTGTATGCATACTCATACTATATTTATTTGTGACTACTGATGAGTTTATTAATGCTTCCAATTAGCTGAACTATATCCTTGTCAATATAATTAGCTCATCTAATTTTAATGAATAATAATAAGAAATTAATGGGGATGAGTTTAGGAAAATAGACAAGAAAAATTATTTAAGATCATCCAACGATTATATTTTCCTACGAGTATGTAGGTTTGGTGAATAGTATGATATTGTGATAAAATATGAATGGAAAAGCATCATTCTATGCATAAAATGTTGGTTTGTGTTGCATGTACTAGTAACTTTGTTGCAACTTTATATTCTTTTAATTATGTGAATGTTTTTGCACATCTTTAGGTTTAGACTAATCTTATGCTCTTTTCTTCATGGTATTTGGAGCTGTATATGGTTCTCCCCCCTTAATAAGTTTTGCTTTTAGTAAGTTCCAATCATTTACATACATATGAGAGTGTTTTATTTTATTTGAGCTATCAATGGATTTTAAACAATTGAAGAATTTTTCGGGAAACAGAGGCTATGAAGAAGTAATTGCTAACAATGAAGCAGACAAATTGACTTTGCCCGCCGAAGTTCGGTATGGGAAACTCTATACATTTGCAAATTTCTCAAAAAATTATTCCAAATCCGCTATCATTGAAATGATATGAACTTATGCAGTTCTTACCTCCACAATTACAGGGCATGAACTATGTGAAAAAGAATGGTGATTTGCAGTTGATTGGAGTTGATCTCAAGGTAACATCTCTTTGTTGGTGAGTTGAAATTTACATTTCTTACTCAATGGTTGAGTAGACCAATAAGCAGTTGTTTCTTATCCGATAGTGTGTTTCTCTATATCTTGATGCCTCTGTTCGATGAACAAACTTTGTTGAATTACATATGTAATAGAGCAATGAGCTTAAGAGAAATGAGAACTGATGTAAATTATCATAGCTTTAGATGTTTAGTTCCCTTTTGTAATCATCACTAGAAGCTTTTTTAACTTTGGTTCTCTGTAAAATTTTTGATTGTTGATGCAAGTTTCTTTCTCAGATTTCTCTGTCCATTAGATCTCTGTATTTTGATTATAATTCCTAGAAGTTGAGTAGTGATTAATAAATATAAAGTAGAGCATTTAATTCTATTAGCATCTTTGTCTACCTGTGTATTGTTGACATTATTCCTTTGACTAGAAAGGTAGAAATCTATACTTGATTTTCATCTTTCAGGATAGTGGAGGTTGTTTCCTGCACATTTACATACAATAAATTAACTAGCTTTATGGATAAACCGGTAAAGTTGAAGAAACTCCATGTTTCTTTATGGCGTTGTATTTCTATGCTGAGCAGAATTTGTGGGATCTGTCAAATTTTATTTCCAGCTTATGCTATAGTTAGTAATTAGACGTCTCATTTTTATTTACTGTAATAAATTAGTCAGATCATGAGAAAAATAAAACTTCAAATTTTCTCAGGAACTTATGAAGCCCACACTCACTTTCTCTCTTATGCATATATTTTGTTTAAATACTGATCTTTTGTTGATTGTATTATTTGTAGTCAATGGTAACCAAGATCTTCTAAACTTGATGGTTGTTCGGTTAAAACTTAACTTGTGTAGTATGTGGCTTAAATATTGCATAAATTTCAAAATATATCAACTAAATTATCAAAAACAGAATTGTGTTGCATATGTAGTGTGAAAATGAAAGAAGGGTTAGTAGTGAACATTTCAATAATCCCAAGTCATTAATAGTTTAGAGTCAAAAGGGATAGATAGATTTGTTTATAGATAGATGGATGACTACTCATGACTATATTTTCTTGTGATAATAGCAAGTGGGAAAGCATTAGAGTTTGGATATCTCAAAGATGGATTCATGTTTGAATGTTCTACTGGCTTATCAAGATTGTAGGATTTTTCCTTTCCTTCACTGTAAATCTATTTTAAGTACTAAGCCTGCTCCTGTTATCTTAACACTCTTCTTTTGTATAGCTTGAAGAGTGACAAAATATCTCTGATTTCATCTTCTTTTAGGCTGCTTAGCTCGCCAACATGTCGGTTTAGACTTACTCTTCAAATAATAATCGAAATACGGTGGAGGAATGTTCAAGGTTGTGGTGTACCTTTACCTTACTAGACTTGAGCAAATAAAATTGTAGTTGAAGCAAATATTAACTATTATTGTTACCATCAATTTTCTCATTAGTGATATTATGGATTGATACTACTAAATGTTATTAGCTCAGTCGGTCATTGTGAAATATTTTTATTTCCGTTACCAAAAAATAAGGGTAAATACTTAGATTGTTTTAAATTAACTCGTTTACCTCTTTTGTACGAATTCATGGTGCATTACATCAAATGAATTTAACAGGTTGCCTATTGTCGTTAAAGAATCTTCAGGACTACTAGGATGTTAGCGAATGGGTTTGGGTTGGGTATGATCATACTCACTAAATATTCATGTTAAGTTTTTACTACTCAGATCCAACACATACTAATGTTAAATTAAATGGGTGGGTGTGGGTAATACCCACTAAGACACAAGTACTCATATATTTTTTTCTTTTTTGTTTTCGAACTAAAGGACTATTCTTTTTTTCTACTTAACAAGCAATTTTATTTTCATCATTCACTTATTTCTCTTCACTGAACTATTACCATGGAGATCAATAGTTCGGTTCAAATTACTCTCTCTCCAAATTTACCGGCTGGACAACAATTTCTATAATAAATAGATTAAACTAGAAATTGAGTCTACAAAACTGTTTAATAAACCTAATAAAATTGATGAATTTTAGTTTGGTGAATCTTTATAAAATTGATAATTCGGTTACTTCAATTTTATGATTGTTCGGTTATAAAATTTATGATCTAATTTGTTCCCATTGTATATTTAATGAACTATAGTTTGGTTATTCAAACATAAAATTTATGATGTAGTTTGGTCTGATTGTAAAATTGATGAATTTTGGTTCCATTTGATTATAGAATTGATGAATTTTAATTCAAATGTTAAATTGATGAACATTGGTTCAACTCGATTATAATTGATGAATTTTAATTCAAATGTTAAATTGATGAACATTGGTTCAACTCGATTATAATTGATGAATTTTAATTTGGTTATTCAATTGATGATTTAGTTCAGTTTGATGATAAAATTCTAATTGGATTCGATTCTAGTAGTATTGGTTCTTCGATTATGAAACTGACGATTCAGTTTGATTAAGTCGTAAACTTTATGAATTCTAGTTGCTTTCCGATTATAAAACTGCAGTACAATTTAGTAGGTCATAAAATTAATTCTATTTTTGTTTGATTATAAAATTGATGAATTCCATTGTCAATCATGAGTGAAAATGAGAATTACACCACAGTTGTAATATATATTGTTATCTTTACGAAAAGAAAAGAAGACTACTAAATTTTGTGGTTACCCTTTAGGTATTGCCTATTACCTATACCCTACCCATATATGGGTAAAAACATTCACACCCAATTAAAACTCATACTCAAATATAATACTTGAAACTGACTCATTAAGCTAAATATTAGTTGATATTTTTACCACGGGTATTTTTGACATCCCAAAGAACTACCACTCAACGATCTTACCTGTTGGGAAGTTATTAACAAGTTGTTAACTATCATTAAAGAATTTAACAATGCCATATGTTTTATAATATTTTATTGTAGACGTCTATTTTGATGATACAAGTAGTAATTCACTACAAGAGAAACCTTATATACCCGTGGTTTCAACCTCCCGTAAAAAACTATTTTGGCAGCTTTTAAACCGACGTCGAATCCTTCACTGAAATGACGTTACGCCAACAGAAGAACGCATTTTGCACTTACAAACAATCGGAATAAGCATGCAAAACTACCTTAAATGAGAGCCTGAAAAACTTTTACCGATGGTTCTCCTCTTTTTACCGGCGGTTCATAACCGTCGGTTTAGTTTTTGCTTTTATACAGTGGTTTACTAACTGCAATTATAGGCTAAAAATTTTTCATGCTAAATTATTTTTCCTGGGGATTTTCATGTGTTAAAAGAATGCCATTGTTTTTTAGCATATGCAAATGTTACTTGCAAATATAGTTTTTAATACTTTCTACATCCAAAAAATTTAGAACACTGCACTAACACAATTCTCAATTGATAGAACATATCGTTGGATTGGGTTTTAGATTTTAAAGAAACATATTGAATCATGATTAGTTCATGGGCTGAATATAAAAAAAATTCATACAAATATTTAATCCAATTAAATCAAAATCAATTAATGAACATGTATAATCATATAAACATGTCAAGAAAAGATTGAAACAATTTATAACTTTTCAATTAATGGAGAATTTCTGATTTGACGGGATCCAATTTCAATCTCGCATTCTTCGTTCTTCGTAAAACTAGAAATTGATTTTCACACCAACAACCACATGTTAAAATTAGAAGTATATCTCTCAAAGATATTGGTAGGAATTAAGTGTGGGCTTTCAAAACAACGATTGGAAGAGAAAAAACAAAATTTTCCTCTTCCCTACTATATTTCGGCGACAACAAGCTTTGAGGGGGGAGAAAAACTATTTCGGATATGTCTAACACTTAACTTAGCTAAAGGTTAGGTTCACAACACTTTTATATTTAATTATAGACACTACTACAAAAATAGTTTATAATGACAGTAAGGGAATTATTTTTATGACAGGTCTCTAAAACCTGTCATAAAAACATGTGCTAAAGGGTACTTTTTTTTATTTTAGCTAACATGACAGTGTTTGAATAATCTGTCGTTATATACTTATCTACGATGCCAGTAAATTTTTAAACTGTCATCAATTTTTACAACTTTTAATTCAGGCGTGGGTACGTGCCTATACAAATAGTGTAGCTTTTGCTGACATTATTACTAAGTTTTTATCAATTTACAAAAATGTAGTATTATAACCCTAATCTAAAACAATTTCCATCTCTCTCGATGCCGTCTTTCTCTCTCTCGGTCTGTGCTGACGCCATCTCTCTCTCTCTTTCTCTCTCTAGCTCGCCATCATTTTCGTTGGAGTTGGTACTAAACAGGGAAAGGAAGCTAAGAGAGAAAAGAGAATCACTTAAAAACCCATTCCTCCCTTTCATTAGAAACCCTAGAATTGATGTCGAGAACTCGATCCAAGCCAGTCCTTGCCATGCTTTTCTTACAGTTATGCTTCTCCCTTCTCTCTTCATCGCTCGCAATCACTTTGGCAATTTCCCTGCTATATTACCTCTTATTTTTAACCCTAGAAATATTTGATAGAGAAGCTCGTTGATGAACAGGTCGAGACATATCCTCTTTGCCCTATAATAGCCCTTGCTTTGTTTTCGGTTCTGAAGGATTGTGAAGTAGACTCTTTGAAGGAAGGGTCTGAAGTGAGTTTTTTCACTCTCTTTTCTCTATGGCTTTTACGATTTTTGGTGTAAAATGTTTACGATCTCACCCCTTTCAATAATTACAGCTATTGGTTTGGTTTTGAGATCTTTCATTCCGGCATTAAAGGTTAGTTACATGTCTTTTCTCTCTCTTTTTTCTTCTTTTTTTCCCTTTCTTTCTTTCTATTATTTTTTCGAATTTTTCTACTGTTGTTTGTGTCTGAGTCGAGTCCGTTGCTCAATATTTTCATTTTCTTATTTAATTTTATCTTTTTTCATTTGCATCTTCTAAATATGTGGTTGGGTATGAATTAGTTATATGAGTTTATGTTTCTAAGTGTTGATTGCAGTTGATTAACCTATTTAATCTCTAGTAAGCCATAATTGACTTGCTTCAATGTCACTGTAGATTTGTGATAGTAAGCAGTAAGCTATAAGGTTAGAAAGATGGATATGAGCATATTTTAATTTGTTTAAATGTTGTCCATGCAAACATAAATTTTATCTTATTTACATTCTTTCCAGTAGGAGAGGGTCTTGGTGGTAAAAAGGAGTTGACAACTTCGCTTTGGAGGAAAAGAAAGACCATTTCGAGCCCATCTGTATGCATACTCATACTCTATTTCTCTGTGACTACTGATGAGTTTATTAATACTTCCAACTAGCTGAACTATATCCTTGTCAAGATAATTTGCTCATCTAATTCTATTGAATAGTAATCAGAAGTTAATGGAGATGAGTTTAGTAAAATAGACAAGAAAAATTATTTTAAGATCATCCAACAATTATATTTTCTTACCAGTATGTAGGTTTGGTGAATAGTATGGAAAAACATCCTTATGTGCATAAAATGTTGGTTTGTGTTGCATGTACTAGTAACTTTGTTGCAGCCTTCTATTATTCTAATTTTGTGAATGTTTTTGCAACTCTTAAGGTTTGGACTAATCTTATGGTCTTTTCTTCATGGTATGGAGCCGTATATGGTTCTCCCCCCTTAATAAGTTTTGCTTTTAGTAAGTGCCAATCATTTGCGTACGGATGAGAGTATTTTGTTTTATTTGAGTTGCCAATGGATTTTAAACAATTGAAGAATTTTTTGGGAAACAGAGGCTATGAAGAAGAAATTGCTAACAATGAAGCAGGAAAATTTGACCTTGCTCGCCGAAGTCTGGTATGGGAAACTCTATACATTTACAAATTTCTCAAAAAATTATTCTAAATCCGCTATCAGTGAAATGATATGAACTTATGCAGTTCTTACCTCCACAATTGCAGGGGATGAATTATGTGAAAAAGATAGGTAATTTGCAGTTGATTACAGTTGATCTCAACGTAACATCTCTTTGTTGTTGAGTTGAAGTTTACATTTCTTACTCAATGGTTGAGTAGACCAATAAGTAGTTGTTTCTCTGTATCTTGATGCCTTTGTTCGATGACAAACTTTGTTGAATTATAGATGTAATAGAGAAATGAGCTTAGGAGAAGTGAGAACTGATGTAAAGTATCATAAGCTTTGTATGTTTAGTTCCTTTTTGTATTCATCACTAGAAGCTTTTTTTAACTTTGGTTCTCTATAAAAATTTTTGATTGTTGATGCAAGTTTCTTTCTCAGATTTCTCTATCCATTGGATCTCTGTATTTTGATTATAATTCCTTGAAGTTGAGTAGTGATTAATAAATATAAAGTATAGCATTTAATTCTATTAGCATCGTTGTCTACGTGTGTATTGTTGACATTGTTCCTTTGACTAGAAAGGTAGAAATCTATACTTGATTTGCATCTTTCAGGATAGTTGAAGTTGTTCCCTACACATTTACATACAATAAATTAACTAGATTTATGGATAAACCTGTAAAGTTGAAGAAACTCCATGTTTCTTTATGGCGTTGTATTTCTACGGCGAGCAGAGTTTGTGGAACTGCCAAATTTTATTCCCAACTTATGCTATAGTTAGTAATTAGACGTCTCATTTTTATTTACTCTAATAAAGTAATCAGATCATGAGAAAAATAAAACTTCAATTTTTCTCAGGAACTTCATGAGGTAGTAATTACAGGTACCAGCTTCAGCTTTATGCTTGGCAACCATTTACTGATGTCGAGATGGCTTTACATTCTTTGGTTGATCAAAACCAATTCTAAGGCCTTAGCCCAAGGCTTCAACCCAAGACGGGAGAACATAGGTATTGTTGAGCGCTAGGCTTGATCAATCAAGTTCTTGCAAGGAGTATCTGGTGAGACCCACACTCATTTCCTCTATGATGCATAATTTACTGTAAAGTGTGTATATTCAACTTAGTTCTATGAAGTTTTGATTGACAATTCATTCAAGTAGTTAAATGTAGCAAGATTTGAAGCTTAGGAAAGAAGTGCAGTTGTATATTTTGTTCATAACCTGATCTTCTATTGATTGTATTATTTCTAGTCAATGGTAATCAAGACCTCTAAACTTGATTGTTGTTCAGAGTCTAAAACTTAACAACTTGTGTAGTATAGGGCTTAGATATTGCATAAATTTCAAAATATATAAACTAAATTATCAAAAATAGAATTGGGTTGCATATGTAGTGCGAAAATGAAAGAAGGGTTAGAATTGAACATTTCATCAATCTTAAGTCATTAATAGTTTGGAGTCAAAAGGGATAGATGGATTTGTTTATAGATAGATGGATGACTACTCATGACTATATTTTCTTGTGATAATAGCAATTGGGAAAGCATCGGAGTTTGGATATCTCAAAGATGTATACATGTTTGAATGTTCTATTGGCTTATAAAGATTGTAGGATTTTTCCTTTCCTTCACTATAAATCTATTTTAAGTACTAAGTCTGCTCCTGTTATCTAAACACTTTTCTTTTGTATAGCTTGAAATGTGACAGAATATCTTTGATTTCATCTTCTTTTAGGCTGCTTAGCTCGCCAAGTTGTCCGGTTCTTGACGCTTTAGGGAGGAAACTGTCCTTCAAGATTGCAGTTGGTTTAAATGTCTATGACTGGGTATTTTGCTTATGATCATCAAATTCTTTGTGTCTGGTCTCTACATTATATTCTGTAACTATTATCCTTTCCAGATAATAAGGCTTGTACATTTATAGGAACAGCAGCATACGGACCTCCAGAATTCTTCAACTGAGCTCTCCACAACTTTCGGGTGAGGATTCTTGTCTTAACGAATAAACATCCCTTTAATGATAAAGATGCAAAGAGCCTAATGTACTATTTATTTTTCTTTCCTCTTGCTTGCTTGTCTGTTGAATTTTTTATAGTTTTTTGTTTTTGATGTTTAATAACCAATTTTACTATTCATAATTGTTCAAAAGCAGGAATGGCCTGTGGGCGCTTGCACATAAAAATACAACTTACATTTTACTTTATATATATATAGCTATATAACTCCTATTATATGTATCTTTTTATAAACTACTTCAAATAAAAACATTGCACATGCCATCATCTAGTAATGAAAGAAGCTGTCATGGAAACGCCAGCCTTTCCATGATAATTTTTTTTAAAAAATAATTCGGCTATTAAATGACGGGGATTCCCCATCATCTAATTACTTTTTACAGCAACTTATGTTGATGAATAATCCTCATCAATTAACACCATATTTCGGGGATTCCCCGTCAACAAACTGAATTTCGCAGTGGCCTTTATTGACGGTTTTTTTCAATACTTTAGATGTCACATGGATAGATGACAGTTGCATCCCCATCATTAAAGGGTTTTGATGACGGGTTTTCACCGTAATCTAACCCACATTTTGTAGTAGTGAGAATTTACCCATATACTCATATACGCCAAAAACCAAAATTCCTCATTCCATGTACACTTATATGCAATTTTTACTTCTTCCTCTAGAGCCAAAATTGTGTTCAAATTCATTTGTTCAAATTGATGAATTAAATTGATCTCAATCAATCAATTAATTAATTTTATTTATTAATTACCTAATAATTAGAAAATAATAAAATAATTAATTTGAACATTAATTTTGTTCTTCGTTAATTTAGTGATGACACTCATCTCATATAGGGCTTGGGAAGAATACCTTGATCCAAAACACGTTTTTGGTCCAACTGTCGTTGTTTTTCATTCCTATCATTATGAGCTACTCTTGAGACCGAATGGATTCACATGAATAAAACTATAAGATTCAAATATCCGACTAATTTNTAATTATGTGAATGTTTTTGCAACTCTTAAGGTTTGGACTAATCTTATGGTCTTTTCTTCAAGGTATGGAGCCGTATATGGTTCTCCCCCCTTAATAAGTTTTGCTTTTAGTAAGTTCCAATAAAATAATTAATTTGAACATTAATTTTGTTCTTCGTTAATTTAGTGATGACACTCATCTCATATGGGACTTGGGAAGAATACCTTGATCCAAAACACGTTTTTGGTCCAACTGTCGTTGTTTTTCATTCCTATCATTATGAGCTACTCTTGAGACCGAATGGATCCACATGAATAAAACTATAAGATTCAAATATCCGGCTAATTTTTCTCCGTAAATTCTCGACCTATTTAATCTTGACATCGTATGACTCTAATATAGGTATGATGTTAATATAACTCTCGATTCAGACGCGCTACATTTTCTGTTGGTGCAAATAAATATTTATATTTCATGGTCCATAGAATATTTAATGATATTACCCTTCATGAATATCAGTAACAAGAGAAAGATATAAAATTACTGGCTTACGCATCTAGTTATTATTTCCTTAAATTCTTTGTTGACTGTGAATAAGAAAAGCATATCAGTAAAGTGCCTCATACAGATCAACATATCTTATTCAATGACTCACGTCATCGAGTACCAGGCCCGGTTTATTTATTCACACATTTATCAATAAAGCATAAGGTGATATTGTTGCTTTTGTAATCTTATCACGAATTTCATATCTATGAATCACGTAACTCTAACATAGCTGAATCACGATCCTTACAACTGATGTATTGTACGGCAATTCGAACGCACTCCTTTGGTATATCAAAGTTCACAAGTAACTAAGTCAAGTTTCGTATTCACATCAAAATTAAAGTAATTATGAAAATACCTTAAGGTGTAACAATTAGATTTAGAGCTAGATAAATGACTTTGCTCTAAACAAATTGATTATTGGTCTATTCAACATGTTCTATAACATGTATAGGTCAACCGTTAGAGTCTCCACTCTTATACCCCAAGACCGGCATCTTTTAGTTCAACCTAACAGTCAAAATTAGATTCGATTGCCGAGACGATCCTAAGACTGTGAATAACAATATGAACTATCTTAGAAGAGTTTGTCTGGAAGACTGCTCGGTTTTTACTCTTCTTTCGTTGACAACAGTTTCAAGATTTAAGTAAGTTATAAACACACTTTAATTAAAGAAAAGTTTCATTTATTCATAAAATTCAATAATACATAAATGTCAATAAATAACTGTTTACTCATAAAAAGTTATTACATCCTACATTATAAACTTAATTCCAACACATATGATATATGAACGTTACAAGATGTCATCAATCTTCAACCACACATCTCATGACAACTAAACATAAAAGAAACATTATAGAAGTTGAGTATTACGAATGACATAATCCATAGCATTACAATATAAGTAAAAAAACAAAACTGAAATCCAAATCGCATAACCCACAACCATCAGTATTATGCCTGCTTCAAACTCCAGACAATAAAAAAATCAAGCTCTCTAAGAATGAGATCATTAACAAGAAAATGTTAAGGAAAAAGTAAATATTTTATTTTACCTAGTTACTCTGGCATACTCGAATCAATGTTTTTTTTTCTTTCATCTTCGACTTTCTGTTTGTTAATTTCCTCAAGCAACGTCAATGTTAATTGAGATATCATGTCCGTCTGCTTAGACTCTAATTCAGAGATTTTCGAGCGTAGCATTTTGTTTTCTTCGGCCAGTTGAGACCTATAACACCAGCGTAACATCCACTTGAGCAATCTGAAAACAACTTCGACGAAGTAGGATCTAATCCAAGTCCTCATACACGTTTGAGATACTCATTTCCTATTACTTGTGAAAACATGTCGTTCCTCGAGAGAACGGCTTCACAATGATCATAAAGTTTATCGGTATTTTGTTGTATAGATTTATATAATGCAAAATATAAAATCACAATACTTGGAGTGTTACAGCCACTTAATATAATGATACTTTAATTATTTTAAACAATAATCATCCAAAATTTTAATGTAATAATTCCTTACAGTAGCAACTTTTTAGACTCTAAATTAGTAAAAGTCTCATATTTATGTTTATAAGAGATTACAAATAATTTGACACGATTAAGTTTTTTCCCAGTCTTTTTTCCCACACCAATATAATGAGTTAACATTTAATTTATAAATGAAGCGAACATTATTAAATATAAATCATTCTTAATTACCTTTTGATGTGATATTTACGCTATATTTATCCGACCGATTGTATGTAACTTTTTTTGTTTACTTCGGTTCCCTTTATTTGTGATATTGTGTTTTTATCATAAAAAATTCAAATGTTATAATCAATTTCATATTTAACATAAATTTTATTACATAATTAACAATGATATAATTATTATCATTCCTTCTGGAGAATACCTATCCCTCGAGGAGGCTATGTGGTAGACATTCATCTATAGTTGCATATTTTGCCTCGCACTCTTTCTTAAGCAATATTTTTTCATCTCTTCATTGCTTGTTGAGCTTATTCATCGTAATCTTGTAAGCACCATCATCAACATGGTATTTTGACTACAAAAATTACAATGGAAAGTTATTATTATGACAAAATAATAGTTCATGACAAAGTAAGAAAATAATAAGAAAATACATTGACAATATCCCAAACTTCGTCCTTGTACACATTTGGCATTTGTCTCCAATCAGTAAACTGAAATGGTAAACATGTGTAACCTTTCATAAGAGTACCCAAGAAACGTGTAAAAACATTTGATCCATCCCCAACAGTTTGATAGTCATGATTATACTCATTAAACTCAGCTTTATTTTTTTCTCCCTCAGGTAATTTCCATAGGTCTTCAACAGGCGTCTTCATACGCCTCATTGGTCTAGAAACTTCATCTTTACATAATCAAAATACTTATATTTCTTAATATAAGCAATGAGATAGTTTTAATTAAATTATAAAATACACATACTTCCAATTCTTATGTTATCCTCTGAATTTGAGTTTGACCATGTTGGCTCTTCTATGTTGGTAGATGGACTCTCCCCGATCATTGAATTTTGACATTTTGAACGAGTGATGATAGATTCCTGTAAAGATAAAAAAAAATACGAACATATTAATTGTTGTTCAATGCATCAATAAGTGAAACTATAAAATAAAACTTCAAATAAAGAAATAAATTTTACCTAAAATGACTCAATTAATTTGGGTCATCATTACTCATGTTGTCATTGCTAAAAGTAACATCACCACATTGTTCATTACCTTCATCAGATCTACCTAAATTTTTATGACTTTCATCACATCACCATCTAATCAAACTAAATCTATATCTTCTTGATAATCATCAAACATGTCTTCACAGTCATATTCGTTGATCGTTTCTAAAATGTACTTCTCAATCATTATCTTTGGCTCCCTTCCCCATGCCAAACAAATCTTTGGGTTTTGTACGCACAATTGCATGTTACTCTTTTTCTTTGGGAATTCTTGTACATAATACATCAAGCGCGCTTGATATTGAAAGATAAAGGCCTCATAGTTCAACTGTTCACAGTACGAATCATGTTAGAAATGTTCGCTAGGGTAAACCATATTGGCCGTTTTTTCTCCCATTGTTAGGATTACTCCTATCACATGTCAACAAAATCACCTTAAACTTTTCATTCTAGTTAAGCCCAATGATATCTTTTAGTATCCTGTATATTTTTTCTCCTCTAATAGGTGTCTTATCCCTCACGCTTGCTAACTTATTATGTCATATGTTACAACAAATCCACTATTTTATGATTTAAGTAACTTATCATTCTATGGTGCGAAATATGAAATCTATTATGTTATATCTTGAATACTTCTCATTAAAGTACCACAAGTTCTACATGATTGATCTTTAGCATTGTTTTTTCAATATGTCATGCATTCATTCATACATGCATTTATTATTTCATACCCAAGACTTAACTTTTGAATATATTTTTTTTGCTTTATAAAATGTCTTTGGAAGCTGAACAACTTCAGGTAAAGAATCACACAATAAATCTAGAAGCACAATTGTAGATTTATCACACCATCCATGAAGAAATTAAATGATATAAATGCATTATGAATTAAAGCTTTGAGTACTTTTTGCATCCAAATATAATTATTGGTTACTATCTCTAACGGAATCATAAAAATCTCAAGCTTCTGAGTCATGTCCAACTTCATTGACTTGTTCATAATTATTTGGCCTTTTTAGGAAAATAGGCCACTGTATGAAAATAAAAAAATGGCCTAAAAATATTGTTTTGCACAAATGACCAAAAATCATAAGGCTACTATATTTGAAACCTACACAATATAGTGAAAAGACATTTACACCCTCATTATTAATACAACCAAATGCTTGACAACCCCATCTTGAACCCTAAAAAATCAACAGAAACCAAATACCATCTTACAGCAGCGGCGATTTGGAGAACGCAGAGAAACCCTAGCGCGATATGTGCAAATCCAAGCTTTAATCGTACGAATATCGATTGTAAGTAATATTTATGGTTTGAATTGGTTCCAAAGCCATTGGTTTGAATTGGTCTGACTTTATTCCATTCGAGACTGATTTTCGTTCGAATATGTATTTTCATTCATATTCTGAATTTGTTTATGTTCGTTCATTTTTCGTCGGAGATTGTTTCCATTCGAGACTCACACACGACTTTTTTTTATTTTCGTTCGAGTCTGAATTTGTATCTGTCAAACAAGGTTAAGATTAGTTTATATTCTGATTTCGTTACGAGCCTGGTTTTGTGGATAGTTCTAGTTTTTTCTTTGATGGAAACAGCTGCTTAGGTTTTCTAGTTGCATTACTTCCTTTGGTTATTTTATCTTTGGATGTAAATAGCAATTCCAATTATCCTACCTCTATGGGGTTCTATAATTTGTCTTGGGTTCTGCCGGCATTGTCGTCGAACACAGATTTAATTATCTACTTCTTGTTATGATTGGAAGTTGCATAAATCGTTTCCCCCATCTTAAGACAGAGAAAAGTATTTGGAGTTACTTCGAATTGCTTGAATCTTTTATCTAACTCTTGAAGAATTAATGATAACCATCTTAGTCTGTATTTGTATTGTATGTGCCTTCTCTTATCTTCTATTTTAATTAGTGTTTAACAAATGAGTAGATAAACATATACTATAGGTATTAGTCCAATTTCTGACTGAATCTGTATTGCTAAGTATATTTAGTTAAGTAAACAATAATAATATACTATGGGTATATATATGATTCTTGAAAATAACCAGGTTTGACAAAGTATATACTAAGAAGTGAATGGTAATATATCTGATTGTCCACGGACATACATTGAAGCATAAAAATTGGAATATTCACCATCCAACCTAAAAAAAGAATAACAACAAATAAGTAAAATAACATAAACAATATAGTATATAAATATGTACCATACAATATAAGACTATGTACTGTAAAAGGAAGATGACGTAATCTGATGAACACGATTCAATAATACCACCTTATGATATTAACACAATACGTAAATATATACCTTAAGGTATATATTTATATATATATTAAACAATTGTATACCAAAAAACTGCATAAAAAAAGTAAATAAATAGATATATATATATATATATATNCAAAATAACGATAGAAAAAACAAGACAAACAAAATTTAGTAATCAAAAAAATATTTCAATAATCAAAAATAAAAAAGAATAACAGCAGTAGAATCTTAATTCCTTGATCACTTAGAATAACACAAATAAAAATTAACCAAATTACAGAATCGATTCTAGCAAACGAAAAAGATTGACGAATGAGAATACTAGTAACAGACCTGATTTATTAGAAGAATACCTTAGTATTGATTGAAATCTGAAGTAATAATGGAGGAATGAAGAATGCGTGGAATATTATGATGCAGGTTTATAGAATAGTTATAAAAACATTTGAAACTATTTATATTATGATGTAGGTTGGCCCCAACGCAGAAGGTTTATCAAAGCATGTAAATTTGTTTGTGTTTGCATATCGATTCCTCCTGGGTGTCATGGTGGCAACATACTTCGTACTGGTGGGTCAAAGATCATGGAGGCAACATTCCAATATACATGTGGTTCAAAGATCAGGAATAAGAACAAGAGAAACCGTCAAATGCTGCAATGTTTATGGAAGAATTCGCCGGAGCCATGGAAAATGAAGTGCAGCGATGACCTAGTTGTGCCAAAATAAAGATGTTGAATAAAAAATAATAAACCTAAAAAAGATAAATTGACTTTTATAAAGGGTTAAAAAGTAAAAGATCAAATAAAGTATAACTAATTAACGACAAGCTAGGTTGGCGCAGTTCGTTAAGCCCCCACACTCATACTTTAGAAGTCGTGGGTTCGAGTCATATTCCATCATTCCCTGTGGAATTCGTAATGTAATTTTGACAAAAAAGTATAACTAATTAACAACCTAAAAGGAGAATTTGGTCATATGTGCAAATCATGAAATTAAGGGACATAATACGAAATTGAAGCTTAAAGTACCATAATCCCCTAATTTTCCGTAATTATTTCCACCATAGGTTGTTCAGACTCATCCTGAACTACATTTGTGTCTTTTGATAGAATGTGATATTATTGAGTCTACGCATCGCTCTTCATTTAATTGAACTTGAGACGAGATACCTCCTAAAATAGTTTCTTCATGAAAAAATGAAAGAGTATAACCTTTAGGGAATCCATGACAAACCAAGTGATCATAGACATCGTCTTTATTCATCAACATACCATATCCACATTTTTGGCTCGTACAATACATCTTTTCATCATCAAACGCCATCTTCAAAACAAAATCTAAGAAACTCACAAACCTCGTTCAAATATTCTTAACTTAATCTCGATTTTTGAATTCGACTCTAATCCATTGTAATAACAACTATGAACATATTTATATATAACACTAATTTATCTATAAACTTATAATACTTCTTAAACATAATACTCAAGCAAAACAACAACTAGCATTAAATCAGATGCAACATCTTATAGAACTTAACATAGAAAAGTTTATCCAATAACAAATCATCCGAGGGAGGTCTACGTCTACTTCGAATAACGAACCATTGTAGCTTATAAAGTAGACTAAACATTGTAGTCCTCAGGATAGGCTCACGCTATTGAAGCCATCCCTCAATTATCAATTAACTCAGATCATATCTTTTTAACTCATTTCTTAATGAATCTTATATTTCACTTCTTAAAAAATTAGGTTATGACTACTTCACTGCCATGTGGAACAAAATGGACTCACCCAGGACTCATGAGAAACGTCGAGAAAGCAGAAACGGATGACTGTCTGAAGTCACGAAACATCTCGAGAACGGAAGATCATCGCCCCTAGAATGGTAACCGACATCTCGAGAATGGACGATCATCGCCTCCAGAATGGGAACCAACATCTCGAGTACGGAAGATCATCGCCTCCAGAACTGGAACCGACACACAAGAACGGGGGATCATCGCCTCCAGAATGAGAACTGACATCTTAAGAATGGAGATCATCGCTTTCAGAACGGGAACCGACATCTCGAGAACGGAGAATCATTACCTTCTGGACAGGACAGAACATCAGAACGGAAATGAGGGTTCAGACTGACATTCAAGTGGTCGATTGATTGACTCAAACCACGAGGAACCATCAAGTGGCAATGACTGATTGAGTTGCTGAGAATAAAACAACTGAAATGAATGAGCAAAGTAAAAGAGCACACGCCTGAAAACAATTCCATCAGCCGAAAGCATAGGGGATGTGATCATCATCATCATCATCATCATCATCATCATCATCATCATCATCATCATCATCATCATCATCATCATCATTATTATTATTATTGTTGTAAGGCTTATAAGTAAATGTTCATGTAAAAAGAAAAAGGAGACGAGGATGAGACCTAAGCAAACCTCAACAAAAGGCAATGTTCTTCCTCTCTTCTCTTATCAACAACTGTAAAATCCTTTATATAAGTGAATATCAACAATCTTACTGTGGTTTTTCTTCCTTTTAAGGGTTTTTCACGTAAATGATTGTCTTTATTCTCTTTTTCTCTCTTCAAATTATGATCTTTATTATTTGTTCGTAGAAAATTTTTCATACCAAAAAAAAACTTTGTGATGATATTTCCTCTCTATATGCTTGCCCCTCTTGTGACTCCTTGGTTCCTTGAAATTTGCTACTGCCCCACTGTTGTCACAGTATAGGATCAGTGGCTTGTCTATATCTGGAACTACTTCCATATCAATATAGAACTTTCTGATCCATATCACTTCTTTCATAACTTTTTAAGCCGCTATATATTCGACTTTGATATTGGAATCTACAACGCTGAATTGTTTAATACTTCTCCAGACTATAGCTCATCCACCTAGGGTGAATACTGAAATGTCGACTTTCGACTGTCTCTGCCTGATTGAAAGTCAAAATCTATATATTCAGTAGGGTTCAAGTCTCCACCTGAATAAACAAGCATATAGTTTCTCGTTCTCCTAAAATACATGAGAATATGCTTTACTACAATCCAGTGTTCCAAACTAGATTCGATTGATAATGGCTGACAATTCCTACTGCATAATAGATGTCGGGTCTTGTACATAACATGGCATACATGAGACTTCCAACTGCTGAAGCATAGAGAACATTTCTCATTTTCTCTTCCTTCTGAAGTGTCTAAGGACATTGTTCCTTGGAGAGGACAATTCCATGTCTGGTTGGTAGTTGACCTTCTTGGAATTCTTTATAGAGAATCTCTCCAGCACCTTATCAATATAAGATGCCTCACAAATGGCCAAGAAATTATTCTTTCTATCCCTTAAGATTTGGATGCCTAGAACATAGCTCAATTCTCCCAAATCTTTCATTTGAAATTTCTCAACTAACCACTTATTTACCTTTGACACAGTTTCTGCTTCATTCCCAATGAGTAGAATATCATCAACATAAAAAACTAAGAAAACCATTATCTAATATTTGATGTATTTTTAAAATACAGGCTTCATCAATATTTTTCTTGAAGCCATAAGACTTTATAATATCATCAAGGGTAAGATTCTAAGATCTAGATGCTTACTTTAATCTATAATAGATTTAAGCAACTTGTATATTTTCTGATCTTGCTCATTTTGTACGAACCCTTCTAGTTGCATCATATAAGTATTTTCTTCAAGAGAGCCATTCAGAAAAACTGTCTTGACATCCATTTGACATATCTCATAGTCAAAATTAACTACAATGGATAAAAGGATGCGAATGGATTTCAGCATGGACATAGGGGATAATGTCTCTTCATAATCAATTCCCTCATTTTGTGTATAGCCATTGGTTACTAACCATGCCTTGAAAGTCTCTACTTTTTTCATCTGCACTTCTTTTCTTCTTGAAGATCCATTTACATCAATGGGCCTAACATCTTCAGGTGGATCTACAAGTTCTCAGATGGAATTGGAATAAATAGATTTCATTTCTTAGTTCATGGCTTCTTGCCATTTCTCCTTTTCAGGATCATCCATTACTTCTTCATAAGATAATAAATCATCCTTATCAGTGTCTGCCACTAGGACATGTGCCTCTAGTTCGTAGTAAACTGGTTGTCTCACAACCCTCCCACTACGACGTTGCACAGGGGTTTCCTTTGCAGGAACTGTGGTTTCTGCCCTTTGTCGTTTATCAGTATAAATTGAAGGTGGTCTGATCTCATCAGTCGCTAATTCCTCGAGAACTACTTTACTTTGAGGTTTGTAGTTTTTCATATAGTCGTGTTCAAGGAAGATGACATTTGTCGATACAAACACATTTTGATCCTTGTGATTATAAAAGTACCCACCTCTAATCTCTGGAGCATAGCCAACAAATATGCGTACTTCAGACCTTAAGTCTAACTTTCCAGTCTTGGATCTAAGAACATGAGTTGGACACCCTATACGAAAATGAAGCAAATTAGGTTTGGAAGCATTCCATAACTCAAAAAATGTCTTGCTTACAGATTTAGAAAGTACTACATTCAAAATGTATGCAGCCGTGTGTAATGCATATCCCAAAATGTAAGTGGTAGTGATGAGTAGCTTAACATTGACCTAACCATATCCAAAAAGGTACAGTTTCCCCTTTCTAAAACACCATTTTGTTTTGGCGTTCTAGGTGCTGTGAATTGGGATAGAATTTCATACTCCAGCAAGTAATCCTTAAATTCTAAATCCAAGTATTCACCACGTCGATCTCATCGAAGAGTTTTCAATGATTTATCTAATTGTTTTTCAGCTTCAGCTTAGAAGTCTTTAAACTTTTCAAACATTTCAGACTTTCTTTGCATTAGGTAAGTATAACCATATCTTGAGTAATCGTCAATAAAAGTGATGAAATACTGATACTCACCTATAGCTTGTACATTGATCGGTCCACAGACATCACTATGCACTAGCTCACGTGATTCCTTGGCTCTTTGGCTCTTTCCAGAAAAAGGCCTCTTTGTCATTTTACCTTCTAAACAGGATTCACAAATAGGAAGAGTTCCAACAATTCTCTCAGAGCACCATACTTTGTTAACATGTTTAACCTATCTAGATTAATATGTCCCAACCAAATATGTCAAAGATATGTGTTATCATCACCATGATAAACTTTTTATCGTTTATTACTTTTAGGTTTTGCTACTTTAAATAATTTAGAAATATTTAATGTGCGTTCAGTCAGTTTGAGCATATACAGTCTGTTTATAACTTTAGCATGACAAATATCAAGTCCATTCTTAGAAATAATAAACTTTTTATTAATAAAAGAAATTTTGAATAAATGTTCTTGCAAAAATGAAAGAGAAATCAAATTTCTCGAAAACCCAAGAATATAATAAATATTGTTCAAAACTAAATAATTATATCCAAAACGTAAACGAACTATCCCTAATGCTTTAGCTAATACAAACGCACCACTGCCAACTCTCAAAATGACCTCCCCATCAGTCAGCTCCGTTGACGAATCAAGCATCTACAAAAAAGAACATACATGGTTAGTGGCTCTTGAATCAAGTATCCAGGATGACAAAGCATATTTCACAAAGCAATCTTCAAGTACAAGTAAATCATATTTACCTTTCTTTTTAGCTAGGAGAGATACTTGTTACAGTTTCTCTTCCAATAACCTTCAACCCCACAGTGGAAACATTTTTCCTTGGGCTTGCTGTCATTCTTGTTCTTCGTGACTTTCGATGATGTCTTGGCTTTCTTTTCTCTTTTATTCTTACTCTTGTCCTTACCATTGTTCTTCTTTCTTTTCTCGTTCTTAACAATATTGGGAGAATATTATTGCTCAACAACATTTGTCTTATCCTCTTTGGTCATTCTAAGATTGAGTGACTCAAAAGTCTACAGTTCATTCAACAATTGGATCATGTTGAATTGTAACTTGTTCATAACATAGTTGGTCGTGGACGTAAAAAACTGGTGTGAATGACTCAAGTATAATGCTAATTTGAGCCACTTATCAATGGTCACCACATGTACTTCTATCTCGTGCATTATGTTGATCATGTTCAAAACATGTTCTCGCATAGAAGTACCATTTATCTTAGTCATCATATAGCTCCTAGTGGTCTCATGACGACTTTGATTAGACTGCTACCCAAACATCACCTATAGAGATTCCATAATCTCATAGGCAGTCTTCATGCTTGGCTCTCAGAACATCATTCATGCTCACAAGTATGTAGCACTTCGTCTTGTTGTTTGATATGATCTAAGCATCGTATTTATCCCTGACATTCTTAGGGGCATTAGTAGCGGGCTCCTCAGTACATTCCTCAGTAAAAATAAACTTATGGTTCTCACAAATCAGCATTAAGTTCATATTTAATTTCTAACATATGAAATTATCACCATTCAATTTCTCAAGAGCTAGTAAAGTAGTGACAAGTTTACCCATGATAGACATAATAATGATAACTGAAATTTAAAACATATAAGATTCAATATAATTGATAAATATCTAGAATTCAGAAAATAAATGTGATGCATGAGTGCAACATAATAAACACATAAATTTAACAATTACTAATCACGATAAAACAACCCAACGATTAATGTGATGCCTTAGGGTCAATCAAATTAACCTCAGACTATCTATGAGACATTCTCATCCTTATTAATTAAAACTTAAATATCTCATATTTTCTCTTTTAACAATAATGTATCGTTTATTCGCTCAAGTCACAGCCATCTACATGAAAACTTAATTGTGACTTTGTGAGTGTCACTCATCATTTCAGATTTCACGACTTCATTTAGAATATGTCATCTTAGGGTTGGTCAAAACTAAACTACATCAATTCCCCCTATCTTCTTAAGAAGTACAACTTTGGTATTGATACAGCTAGAAATCGTCCTTAGGGGGATGAAAATAAAGTCATCTCAAGGCCCTTACTGCACCTCACGGTGTTGTACTAATGATGGAGACCATATGTTACATTGACATGTCAACCTTCTCCCACTCACTATTTTTTTGTCAAAGATAAAAAGATATGTGTTAACCAAAAGTATCACACTAGTACGAGGGGCATACCCAAGAACTACAAACTCAAAGAAACAAAAACAAAACTGAATTTACAAATTTCTAAATTACATAAAAAAACCAAAAATAAAGGAACTAAAGTTCAAACCTCTACTCTTATCAAGGAATAGAAGTATCTCTCTAACCATAAAGGACATCTTCCTAATAAGAAAATTAGTATCCAAACATTTTCCAACAAATATTCTCCTATTTCTTTCTATCCATAAACAATAGGCAAAGATAGAGAAAGTAAGGTTAGAGCTCACATTAAAATAACTTTTACTACTGCCTAAAGAAGACAACCATAAGAGAAATGAAGACCAATCATAACAAGATATATCATGCCCCCTATTCTCATAAGAGGATGGACAAGCCGTCTAGCAAAATCACACTCAAAGAATAAGTGCTTCACATATTCATTCCCATGCATGCAAAAGATGCATTCATGGGATAAGTCTGAATTCCATTTAGAAACTCTATCCTTTGTACTAAGCTTATTGTGTAAAGTTAGCCAAAGAATAAAAGAGCATTTCGGAATATGGCCTGAGAATCAAACCATTTTCCACCAACTACCCTGAGATGAATCACCAAACAGCTTACTGTAGGTATGCTTTAGAGAGAAGACACCTCCATCCTATAACCATTTATCCTCACCATACGAAGGAGAACTGACTTTGGAAGATAATAACCTCTCAAGAGTATAACAAGGCCAAGTCCACTTACCATCTCTCAAAATTACAGTAAGAGAACTATTAATATTCAAGCCAGACATATCAACAACATGAGCACCAAGCAATCTTACATTGCTGATTCTACCATGGAAGCTGAGTATGTGATGGTCATCTGGAGGGCATGGGAATACGAGATTGTACACACCTACTTTTATCTCAGTGGAATATTGTTGGAATTATGTCCATAAAGCAAGGTGTAATAACTATTTATGAGTATTTAGTTATTCTCACACATTTTGTATTATTGAATTTGATGGATGAATGAAATTTTTTCTATTAATTAAAGTTTGTTTATGATTTACTCAAGTCTTGGAACTATTGTCAACGTAAGAAGAGTAAAGACTGAGGGGTTTTCCAGACAAACTCTTTTGAAATAGTTTAGAATGTTATTCACAGTCTTAGGATCGATTAGGCAATCAAGTTCGATTATGGCTGTTAGGTTGAATCAAAGGATGCTGGTCTTGGTGCATGGGAGTGGAGACTATAACGATTGACTTAGACATGTTATGGAACATGTTGAATAGACCAGTAACGAACTTGTTTAGAGCAAAACTGTTTATCTAACTCTAAATCTAATTGTTATACTTATAAGAGTATTTTTGTAATTATCTTAATCCTGAAGTGAATACGAAACTTGACTTAGTTAGTTACAATCTTTAATATGCAAAATGAATGAGCTCGAAATGCCAGATAATACCTCGACTGTCGGGATCGTGATTCAACAAATATGAAAATGCGTGATGAGATTGCAATACAACAATATCACCTTATACTTTATTGATGGGTGTGTGAATAGATTAACTTGGCCAAGTATTCGATGAAATGAATCATTGAATAAGACATGGTGAACTGTACGAGACAACTCACTGTTATGTCTTTCTTATTCACAATCAAAAAATGAGGTAAGGAAATAATAACTAAAGGGATAAAATGGTAGTTTTTACATCCCACTCTTGTTACTGATATTCACGGAGGGTAATATGTTAAAAAATTCTGTGGACCGTGAAATAAAAGTGTTTATTTGCACCATCAAAAAATGTAGCATGCATGAATCGAGAGTTGATTCAGCATCGGGTCTATAGTGGAGTCATATGATGTTAGAATTTAATAGGTCAGAAAGTTATGGAGATAAATTCACCGAGTATTTGAATCCTATATCTTTATTCATGTGGGTTCATTTGGTCTCGGGAGTAACTTATAAGGACATGAATGAAAACAACATCAGTTAGAACAAAAAAGTATTTTGGACTAAGGTATATTTCCCGAACCCATACATGATCGGTGTTGTGACTTAAGTAGTGAAGAGCAAGTAATTAATGTTCAAATTAATTAATTGGTTATTTTTAATTATTAGATAATTAGTAAATAAAAGAAATTAATTAATTAATTGAAAAAATCAATTTAATTTATCAATTTAGATTGATGAATTTGGACACAACATTGATCTAGAGATATATCTAATTTTCGGTAATAGCAAATATTAGGGGGTGAATTTTCGGTCATTTGACATATAGGGGTAAATGTGTAAAATCTGTAATTATTATATAAGAGATGGTAATAGGGTTGCATCCTTACCCTTGATCACAGTGTGTGATTACACAGAGCAAAGAAATCAGTTTCTCTCTCGCCTCCATGTTGCCACCGAAATCTAGAGGAAGAAGAGAAAATTTTGTTTTTTTCTTCTGTTGTTTTTAGAGCTCACACTCAATTCCTGATAATATCCTATTGAGATATACTTTTGAATCTTATGAGTAGTTGTTGGGGTGAAGATTATTTGAAGTCCTGCAAAGAATGAAGAATGTGAGACGACTAATAGGATTTCACCAAATCAGAATTTCTCCGATACATGAAAGGTATAAATCGTTTCTACCTCTATTGAATACGTTTAACTAAGTATGCATAATCGTAAGTGTGGTTTTAATATTTAATATGATTAATTTAGTTTTAGTAAACTTTTTGATATTTCACCCATGAACCGTTCGTGGTTCAATGATTTTTCATTAAATTTTCAAAACTTGTTCCTGTAAGAAGTTCATAAACAATAAATTAATTTTGCAATATTAACAAAGAAAATAAAGATCGAATTTAAAATAACGCTTGAAATAGATAATTGAGCTCTAATGAGTACATTTTTTGTAATAATTTTTTAGAGTACATTTCTACCATATCCTATTTTTTATAAAAATATATATGATGTTCTACAACTTGATTGAATAAAAATATATCTGCAAAAAAAATATGACATTATTTTTATTCTACGCACATATATCGAAAACAAGTAATATGATGTTAAATACATTTCTTTTCAAATTCACATAACACAAACATGAATATAAATATCTATAATTTATTAAAAGGTGGAAGTAGGATTGAAATTTTTTCTTACAATTTTGCCCACCTTTTTTTACTAATCTTAAAATGCCTTAAAAAGTACACATGACGTATTTCTATTTGTCCATCAAATAAAAAAGTGCCAAAATGTATCAATTGGAAAGTGACTTTTGACATGTTACTTTCGAAATTTGGCTTTTGAAATGTGACTTTTAAAATATAATGTAATGAGAAGTGACTTTTGAAATGTAATGTTCATTAACATAATAGCTCTTCCATCCATGCGTTTCTACATCGTGTTCTTGCATTTATCTTAGTTTAGTTTTTTTAATTGTTCTTTGTATATTCAAATGATTGGGAGAATAAAGTAGATGAAAAATATTGTATAAAAATTCTCCATATAAGAAGATGAATTTTATCTATTGTATTTCTTTATTTGGTTATGATTATATGATAAAAATTGTAGATGTTTATTTACGAATGACATTGATACTAATTAAAAATGATATGTGCAACGCACGTAACGTTGAACTAGTCATATTAAAAGGTGGAAGACTTGGAGAAACTTTTTTGGACCCTTCTACCCACTTACTTTTTTAGCTATCCAAAAATGCCCTAAAAATATACTTGAGATGTTTTTATTGTTTATAATCCAAATGACATGTTTCTTCATCGCCCATTTTTCATCTCTATGAAAAACTACCTCCCAAACCTCTATCTCACGAACTATCCAACCCACTATTCTCTTTCTTCTCAATGATTATATTTTGATAAATGCTCTTGACAAAATAATAATTCGATAAATGCACAATGATTATGGGTTAATTTTGAGCCTGATACTTACATCATTTATTTTATTTATTTCACTTTTAAAACAATCTAATTTCAAATGCTTCTTGCTTTTTTTGTTTTGCATTCGATAAATGCACAATGATTATGGGTTAATTTTGAGCCTGATACTTACATCATTTATTTTATTTATTTCACTTTTAAAACAATCTAATTTCAAATGCTTCTTGCTTTTTTTGTTTTGCATTTTAATACAAATGCTAATACCATAGAAGATTTTTTTTGTTATTCATTGCATGAACTAAAAATTATTGCATTTACATTTTTGTACGGAAATATAAGTGCTTAACTTCCTAAATATATTATTTCTTGCTCAGAAAAGAGTCATAATTATTATTTTACCTTTGAACTATGTTATTTTATTGTTTTAATCATCTAGCATCCCTTGCATATGTAAATTGAAGGGAGGAAGAATTTTTACTATTTATTTACTTTATATCATAACATCTATAATATATTAAAAGGTGGAAGACTTAGAAGAAATATTTTTGGACGCTTCTACTCACTTACTCTTTTTAGTTATCCAAAAGTGCCCTAAGAAATATACTTGAGATTTTTTTTAATGGTTATGATCCAAATGACACGTTTTTTCCTCACCCACTTTTCATCTCTATGAAAAACTACACCCGAAAACTCTCTCGAACAATCCAACCCACTATTCACTTTCTTCTCAATGATTATAATTTAATAAATTCTCTTGACAAAAAAAATTCGACAAATGCACACTGTGTTGTTAGTTTAGAGCTTTATACTGACATCATTTATTTTATTTATTTCACTATTAAAACAATCTAATTTCAAATACTTCTTGTTTTTTGTTTTGCATTTTTATTATAACTATTAATTCCATAAAAAATTTTGATATTCATTGCATGAACTAAAAATTATTCGCATTTACATTGTTGTATCAAAAAACTTCCCATATATAGTTATTTCTTGCTCATGAGAGAGTCATAATTATTGTTTACTTTCTTATTTTATTGTTTCAATCATCAAGCATTCCTTGCATATGTATATTGAAGGGAAGAAGAGTTTCTATTATTTATTTACTTTATATCATAACACGAAAATATAAGTTGTTTAAGAAAAAAGTCACAACTGTTTGATTTTTATTTTAATTTGAACTTTTTGGTATGACATATATAATAACTTAAGAAAATATAATTGAATAAACCTCGTGCGACTAACATGAATATTGCCTAGTGTGGTAAAAGTTAAAAAAATAATGAATAGAAGTACGTTTAGCATTCACATGTCACCTGCATGTCGTCCATGTCACCGATGTAGATGGAAAAATTGACTGAGTTTAACAAAAAGATTAAAGAATAACAAAATTGAAAGTTAATAGATGAATTTAGTCAAAATAAGAGTTAATGGATCATTTTGGTACAATGACGAAAGTTAATAGACTAAAAATGTAATTTTCACTAATTTAAATAGACACGAGATGATGGTATTTGAGATCTAATTGGTTGAACACGCCTTTCTTCTAGATCCGACCGTGTAGGAATTTCATCCTAACTTTATATAAAATTCCTCCTCCTTTGGGGTGGGCATAATTTTTTTAACAGACTAAACTGAATCGAATTGGTTCGATCAATATTTTTACTGTAGTTATTCAGTTTGGTTCCAAATTTTTGGTTAAGTTATATTTTATAATAAACATGTAATCGATTCGAATTGATGACAATCATTTTTTAATATATATATTAAAACTTTTGAATATACTATTCCTTTACAGAATAATGATGATATCATCTATCTCTTCCATATACATGAATTATATCCTTTTATGCAAAAGTATAAATTGGACTTGTGCAAATTGCTTTCAAGCCCTTGACTTTACTAAGTCAAAACATCATCATACAATGCACTCTTAGAGATGGAAGATGCTTAAACTGGACAGCCTCTCTTATGGGAGCCATAAAAACTAGTTTATCTCATGGCCCAGTTTATTTTAATATTTATCCGAATCTGAGCGTTGCTATTTCTGACATTAATTTAGCTAAAGTTCTTGAACTTAGAGTTCAAATCACATGGTTATGACTATCTTCCAAGATCTTCTTCTTTTGCCATCTTATTCAAGATTTATCTTAAGGTTCTCTTAACCTTAAATCCTTACACCAGAAAGCAAAGCGAGCAAGGACAGACAATCTTTATTGATATTAATCTCTTCAACAGCCAGGTAGCTATTCCTTGCATGATACCTTGGGCTGATATAAATTTCCTTGAAATGTGGCAAATCTCTAATGTCGTACCTACCAGACCTGTAATTCAGCAATCTATTGAAGATGTCATTTAAACCCAAGGAGGTAATGTTTATCTTTGTTTTCAGAAACCTTTGACTAGAAGTCTTTCTAGTATAAGTAACAGAAGTATTCCTCCTTATAAGGTTGATATTCTCGAATCTTCCAGACAATCTATTTCTGAACCTATAGGATCTAATGAATCTGAGAATTCATTTATTCCAGAAGATTATATCAAATGTATCCAAATATCCGACAACCAAATACCTCATGGTGTTTATGAATCAAATATGAACAAAAGGCCAAATAGCCCAACCGCTAGTGATATGAAATTTAATCTTTGATGGATTTTACACCCAGAAGTTTATTATGATAAAGTCTTCACCAGAATTTTATGCAGTCAAAATATCAGAATTTTAGGAATTGGTATTTGTTAACCATAATCCCCAACAGCTTTTAGATCTTAAAAATCTTTATTAATACCAGCTATAGAAAGATCAGCGCCTTCAGTAGTTTCCTGAATGGTATTATCAGCTCACCTTACATGTAAAATTACATTATGACCAGTAGCTACAAGTTCTGTCGAATATGCAAAAAACTTGGATTACCACAGGTGGTCATACTTACGAATCTACTCATCCACCACCTTTATCCTTAGAACTTGCTCCAAGTAATGAAAATCAGAAACCTTTAGTTATACTGAAGTCCCTGAGAAAGTCAGTCATCAGGATCTTGTTAAGATTAAGGATATTCTCCTCTTAACCAAATAGAATAACTATACGAATCTTTTCCTTCAAACTGTAGGAACTCAATTAAACAGAATTGAAGATCAAATAGCTCAAATACAGGAAACCCAGGATACTAAGACTCAACAACATCCTGTGGATCAGCAGAAACTTAATCTTGAACCTGTCACTATCAAACCCCCTTTTGAGGTCCAGAACTTTAAATTAAAATCTACCTAGAAGGAAGATGATTTTATGGAAACTCTTATTGAAAAAATAAAAAAAAAACCTTAAAATTTATACTCCTGAAACCTCAGGACAACTGAATATGATGAATCGAAATGATTCACCTCATCATGATGAGTCCAAAGAATTTTCCTTATCCAAGATAGTGGACAATCAGAAAGTTTTTTATGATACTATTAATAAATTCTCCCATTCTTATTCCAAAAGACCTATTACTCGTATGGCTCTAACGGGACCTAGTAGATATTATTATCCTAGACCTGCCCCTCAGGACCTTTTATATGAAGATGATTTTCTTCATTCTCAAAAGTCCTATCATGATAAAACCATCTATGAACGGAACATAGATCTTTCTAAATCAAATTTTGAAAAAATTTGATTCACTAATTTTTGGGATAGAAAGAAGCATATCATATCTCTACCTTATAATCAATATTTTAATGAGAAAAATATTCCTACTAAATCTAGACCTAGCAAAATGAAGAAGGAATATTTAGAGATATGTAAAATAGAAATAACATCTCTTTTACAGAAAAATTAATTAGACCCAGTAAATCTCCTTGGAGTTGTACTGATTTCTATGTTAATCAAAATGTTGAGATTGAAAGAGGATACCTAGATTAGTGATCAATTATAAATCGTTGAATGATGCTTTACAATGGATAAGGTATCATATTCCTAATAATAAAGACCTGCTTGACAGATTTCATGATTCGGTGATTTTTTTTATTATCTGGATCAAATTTTGAAAAAAATTACTGAATCATGAAATCTGTCAAGCATATTTTTCTTATTAGGAATAGGATACCTTATCCATTGTAAAGCATCATTCAACGATTTATAATTGATCACTAATCTAGGTGATCCTCTTTCAATCTCAACATTTTTATTAACATAGAAATCAGTACAACTCCAAGGAGATTTACTGAGTCTAATTAATTTTTCTGTAAAAGAGATGTTATTTCTATTTTACATATCTCTAAATATTCCTTCTTCATTTAGTTAGGTCTAGATTTAGTAGGAATATTGTTCTCATTAAAATCTTGATTATAAGGTAGAGATATGATATGTTTCTTTCTATCCCAAAAAATATTAGGGATGTCACTACAGATTTTTATATTTAACTCATGCAAAATTGTTTTCATCTTATTTTGTATTGTAGGTTGTTGTGTACGTTGATCAATAGTAAGAAATTGAATTTCTTTCTGTATGAAATTTAACTGATTCATCTTATTATCAATAAGAAGTTTTATTAGATCAACTTCTTTTATATACGGTTTTGTAAGAAATTCAAATGTAATATTAGTATCATTAATCACAATATGAATACCTGGTGTATCGATTCTGGTAATAGGCATGATAGAATTTAAAAAGGGATTGCCTAGAATGATACTTTGGGTCATGTTTTTTATTAAAACAAATGATGCAGGTAAGCAAATACCATGTTTGCATATGAGCGATTCATGTATTTTATACTGAATACGCATACAATTACCACTAGCATTAGTAAAGGATTGAGTGATTTTCTGGAAATATTTAATAGGAATTAATCATTCATGAATGTAGTTCATATCAACATCACTATAAACTAAGAAAATGGCGTCTTTAATAATGAAATCGGGTTTAATAACTAAGGTAATTTTAGTATACCATTTTTGGAAAGTAACCTGGTTAAGAAGAAATAGATAAAGATTATCATCCTCAGGCTGATCTGGAATAGTCTGACTGGTCTGATCTGGATCCCAACAAGTCTGATCTAGTGAAGAAGTCGCAGCTGAGTCTAAATGGGTTTTTCCTTTGTTAGTGAACTATTTAAGGAGATTGAGATCTTGGAAAATGATTCGACTAGCAATATCTAACTGCTGAATTTCAGACTTAATGGTATTAATTTCCATTTTTAGGTTTGAAATGGTAATAGGTTTAGCAGGTAAAAAATCCTGTTGGATACGATTCAAGAGCTCTTTCATACTGTAGTTCTTAATAGGGATGATCTCAAGAGTGCTATAAGCCTTATAGCAGGTTTCTAAGAACCTTAATTTCATCTCGGGATCAGTTATCTGGTCTACAGTCGTGAGAAGAGATCGATGAGTGTCAGTTAAAACATTGGGACCTGGTCCATTCATATCAAGACCATTCATTTCAACTATTACCTTCCAATAGTTGGCTTCATCTATCATGTTGCATGTCTTAGGGCAACAAGACTGTTCAGAAGTAGCAGAGGAGTCGAAGTCAGATGCATAAATATGAGCAAAATCATCATCTGTACTAACTTCAATAGAACTGCCTTCAGAGAGACAATTTAAGATTTTCTGTTGGGTCTCCTCATCAAGGGATAATTCATTAAGTTTTCTCTTAAATTTGGATCGGCATTTATTAGCATAGTGTCTTGGTAATCCACACTTATAACAGGTGCATGTGGACTTATTGTTGCTAAAGGAAAATTTCTTAAACTGAGGGGCATTATGATGTCTGGAATCTTTGTGTCTGGATTTCTTCTTAGAGAAATATTTTTTATGAGATTTATAGGACTTGGTAGTCCTATGGGGTCGAGAGGTAGAAGGATATTGTATCTTAGTATCGTAGGCAAACTGGTCACAGAATTCACCTAATTCTTTTCTGTTATCAAGGTTCTAGTTCTTCATCATATGCTGTAATTTCATGTCATTGCAAAGAGTTACTCTGGCAATAAGATGATCATAGGTATACTGGTCATAAGTAATTTTCATTTGATCATGCTTATCCCTGAGCTTCTTACAAACTCTTTCAGTAAATAAACTTGGGAGACCATCAATGAACTTAGCCTTCCAATGTTCACTGTTCGCGTCACCTCTCTGCATGACTTTCATGAGAAAAGCATCCTTATACCACCGGAAATGGGTTAAGGAGGGGCATAGAAGATTCTATAATAATTCTCTATGTCGGTCAGTATTAATTATTCCTGGACCAAGAAAATGGTGAATTATGGATTGAGTAAGCGTATAACAGGCATCTTCATTTCAGGTATGAGTGTCTGTTAAGGGGTTAGTTTTGATCTTAAAGGAATTTAAAATTTCCTGACGCTGACTTTCAGTCAGACAATTGTCCCACCATAGAGTTCCTGTAAAACCATTAACAATGAATCTGCATATTTGATGATCTGTATTATCATTCTGTTTACAAACAGATGAGTACATAATTATCTGATGTATGGTTTCAAAAACTTGATATTCAGATTTTCCATCTATGTTCCATTCATAGATGGTTTTATCATGATAGGACTTTTGAGAATGAAGGAAATCCTCTTCATACAAAAGGTCCTGAGGGGTAGGTCTAGGTTAAAGTCATACGAGTAATAGGTCTTTTGGAATAGAAATGGGAGAGTTTATTAATAGTATCATCAAATTTTTCTGAATGTCCAATATCTGGGATAAGGAAAATTCTTCGGACTCGTCATGATGAGGCGAATTATCATGATTCATCATGTTCAGTTGTCTTGAGATTTTAGGATGGAAATCTTAAGACTTTTTATTTTTTTTAATAAGAGTTTCCATAAAATCATCTTTATTCTTGGTAGATTTTAATTTAAAATTCTGAACTTCAGGAGGAGGCTTGTTAGTGACATGTTCAAGATTAAGTTTCTACTGATCCACAGGATGTTGTTGAGTCTTAGTATCCTGGGTTTCTTGTATTTGAGCTACTTGATCTTCAATTCTGTTTAACTGAGTTTCTACAGTTTGACGAAAAAGATTCGTATAATTATTATGTTTAGTTAAGGAGAGAATATCCTTAATCTTATCAGGATCCCGGTGATTGACTTTCTCAGGGACTTTAGTATAAGAGTTTTATAACTAAAGGTTTCTGATGTCCATTACCTAGAGCAAGTTCGAAGGATAAAGTTGGTATCAGAGCCATGAATAGTTTTAGGTATAGTAGTGTTTATATTCTTTTTAAATTATTCATACATGGCCACCACACAATCATGTCTGATCTAAGCTCACTTCCTTTCACAACAGTAGTTAATACCTTAGCATCAACTTCAGAAGCAATAGAATTAATTACTTATCAGGATATTAAAGAAGGTTTGGATAAATGGACAATACCTAAAGTTAAACCAGAAACAATTTGCAAAATTGAAACATTTGATTTCAACAGTGGAAAGATAATCAAAATTTTTGAATATATTATTACTTTACAGAATAATGATGATATCATCTATCTCTTGCATATACATGATTTATATCCTTTTATATAAAAATATAAATATTTGTATATTGGACTTGTGTAAATTACTTTCAAACTCTTTACTTTATTATTATTATTATTTATATATATATATATATATATATATATATATTATTAATTATAATTAGAAATTATCATTATCAAAAATAGAAAAAAGGCCAAACCCAAATCTCTCGCCTTCGCCAATCTGACTCTCTCCTCTCTCTCTCTCTCTTCCACGCGAGTCCGCGACAACCCTCGTCTCCCTCATCTCCCTCGTCTCCGATGATCAAGTCTCCGTCGAAGCACTCTCTCTCTCTGCGCCTCTCTCAACTCGAGCTCGAGCTCGAGCTCGTCCCTCTCTCTGTCTCTTTGAAGGTAATTTAAGGTTTCAAACTTTGACGATTTAGGCATCTGTTAATTTCTGTCTCTCTCTGTTTAAATCTCTTTGACGATGCTTGAAAATAGAACTTAGAACTTAGAAAAGTTTCGATTGTTTGATTCTGTTTTGAGTGTTTGAAAATAGAACTTAGATCTGTTAATTTCGTCCCTCTCTGCTTCTGCTTCTTTTGTTTCGATTCGTCTGCCTCTGCTTCTCTTGTCCAGATTCGTCTGCCTCTTCTTGACGATTCTTGTTTAATTTCTGCCTCTGCTTGTCGATGCTTGTTTAATTTCTGTCTCTGCTTGAGCTTGACAATACTTCTTTAAGATGTTTATGAAGGTTATGTTTTAGTTGGTGATGCTAAACTCTTTTTGTTGTTGAGCAATGCTAAATAATTCAACCATTTTTTTATTCTGTTTCTGGGAATTACATATAATTGAGAACCGGTTACAAGTAACCGAACCGAACTGATTACTTCGGTTCAATTAGGTTTGGTTCTAACGGTTACACCGGTTCGGTTCGGTACTTTAGGTGACCGGTGAATTCGGTTCGATTACAAAAGCGTCTTACTAACGACCGAGCCGAACCGTGCACACCCATACTCCATCCTTTCATTTGTATTATTTTTCTACATTTTCATTTCTATATTTCTCTATGACTTTAATCTCTCTCACGCACTCTCACTTTCCGATTTAGGGCACACGCAACTCGCTCTTCAACTCGGAACCAGACATCTGATTGCTCATTAGGTACTTTCTACATCTCTTGTGACCTATCTAATGGAGTTGAAGTTGTGATCACTTTGTCCTGAGTTTGATCTCAAATCATTCTGAGTCCATCGGTGCTCTCTAGATAATATGTTGATATATCATTGTTAGCCATTTCTCCTTGCCATTAACCAAAGTAGATCTTTTAATTAGGTTTTTCGAGAAAGTCTTCCATTTTGTTGTATTAAGGATGTAGTTGATGTGTTTATTTATATTTATTGTCAAGGGGAAGGGGGAGTTACACAACTTAGGGATTGAACCCTGAGCAAGAGGCTGAGCCTCAGTTATGGCCGTTGGGCTGGTCACTTGAGGTCTTTAGTTTACAGTATTGGTAACTGCACATTTAGGCTCAATGTTCGCTTTGTTACTGAGAGTTTGGGAAGAAATAACATAAGAAAGGAGATTGGGAGCTCTAAATTCTAGAATTTAATTTTAGTTAATTTACATGGTTTTTTTTTTCTGGATCAGTTAACTTTTCATTTCAGGGAAGTGTAAAGTTCACCTCGACCATTTCAAATTATACTTGACAATTTTCTCACCCGATAGATGTGGTAATATAATATAATCGTGGCTTAATTGGATGAGTTTCCTGAAAGTTTTATTTAAGACCAGCCATTTGGTGAGCTCGAACCGCAACTTCCGCTTTGACAGGGCGGTGCTCTGACCAATTGAACTATTACTATTGATAACAAGAATAAAAAGATTCCCGATATGTTGTCAAGTTTGAAATGGTTTGAGTTTTGGGGACGTATTGACAATTTACAAGTTTTAAAAGCTCACAATATATTATCTGTATGGAGATAATATGTCAATATGATGCATTGATCTTAGGTTGTTCAGCATACAAATAGCTGATTGTGTTAAAGTAGCTCTTCTAGAAACTAAAATTGTATGTTTAAGCCATATCTACATGGAAATATTGTTAAATTCTATTGGAATTTTAATCTGGTTCTGGGGTTGAGCACCAAAGCAACTAAAGTCGCAACATACCTTTCTCTTTGGTTTTGATGATAGTGAGTCATAGGATGATCATTCAACTGATGATGTTCAATTTTTTTGAGTTACATGTTGAACAAGAAGCAATGCATATCTTTAGGTCTACCATTTTTAACCTAGCAGACACTGTTAATGAGAACTCAGGTGAACTCAAAAAGTCTTGAGAGTGCAGACTCGTGGAGAAGCTGTAGAGGGTGGGAGTAGAACTAGGTCTCTTGGGCTCTACCCTAAAAAGAACCTGAATAACCTACAATTCAGATGGGGCATGTTGTTTGGACATGCAAATGATTTTAGGTAGGTTGTGAGGGAGTATTCCATAAAGGTAGGGTTATTAAGTTTCTCAGGAATGATAGGAATAAGATTAGGACTGCACGCGCTCATGGGTATCTTTGGTTTGTATATGCATCTTTGCAAAATGATGAGAGTGGTTTTCAAATTAATCCTTCAATGATGTTCATAGTCGTAATAGGTCATTTAGAAATAGGCATGCGAATTCTAGTTGGATGTCACATAAGTATTTAGGCCAATTGAGGAACGCTCCAATTATGGTTGTGAGTGTCATGAAAAATGTTGCAAGCAAAGATAACATGGTGTTATCATCTAGGATGCAAATGTGGATGGCTAAAAGAAAGGAAACATTGATCATTCAAGGCACATTTGATGACCAGTTTTCCAAACTGTGGGATTATTGTGATGAGCTTTAAAGGGGTGAAGATGATAGTTCATTCTATATGAAGATAGAAGCTGGTATATGATGAGACTAAAGTTCAAAGACTCTATGTTTCTTTGGGGGCATGTAAGAAGGGGTTTAAAGAGTGTTGTAAAAGTAGTGATTGGTCTTGATGAATGTCACATCAAAGGTCCTCATCTAGGACAATTGTTGATTGCAGTTGGCATCTATGGGAATAACTCATTATTCCCGTTTGCTTATGCGGTTGTGGAGACGGAAAACAGAGAGACATGGCATGGTTTTTTAGTCCTGTATTAGAGGATGTGAGGATAGTAAGCAAGATCCCTATTATTTTTCTTATTAATATTTTATTTAACTTGTTTTTTTTAATGAGCTTCATCTGAATTATGTTTGGCAGTCGAATAAGGCGTCTTGCTTCGACTAAGACTCCACTTTTTGCTCTGTCCATGGAGTGTATGAATTTCCTGGAATGTAGATAGGCCAAAAGAGGGAATGAATGGATAGGAATAGGAAGTATAGTACCATTGGAAGAAGGGGCATCTGTGGGAACATCTCTACTGACAAACCTGCTTTGCATGGACTTCCATTACTTACAAGCAAAAGGACTTGAAGCAAGCCTTGGCTGGGTTCTTGCCTAATTCCGAGCATAGGAATTGTGTTAGACATATGTACGATAACGGTAAGGAAAATTTCAAAGTTCTGGCTCCAAACAATAGACAGTGGTGCGCTATTAGGGCAACCGCAGTGCCTCAATTCTTGATTGAGTTGGAAAAGTTGAAGGAAGACCATTTAGGGGCTTAAATTGTAGGGCTCCTGCGACTTGGACTAGGTTTTATTTCAAGACTTTCCCCAAGTGTTATTTGCTGTCAGATAATACGTTGTCATTTAATGCTGAAAATGGGTGAATAGGTAGGCGGAAGCGACTATAGGTGGTAGCACTGAAAATAAATTAAACGTTGGGGGGTGTGCACCTGTCCCGTCAAACCCGTCCCGTCCCACAAAACCTTCCTGAACAAACCAGGATGTGACGGTGTTTTTCAATTTCGCTGGACGAAATGGAACATAAAATAGGTTCAATTTGCCAAAGTTTTAGAAGGAAGATCTAAAAAACTGTTTAAAATATTAATTCTTGTCATTTGTTATGTTTTTGTTGACATGAGTTGAGCAAGATTATTATGAATATGGGAATTGTCATCATGTTTGCTTCAAGTTTGTTAATTATTATGCAGTTTGTATATTGCGATAATTTTGGTACACTTTTATCTTGATTTGCACCGATAAAAAAAATTTATCTTGGTTTGTGTCCTTGAGTTTTCTTCGATGGTTTCTTGGCTATTTCTTAGTATTTTGCTATCATGTTTTTCTTTGCAGGTTATATTCAAAATTTCAAGTAGTGCTGTATATCTTGACCCTGAAGACAAAAAACTGTTTACGGGCAAGGAATGACTTTTGCATGACCTTTTGATGTTCATGCAATGTCGGGTTTACTTAATGTATGGTCTCTGAACTATCAATTCACTAGCAAGACTTGGAATCTGCCCCTTACCCATTCTGTGAGATGTTTGGGTTATATATGTATTTGAAACTTCAATTTTGCACTGCAGTGCATTTACACTATTTTGTCATGCTTTTAGTTTGAAAAGATCCTCAAAATATACTCGAAAATAGGACACACTGTCATTTAAGTTTTCAACAGTTTTTTTATTGTTTGACACATGTTAGACACGCTATAGCACATCTCACAGAGTATCGGACTCGTATTGGACATGTTAGACAACGTGCTCCAATTGTATATATATGCACATAATTTAGAGTGTATGGCATGTGTCAGAGAGTATCAGCGTCCGGCACGTGTCGGAGAGTATCAGCGTCCGGCACGTGTCGGAGAGTATCAGCGTCCGACACGTCTGACACGGACACGTTGGCTTGGAGGAAGAGTTTTCTTCATAGGCAATGAACTTATTTTTCAGTAATTTTGGACTTCTGAGTATTAGACCTTTGACATTTTATGCAATGCCTTTGTTTAAAAGTTACATCTTAGTAAGTTCAATGGAATTTGAAAATCACTTTTCCCTATCTATTTTCTGACAAAACTCGCGTTTCAGTCTTCCTTGAACGGATCAGCCTCAAACCTTCAAGATAATAGTGGTCGATCTTTCGCTACATCATTTTCTGGTAAGTCTGGTGCTGCCTCCCCTGTTTTTCACCACACTGGTGGGTACATGTTGCTTGAGTTTACCAATTTATATTAAAAAGTTGAAACTTGATTTTTTCCCATTTGTAGGAACTATGCAGGGTTTACATAATATACATGGGAGCTTTAATGTTCCCAGTATGTCTGGTACATTGACATCAAGAAATTCAACGTTGAACAATGTTCCATCTGGTGGTGTTCAGCAACCTACTGGAACTCTTTCTGTTGGACGATTTACATCAAATAACCTTCCTGTTGCGCTCTCTCAGGTAGCTGCAGAAGGCGTGGATATTATTTTATGTTTTCCAGATTATAGACCGTAGGTCTTTTTGACCTTCAACGGTGACTTTAGACCTGAGTTTACTTTCCTTCTCTCACTAGTAGCATGTAGTCTACACTCAGCTCCTTTTTCGAACTTGAAAATTCCTTGTGCAGTTGTCTCATGGAGGTGCACATGCACATTCAGGAGTTACAAATAGAGGAGGCATAAGTATAGTAGGAAATCCTGGATTTAGTGGTAGCATTAATGGAGTTGGCGGTTCAATACCTGGGATTCTCCCTAGTTCCACAATTGGTAACCGAAATGCTGTACCGGGATTAGGAGTCTCACCCATTTTGGGGAATGCAGGGCCTCGGATTTCGAGCTCAATGGGAAATATGGTTGGTGTAGGAAACATTGCAAGGAGTATGAGTTCCGGGGGAGGACTTTCAGTTCCTGGTCTTACTTCTCGCCTAAATCTCAGTGCAAGTAATGGATCTGGAAACTTAAGTGTGCAAGGACAAAATCGTTTAGTAACAGGTGTGCTTCCACAAGGTATTTTACCTTGATTTGATACTGCATGCATCCTGGGGTATTGAGGTTAAATATATTTTTAAAATGACTGCTCTATTGCATTCATGTTCGTGCTTCTTGCTTCAGGATCACCACAAGTTATCTCGATGTTAAATAATTCTTATCCTAACGCTGGAGGTCCACTCTCTCAAAATCACGCTCAAACTTTGAATCATCTTAGCTCCATGGGGATGTTGAATGATGTGAATTCTAATGACAGTTCTCCTTTTGACATCAATGATTTTCCTCAGTTGTCAAGTCGTCCTAGTTCTGCTGGGGGCCCTCAAGGGCAATTAGGTTAGTAGATAAGAGAACTGCATTTCCATGCTTTGCTTTAAAAGTCATTTTTCTTACAAGTAGAATTATATGATGAAAAATTCAGGTTCTTTGAGAAAGCAAGGTCTTAGTCCCATCGTTCAACAAAACCAAGAGTTCAGCATTCAGAATGAAGATTTTCCAGCTTTACCCAGATTTAAAGGTGCAAATACGTTCTTTGATCCAGTTTAAACTGCATCAATATCAAATTTATGGGGGACAAGATCTTTCTAGTGTTGTTATGCTGAAACATCTCTAAATACTACTGTGAGCAAGGATTTATGATAGAATGTTCCATATTCCTCAGAAATTGTGATACCTCCCTTGTAGGAACCTTATAGGACTGTATTATTGGCTTATGCATTTAATGTTTTTTCCTCAATACAGAGTGACTAAATTTCATCTTGACTATAGTTTTAGATCTTGTGCAGGTGGTAATGCTGAATATTCGATGGATATGCACCAGAAAGAACATGTTCATGACAACTCTGGTCCAATATTGCAGTCTCAGCACTTCTCTGTGGGTTCTTGCTTCATAAGTTTGAAAGATTGTGGAATCTTGTCTTTTTGTTTTATTTATATTTAGTTGCTTGGTCGGAGGATATAGTGTCTCTTTGGGAGAAGAGTCTTTTTTTGTCTTCTCTCTAGGCTTCTAATTCTAAGTGGTTTAAGAATATCCCCTTGTTTTTTATTACTGTAGATTGGTTAGTGGTTTGTAAAGATTGATTTTTGTTTTGGTGGGGCTTTTTGGTTTCGGTTGGATTACTCATTCACCGAACTCTGTAATTATCTTATTTTATATTAATATATATTGTTTCTTATCAAAAAAAAATATTTAGTTGCTTGATCTCCTCACAACATTTTTCCGTTTGCTATGACATGAACGTCTTTTCTGTGTTTGAATGTGCAGGTGGGAAGGTCTGCTGGATTTAACCTAGGAGGGCCATACTCATCGCATCGTCCACAGCAGCAACAACATGCTCCATCAGCTAGTAATAGTGCTGTCTCTATATCAGCTGCAAACAATCAGGATCTTCTTCATTTACATGGATTGGATATGTTCCCTTCACACTCATCCTATCACTCGCAGGTTTGTGAATTTGTTGGCATAAGAAGATAGTTCCTCGTGTATGCGTACAGGGGATCTCTAAGGACTAGAATCAGTGCACCTGTACTTTCCTGATAACTGTGTTTGGAAGACTTAAGACTGCTATGCTATTTGTCCTATGAAAACATAAAGGGTTTCCAATGTGACAATGCATGATAGTTCGTCTTTTAAGTGTTATTAGAAGTGTATTGAATTGAAGTGTATCGATATTTTAAGAAGCTTATCATTTTTCCTTCAGACAAGCGGACCTCCTGGCATTGGGTTAAGACCTGTGAATTCTCCAAATTCAGCTTCAGGAATTGGTTATGACCAGCTTATTCAGCCGTACCAGCAGTATCAAAATCAAACCCAGTTTCGTCTGCAACATATGTCTGCCGTTAATCAATCTTTTAGAGATTCGGGAACAAAATCTATGCAGGCTGCACAGCCTTCTCACGATCCATTTGGTTTACTTGGTTTATTAAGTATTATAAGAACAAACAATCCTGATCTGGCATCTCTTGCACTGGGAATTGATTTGACAACACTTGGATTGAATTTGAATGCTTCTGAAAATCTTCACAAGACTTTTGGTTCCCCCTGGTCTGATGAACCAGCTAAGGGTGATCCAGAGTTCAATGTGCCGCAATGTTATCTTCTTAAACAACCACCACCACTACATGTGAATTTTCCTTAACCCTCCCCTTTACCCTTTTTCCTGTTCTTCCAAAATGTATATTATACTCACCTAAGACCTCTCTTTTTTCGTCTTTTGGTTGATGCAGCAAGGTTACTTCCAGAAATTCACTTTGGAGACGTTGTTTTATATATTCTACAGGTTCCACTCTTTATTTGATATTCTGATACTCTATTTTCATGTCTCTTTATATTTTTGTTGTCAAATGTAATACATTGTTTTATGGTTCACAGCATGCCAAAAGACGAAGCGCAGCTGTTTGCTGCGAATGAGCTGTAAGTATTCTTTATGTGGTCGAGGTTTCTTTCTAGCAGCCTGTTGGGAGTATTTTTTTAAGTGCTGTTCTTACCTGTTTTTGGCAGTTACAATAGAGGCTGGTTTTATCATAAAGAGCATCGGTTATGGTTTATAAGAGTTCATAACATAGAACCGCTTGTCAAGACAAACGCCTATGAGAGAGGATCTTATCACTGTTTTGATCCCAACACTTTTGAGACGATCCGTAAGGTTAGACTATTAGATTGTGTTATCGACTGATTACCATGTCACGCGGTTGTTGACTGTTTATATTGTTGATTTGCAGGATAATTTTGTTCTTCATTATGAGATGTTGGAAAAGAGACCAGCCTTACCCCAACATTAACAAGTAGTTTCTAGTTAGTGTAAATTCTCAATTAATTTTTTTCCCCTTATTATGCCTCAATGTTCTGCAGTATTTGATGTTTTCTTCAGCAGTTGTAACTTTTTAAGCAAATATCGTGTCCCTGTAGTCAGCCAATTAGTTTCTCATGACTCTGAAATTTAAATGACTACATATCTTCAATTATACAGTTCAACACTATATCCGATACGTCATATTTAGTGAGTTTTATGTACCAATAACTGAAGTCGCTTATTAGTTCTTATGTAGAATTCAGTCAAATTATGGGGAACATGTGCCGCAGGAGATTTTCTGGTACACCCCTGGTATAGGAATTTTTTTAAAATGCAGTACTGGTGATTCGTACTACCATGACGTGCTGCTTTAGGGATGTCAACGTGGTGGGAGCCCCGGCAAGGCATCCCTCATCCCAACCTGAAGTAATTCTATAAATCTAATGAATGTTTTAAATTTACTACAGATTGCAATTTCTGTAATACAAAACAAAATAGTCACCTCCAACTCTTAAAAAATTCGGTGCCAACGCTAAGCCATGCACGCCTCAGCAAAAAATTAGAAGTAAATGAAGTTTAAATATAATATGTACTGTATAAATAAAATATATTGCATGTCACATTTATTTAACATATTATAAAAAGTATATATACTGATTTTGAAGGAGTTGCGTGGGCCTTGAAAAACATTGTGTATTGGTGACTATTTTTATGTGTTTGGTGATTGTGATCTTTTTTGATAAAAATTTTCAAACATATCCTATTTATGATGGTTATTATATATGTTCCAAGTGTGGCAAGTGGCCCCTCTTGGGCTTCACCTACGTTTACTTGCACTGTTACATTTAATATCATATCTGTGTGGAGGAAGAACTGTGAAAACTACTGAAAGCGGCAAATAGTATGAATTATGTAGAACAAGAAACTTTCTTGTTAGATTTAAATACTAAGTAAACAATAATATCAATAATCAATGCTTTAAATAAAAATGAAGAACAAGAAACCCTTCTTGTTAGATTTAAATACTAAGTAAACAATAATATCAATAATCAATGCCTTAAATAAAAATGAAGAACAAGAAACCCTCTTCTTAGATTTAAATACTAAGTAAACAATATTATCAATAACCAGCCATAATAGGTGAAAAACAGTATGAACTATGCAAAAACAGTTAATGAACAGTAATTATCCCCACCAGGGGATAATTGCTTATATCTAATCTTACTCTCCGCCCAAGTGACTGGTTATTCTTATAATTGATTATTTCTATATATTATTTGTTTGCCTAATCTGTGAATCTGTTTATCAGATGCTGACGTATCAGCTTTTATTTGGTTAGCTTCAGGGATTTAGGTAAGACCTCTTAGATACGTAAATCCCGAGGGTAGGGTGGTTGTAGAGGCGAAAAAGGAGAAGAGTGAAACCTAATAGGAGGTTGTAGAAGTCACCACAAGGTTAGTAACAAAAGATACAATACGAAATTCTCAATAATAAGAATAATTTAGTTAGTTGAGCAATGAGTAGATTATTTAGGAGTAATTCTTCTAATAGTAATAGGTCAACAATAACCTCAATACCTGACATAATAAATGATGAATACATTGAATAAATAGATGATCAAGTAGATCATTGGGTATGAAATATACTTAAAATCCCCAATAAAAATATTTATAAATCAACATGGTCAGTTGATTCTTTCAAGCCTCAGCATCATATAAAAATAATTGAAAAAATATATGCTCTTGAAAAAGAGCATGAAACATGTCAATTACTTTCCTCTGTTGCAATAAAGCATCATAATTTCCTCTCTTTTGGTTTAGTCCAGATTGGAGTAAAACTACTCACAAGAAGAGGTCTAAATACCTCTGTCTTATTAGCCTTGCAAGATGCAAGATTTACAAATTTTAATGATAGTATTTTAGGATTAATTGAATCTTCACTTTGTAATGGTCCAATTCATTTTGATTGTTTTCCTGATTTGTCTGTTAGTTTAGCAGATCCCCATATTTTAAAATCATTAACTTTAAATATTAAAACTAGTGGTTACCAAGTCTTAGAAAGAATTCAACCTCTATCTTTAATCTTTAGAATTCATTACAAAGTAGCCAAAACAAATATGAACTTCCAAGCCATCAATAGGAGTCCAAAGAATCAAACCCTATTGATACAATCTAGTCAAAGTAATGCTAATATTAAAGTCCCTAAAACGATTAGGTGGTCTGATATTAATTTACCAACAAATTGGCTTTTAACTAATGAAAGTCAGCCTACCCAAATTTAAAGACCAATTGAAGATGTAGATTACATCCAGCAGTACATGGATGGTACTGTAAAAATGAACTTCCAATCATCTTCTAGTCCACAAATTAGAGAGTATAGCCAGTCTAATACCCTTAGGAATTCTTTTTCTGGATCATCCATTGGTAATGATCAAAGTTTTAGAATTCAACACTTAGAACAAGAATTAAAGAAATTTAAAATTTAAAATTTAAAACTTAAAGGCATAGCCACAAGTTCCCAAGTTAGTCAGCCAGTCTTTGTTAATAAGTCTGAACAATCTGATGAAACTGAAGCACCCACTGGATCATATTTTCAAGGAAGCCTTCATTCTGTCAATCTTCAACTCTTAGTTCTGAATATATGAACCTTGAGTCAAGAATATGAACCAGATTGGGAAGGTCTAACCCAACACAATAATGACTCAAACAATCGAGATAGACGTAATAGGTTTAGAGATTCATATGATATGGATCAAAGAAAAGTCATACTTGCTGAATGGAAGGCATTCATGTAAGAATTTAAAATTAATATATTTTTCCTAGATTATGTTGAAGATATTTATGAAAGAAATACCAAAGTAATTTCAAAGTATAAATGGGTTAAGGAAGACTCTAGTATAATATCTACTAGTCATCCTCCTCCTGAGAAAATCATGATTAATCATAAAAATTTCTTAATCACTGCTTCTCCTTTCAAAATTGCAAAGGAATAAGAACCAAACAAAAAAATAGTTGAATAACTCAACAATACTAACCAGAGTCTAATTACAATAGGAAAACAATTGACAAAATTGAAAGAAAAGTTGATGTTCTCAATGAACCTAGGCCTAGTGAAACCCTGAAAGAAAAACTTTTAATAAATCTATATGATAAAACCACTTTAAAAATTATTCCAAACAATAAAAAAATTGATAAAATGATTCAGGAATTAAAGAATAAATCTGAGTCATCTTACTCTGCTAAGGTTGTTAACCAAGACAGTAGTTCAGATTCTAAGTCTGAAAAAATTGATGAAATATTTCAAGAATTGAAAGTAATTAACCAAGACGATAATACTGATTCAGATAGTCACAGGTCAGAATCAACTTATGAATCATCTACAATAGTTGAATTTTCAAATATTAACAATATTGAAAAAAATATTTAAGAATTTATAAATTAATAAATTAGAAAAAAAATGGCATAGAAGCCCATGCCTCCTAATATTCAAATTATTGAATCTTCTCTTGTTACTCAATTTTCCGTTTCTGCAGAAAATTTATATGAATAGAATATTGATGGTCTTTTTGAACAGGAAGTGCTCAATAGATTACAACACATGGCAATGGTGGCTAATAGCTACATTACCTCTCACAATTTACTTCATGAAGAAATAATAAATCTTCTAGTCACAGGATTCACAGGAATGCTTCATTCTTGGTGGGAAAAACATCTCACACAAGAATCCAAAATTGACATTCTTTCAGTAGTTAAGATTGATGCTGAGGGAAACCCAATTATTGGAGAAAATCAAGAAACAATACCTAATGGTATAAATACACTCCTTTATACAATAATTGAACACTTCATTGGTACGCCAAGTAATATTACTTCACGTATTCATGATCAATTAACAAATCTTAGGTGTCCAACATTAAATGATTTTAATTGGTATAAGAATATATTCTTATCCAAAGTAATGTCAAGGGATGATAGTAATCAACCCTTTTGGAAAGAAAAATTTATTAACGGATTACCTAATCTCTTTGCCCATAAAATAAGGACAGTCATTAGTAATGACCTAGGAAATATAGACTATAATAGTCTAACCTATGGAACAATAATTACTATAATACAAAAAGAAGGATTAAAAATGTGTGTTGATATGAAAATCAATAAATAAATTAAAAAAGAAAGCAAAAGGGCTAAATATGAGTTAGGTAATTTCTGTGAGCAATACGGTTTACCCTCTATTACCCCTTCTCAGTAAATACAAAAACTGTATTAGGGTGTAAGATTAAAAACGTACACAAACAGAGTTTATTGACAATAATAAATTAGTGCTCCCGCTCACTAATTTACGTTGAAGAAAAAAGAAGAAAAGATTTACAAAAGAAGAGTAGAAGAAGAAAGTTTTGTTTCACAAAACATGTTTTAGCTCTCAAATAGTAAGAGTTGTAAAACGAGTTCTGCTCCACAAATGGGAGAGACTGCCTATTTATAGCTAAGAAAAGTGGAGCTCACCGGGAACCTATCACTTACCTGAACTATTCTATTCTACAAAAGTAAAAACATTTTACATGCCTACTTTTGACTAAGAATAGTAAAAAGCGTAAATAGTTGCCTAATAATTCGACAACTAGTATTTTTACAGAAAAAGACAAAAATGTAGAGATAATCGTTATCTCGGTCTTCGTGTCTTCATAATTTCTCTGTCATGATTGTTTTGTGGTTGAAATGTCATTGAGACTGTTGCACATTAGATCCCTTTATAATTGCTATCTTGATTGGAGAAATCATAATTACTGTCTGGAAAGTTTATTGCTATATACTTGGGTCCTTGATAATTGCTATGTTGGACTTTTGTGTTCATGACTATTTATCTTTTCTTGGAGATGACCGTTGGATTGGGTCAAGGTGTCATCATGATTTATCAAATATTTCTATTGGCATTTTGCCAAAGACAAATTTCTTTACGTATTTTGTCCGAATTACTTATGAGATCATCCTCATTGGATGGGTCTTTCAATTGCTGAAGAGTGGCTTCTTAGTAACTTTATTCTGTAAGGGATTTAGAATCAGATTCATTATTTTCCTCCAAAAGGAGAAGTATTTCTTGGAGTAATTTTTTCTTTAATTTGGACTTTGAAGTTGTGCCCCTTGATTTATCCTTTGGAAGGGGTTTGGATCTGGATTTTGATTTGGGTTTGGAAGAATTTCGATTAGATAATTTTATTTGTGGAGCTAGGTCAATGGGGTCATTAATTTTTAATGGAGCTTGGATGAAAGGATTTGCTAGTCTCATATTGTGATGGATGCTTGCAAACTCATTATTGATGGATGCCATAATTTTCTGGGTATTCAACTTATCCCACTATTTAACATGATATTCTCTGGTGAAAATTCCTCTTTTAATCGAGTATTGTCATTTCAAAATCTAAGGTATTTTATATTTTATTGAAAAATAAAGTATTTGAGGAAATATGGCATCATTTGGAGAGGATTTGCAAACCTTTAAAAATAAATTGAAACATTGTTGTAAATCCATTGGGAAAAGTTTTAAGGTAAAACCATGAATGGACCACCATTTTAAGAACCAGCTTGGAAAATCAATTTTGAAATTGTTATCAAAATTTAAAAATCAAAAGTGAGAGAAATCACTATTTTGATGCAAGAAAATATTGTGACATGCATCAATATAGTCAAAATAATTATATTATTTTTTATTTAAAATTGTTTTGAAATTTGAAGGATGGATTCTCCAATCCTCCATAGTTATGATTCTAAGGATAGAGAAAGAATGGTAAATGATTCTTTCTTCAAAATTTCTGATCGGGCTAATTTTTATGGATTCTGTTTCTAAGAGAATGTCTTTGTAGAAACTAAAGTTTTTGTTATTATGTCCAGGGACATAGTGGAATTTAGGAATGAAATGGGCTTTAGCAATTTGAGTAGGATCCTTCAAATGAGCAAATAGAGGTTCAATATGAAAGAGATTTTCACTGGCCTTTTTTTGAAAATCAAATGATGAATTCTTGTATTTTGAAATTAATTGGGCATCGAAGGATATTGGGAATGGGTCAAATTGGTTGGTTGATTGATGATTGAGTCCATTGGACCCAAGTGTTGTTGAACGAGCTTGGTTAGGAGTAGAAGACTCCTCTTTGATTTGAGCCTTAAGGGCCAATTGTTGAGTAAAAAATTCTTCTATTATTGAGCCATTCATCATTCTCACATGATTTCTGAACGTAATGTTGATTCTTTCAGTTAAGGATTCTACTGCATGCCTATTACTTTTTTGAAATTCATCAGACATGATGAAAAATGTCCCTTCTGGATTCAGAAATTCTTCTATTGTTTTATTTGGAAATTCAATTTTAAATATTGTTTTTCCCAAAAGATTTATGGTTAAAATTTTACTGTTATCATAACAGATTTCATTGTCTTTGTGAAAACCTATTTTCCACATTTTTCATACCACTGAATTAATGTTGCATTGAAGTTATCCTTTAATCCAACATCATCTAAAAGTTCATTAATCCAGTCATTTCTTAGATATTCAATTCCATTATGACCATAATTAATAAATGGGGATTTTGAACAAAAGACGGCTGTTTTGCCATTAAGTTTTTTTTAAAAGAATTTTTATTGAGCATTCTGGGTCCTACCTTTCCATATTCTAGTTGGTCGGAATTCTCAAGTTCCTCCATTGTTGAATCTTGAAATGATTTTCTGCATAAAATTATAAGAAAGAAGGTTAGAAATTGGATTAATAAATTGGACATTGAGGTTAAAAGTATTGAGAATAGGTTGCTACCTGGCAAGAATTTATTTGGGAGTAATATTTTTTCATTCAAAATACATTCTACAGACTTGCAATTAACTTTTAAAAGACATTTTTGAATTAAGAAAAATTGTATGATTTGATTAATGAAATAATAAACCCTAAGTCCTGAAAATCTATTCTGAGATAGTTTGGTTCTACTATCTTGTTTTACTGTCCTGGCAGATAATTTAGAGTAGATCTAATATTGTTTAACATATTCATAATTGTAAACAATTAATAAACTTAACCAGTATTATTTTAATAAGAATGCAGACAATCGAGAAATCAATAATTTGATTAAAGTTTTTACTTATTATATTCTGAATTTTATTAGGAGCGGATGGCATTATTTTATAATGATAAAATATAATCTTGTATTTTTTAATCTTACTTGTCTGGTTTTGCCAACATCTAGTTTCTATGCTAAATATACCAGTATTTCTAAGTCTATTGATTAAGTCTCTTTTGTTTGGTTTCGAATATTTTATTCATCCTATAATATTCTTTAGAGGCTTATAATTAATCTTCAAACGATGAATTTTTTATTTAAAGAATTTAATTTAATTTTTTCTTGTAAAAATTCCAATGGTTTTTTTTTTGTAAGAGATCGTATTTATGGATTTGAAAACAGAATTTTATTTTAAGTTTTTTTTTAAATTCTCATTGTGGGGAAAAGAAAGAAATTTGAATTTAACCGGTTCATCTATGGGATAAGTAATTATCCCATCATACTCTGTTGTGAAAGGATACAACAAAAAGATGAATGATAAACCCAAAATTATTTTATCCGTCATATTTTTAATATGAACTTTGGGGATTTCATAATTAATATGTAATTATTCCATCATACTTTTTTTGGAATAATTTTTATTCCTAAAGAAGTTTTTATTCTTAGAAAAGTTTTGATCAACATTTTTATTTTTATGTTTGTGGTAATTTTTCCTATAGGGTTTGTGAGACCTTCAAGGGTTTAAATGAGATTTTTTTCTATTCTTTTGAGAAGGGGCAATAGAGGGTAAACCGTATTGCTCACAGAAATTACCTAACTCATATTTAGCAGTTTTGCTTTCTTTTTTAATTTGTTTGTTGATTTTCTTATTTTATGGGCAAAGAGATTGTGTAATCCATTAATAAATTTTTCTTCCCAAAATGGTTGATTACTTTCGTCCTTTGACATTACTTTGGATAGGGATATATTCTTATACCAATAAAAATCACTTAATGTTGGACACCTAAGATTTGTTAATTGATCATGATTACGCGAAGTAATATTACTTGGCGTACCAATAAAGTGTTCAATTAATGTATAAATGAGTGTATTTATACCATCAGGTATTGTTTCTTGATTTCTCCAATAATTGGGTTTCCCTCAGCATCAATCTTAACTACTGAAAGAATGTCAATTTTGGATTCTTGTGTGAGATGTTTTTCCCACCAGGAATGAAGCATTCCTGTGAATCCTGTAACTAGAAGATTTATTACTTCTTCATGAAGTAAATTGTGAGAGTTATGTAGCTATTAGCTACCATTGCCATGTGTTGTAATCTATTGAGGACTTCATGTTCATAAAGACCATCAATATTCCATTCATATAATTTCTCAGCAGAAACAGAAAATTGATTAACAAGAGAAAATTCAGTAATTTGAATATCAGGAGGCATGGGTTTCTTATGCCATTTTCTTTCTAATTTATTAATTTCTAAATTCTTAAATAGTTTTTCAATATTGTTAATATTTGAAAATTCATCTATTGTGGATGTTTCGTAAGTTGATTCTGACCTATAACTATCTGAATTAGTATTATCATCTTGGTTAATTACTTTTAATTCTTGAAATATTTCATCAATTTTTTCAGACTTAGAATTAAAACTATTGTATTGGTTAACAACCTTAACAGAGGAAGATGACTTAGATTTATTTTTTAATTCCTGAATCATTTTATCAAATTTTTTATTAATTGGAATGATTTTTAAAGTGGTTTTATCTTAAAGATTTATTAAGGGTTTTTCTTTTAGGGTTTTACTAGGTCTAGATTCATTGAGAACATCAACCTTTGTTTTAATTTTGTCTAACTTTTTATCTATTGTAATTAGACTCTGGTTAGTATAATTGAGTTGTTCAACTATTTTTTTATTTGGTTCTTCTTCCTTTGCAATTTTGAAAGGAAAAGCAGTGATTAAAGAATTTTTATGATTAATCATGATTTTCTCAGGAGGATGATGACTAGTAGAAATTACACTAGAGTCTTCCTTAACCCATTTATACTTTGAAATTACTTTGATCTTTCTTTCGTAAAAAAATATCTTCAACATAATCTAGGAAAAATATATCGATTTTAAATTCTTGCATGAATGCCTTCCATTCAGCAAGTATGACTTTTCTTTGATCCATATCATATGAATATCTAAATCTATTACGTCTATCTAGATTGTTTGGGTCATTATTGTGTTGGGTTATACCTTCCCAATCTGGTTCACATTCTTGACTCAAGGTTTCTATATTCAGAACTAAGAGTCGAGGATTGACAGAATGAAGACTTCCTTAAAAATTTGATCCAGTGGGTGCTTCAGTTTCATCAGATTGTTCAGACTCATTATCAAAGACTGACTGACTAACTTGAGAACTTGTAGCTATGCCTTTAAGTTTTAAATTTTTAATTTGTAATTTCTTCAATTCTTGTTCTAAATGTTGAATCCTAAAACTTTGATCATTACCAATGGATGATCCAGAAAAGGAATTCCTAGGGGTACTAGACTAGCTATACTCCCTAATTTGTGGACTAGAAGATGATTGGAAGTTAATTTTTACAGTACCATCCATGTACTGCTGGATGTAATCTACATCTTCAATTGATCTTTGAATTTGGGTAAGTTGACTTTCATTAGTTAAAAACCAATTTGTTGGTAAATTAATATCAGACCACTTAATTGTTTTGGGAACTCTTATATTAGCATTACTTTGACTAGATTGTATCAATAGGGTTTGATTCTTTGGACTCATATTGATGGCTTGGAAGTTTATATTTGTTTTGGTTACTTTGTAATGTATTCTAAATATTAAAGATAGAGGTTGGGTACCTTCTAAGACTTGGTAACCACTAATTTTAATATTTAAAGTTAATGATTTTAAAATATGAGGATCTGTTAAACTAACAGACAAATCAGGAAAACAATCCAAATGAATTGGACCATTACAAAGTAAATATTCAATTAATCCTAAAATACTATCATTAAAATTTGTAAATATTACATCTCGCAAGGCAAATAAGACAGAGGTATTTAGGCATCTTCTTGTGAGTGGTTTTACTCCAATCTAGACTAAACTAAAATGAAGAAAATTATATCCTTCTTGAATATGATGCTTTATTGCATCAGAGGAAAGTAATTGACATGTTTCATGCTCTTTTCCAAGATCATATATTTTTCAATTATTTTTACATGATGCTGAGGCTTGAAAGAAGCAACAGACCATGTTGATTTATAAATATTTTTATTGGGGATTTTAAGTATATTTCATACTCTATGATCTACTTGATCATTTGTTAATTCAATGTGTTCATCATTTATTATGCAGGTATTGAGGTTATTGTTGACCTATTACTACTAAAAGAATTACTCTTAAATAATCTACTCATTGCTCAACTAACTAAATTATTCTTATTATTGAGAATTTCATATTGTATGTTTTGTTACTAACCTTGTGGTGAATTTTAAAATATAATGAATGAAATCTTTAATCAATTTAATGATTTCTCAATAGTTTACATTGATGACATACTTATTTTCTCGAAAATAATAGAACAACATTGGAAACACCTTGAATCATTTATTAAGATAATAAAATAAAATGGTCTAGTTATCTCTGCAAGAAAAATTAAATTATTTCAATCTAAAGTTAGATTCTTAGGATTCGAAATACACAATTCTATAATCAAGCCAATTGACAGGGTAATACAATTTGCTAACAAATTTCCCAATGAAATTCTAGATAAAACACAATTGCAAAGGTTTCTAGAATCTTTAAATTACATATATGATTTCTACAATAAAATGAGAATTGATTGTAAGCCTCTCTTTAATAGGCTTAAAAAGAATCCTCCTCCTTGGACAACTGTCCATTGATTTAATCAAAAAAATTAAAACTCATGTTAATACACTTCCTTCTCTTGGCATCCCCACTAATAATTCTCTTTAAAATGTCCAAACTGATGTATCTGAAATTGGATATGGAGGTATCCTGTTACAAAAGATTTCCCCAGAAGCACCTGAACAAATTGTTAGGTTTACATCTGGAACGTGGTCTCAATCACAAGTTAATTACAGTACTATTAAGAAAGAAATTTTATCTGTCGTATTATGCATACAGAAATTCCAAGATGACTTGTTAAATCAAAAAATTTTGTTAAAAATTGATTGTAAATCTGCTAAGCATGTTCTAGAAAAGGATGTTAAAAATATAGCTTCCAAACAGATCTTTGCTAGATGACAGTCTATACTTAAGATTTTTTATTTCAATATTGAATTTATTAAAGGAGTTAATAATTCAGTTCTTGACTTTTTAACACGTGAATTCCTGCAAGGGTAACAAAAGGATGGGGTCTAGGCCTCAAGCCTCTGGGAAAATGGCCAAAGGAGAATCATCCACATATCAATTGGCCCTTAAGGCCCAAATCAAAGAGGAGTTTTCTACTCCAAGAAATACCCAATTAACGGTTCTTGGGTCTACCAGACTTAATTACCAAAGTGATTTGGTCAATCAATTTGACCCATTTACAGTTTCTAAACCATTTGACCCACAATTGGTCATCAACTAACCACTCACCAATTATAGTAAATCTTCTCCTTATTATAGGAAAACTCCCAGTAAAAATCTCTTCTATATTGAACACTCATTCACCCATTTTAAAAATCCAATAGAAATAGTGAAGGCTCATTACCTTCCTGATTCTCATTTCGTCCTTGGACACAAGGACAAAACCCTTAGTTCTATAGAGATATTCTCTTAGAAACAAAAACAATAAATATCAAACTTATAAACAGTGCAGAAGGAAAAATCCTTTATCATTCCTTCAATATCTTCAGAATAATAACTTTAGAGGAATGGAAAATCCATCCCTCAAGATTAAAACCCCTTTTGAATAAAAAATAATATAATTATTTTGATTATGTTGATGCATGGCAAACAATTTTCTTGCACCAAAATAGTGAATTTACCCATTCTTGATTTTTAAATTTTGACAAAAATTTCAAAATCAATTTACCAAAATGGTTTTTAAGATGGTGGACAATCTATGGTCCTGTCTTTGAAATTTTTCCAACAGAATTACAACAAAATTACAGTTTATTTTTAAAATTATTTAAACCCTCAATAGTTGAGGCCTCTTTTCCTTCCATAATTTATTTTGTAAATAAATTCAAAATTCCTTGGATTCTTAAATGGAAATACGCCATTGAAGGAGAAATCCTCACCACGCAATACTATGTAAAGTGGTGGGACAAATTCAGTACATTAAAAATATATGCCTCCATACATGAAGAGTTAGCAAAATCTCACCCTCAGTTAAAATCTCTCAAGCCTCCAGTAGCCTCCTTAAAAATTAAGGAACCAGATAATCAGGCTCCACAAATTAACCAATTATCAAATTCATCCCAGAATTCAAAATCCACCACAAGACCTTCTTCCAAAGGCAAAATCAAGTCGTCAAAAAAATCCAAAGAAAAACAGGAGTTAATATAAAAGATGCTCCTTCTTCTTAAAAATAATACGAGCTCCAGCTCTGAATCCTCAGTAGAATCAAGTCACCCAGTCAAGAACAAAAAGAATCAAACTCCATCTCAAAAATAAAAGGGAAAATCTCATGTTCGGTCTCTTTCCAGATGGGCCCATGATCCCTTCCAAGATTTTCAAGACTCTTTTGAGGATGTGGACCTCAGTGAAGATGAAGATGAATAGTTGGCAAAATACCGATAAGAGACTTAAGAGATCATGAAAATCACAATGCAATGATCATCATGCTCTTCAACACAATCAAATGACAAGTTCAGGATAACAATTATCCACCAACAGTTTCAATCAATCATGACGACTACAAAGGACTTCGCCTACCAAAGATTCTTTGTAATTTGTCACTTTGTAATCATTGTACTTTTTACTATTCTTAGTCAAAAGTAGACAAAAGTAGAATTGTAAAATATTTTTATTTTTGTAAAATAGAATAGTTCAAGTAAGTGATGAGTTCCGGTGAACTCCACTTTACTTAGCTTATAAATAGGCAGCCTCTCCCATTTGTGAATCAGAACTCGTTTTACAACTCTTACTATTTGAGAGCTAAAACATGTTTTCTAAAACAAAACTTTCTTCTTCTACTTCTCTTTTGTAAATCTTTTTTTCTTTTTTTTTTCAACGTAAATTAGTGAGCGGGAGCACTAATTTATTGTTGCCAATAAACTCTATTTGTGTAAGTTTTTAATCTTACACCCTAATACAGTTTTTGTATTTACTGTTTGTTAATACAGTTTTTGCTGTTTATCTTCTTGCCCCTTAATACCACCTCTTAAATACTGTTCAATTTATATATATATTTACTGTTTGTTAATACATTTTTTGTTGTTTATCTTCTTGCTCCTTAATACCACCTCTTAAATACTGTTCAATTTATATATATATATATATATAAGAAAATGATCGAAAATGTCCTATGTAGATGGAGAACTATGAAAATGGCCGAAAATATGGGTGAATTACCATCATGTCCTAATTTTTTTTTGTACAAATATCAGAGTAAAGGATTTACTCACCAAATTACAAAGGCTTACTGTAACTATTTATTTACGTCTGTGTAATTTTCGTAATTAAATTTATCACCTTAGCCATTTTCGGCATATATATTTATATATATGTCGGAAAACTTTCTTTTTTTATAAATATGACTGAAAATGGTTGAGGTAACTAATTTAGTTACAAAAATTAGATAGGCGTAAATAAATTAGTTTGTCGGTGAATTTAGTAACTAAATTATTTATTCGAACCATTTTTGTAAAAACGAATTTGAACATTTTTGCAACTCTCTTATTTTTCTGGTCATTTTCGTAGTTCTTCCCTCCTCCATATACATGAAGTACGTATTTGTCAATGGAAACTTTTGCTGAAAGATTGAAGCCAACAACCTTGTATGAAGTATCATGTGTACTCCAAGTGTGTATTTTCGTAAACGGAAAGGACGGCTTTCATATATTTCCATTTGTGATCCTTTGTTTAGACGTTGGGGCGGGCTCACACTATGATGGAATATCGCTAATATGCCCATTTTTTCTTTGCTGCTTTACGTTTTATACATAATGCGAGACCACATAAGCATCTTGGATTCAGTTAGAATGCTTTCCCCTGTACACACTCACATTCTAATCTAAACTGTAAATTACTTACCAGCTGAGCCTATAGAAGCAAAATCTATTATCAACTCCATTGAAAAATTTACATATCATGAAGTAATTACTTGGGAGCATACATATATATTCTCTATAAGCCAAAATGCTAAAAACTTCCGGCTTGAAAGCTTTTAAATTGCATACATTTTCTTATACTCGTTGTTCAAAATCTCAGAATCCGACATAACAGAAAGTGATCCCGACTTCGACCTGCTATTCATCGATGGTCTTCGTATATTCCTCAGATTTGAGTCTTCAATCCGATGCCTAATTACCCAGTAACACATGGTCCCCAATGTAGTAGCCATTATTGTAGTTCCTATGATTGTTACTCCAATTGCTAGCCACTTCTCCTTCTTCCCCACTACCACAAATGACAGAGCCAAGAATGCCACAGATATAAGTACACAAGCCAACCACATTAGCTTATTAATCACCGCCATCATCTGCTTCTTGGCCTTACTCTCTATTACTACAACTGATGTTTGTACTACAACAACAGCAAGAGATATAAAGAGAGCAATTGAGTCAAAGATGATGAAAATTATGAAAGATGGTTGAGGAGCTATATTTGCTTCCCCAGGTGAGTATCCAGGAGGTATGTTTTGTGGGTCATCAACATATTGGCCAGGGACAGTGAAAATGGCTGCAAAAGCTACCGTGGCTATTAGGACAGCAACTACAGTGGTGGAATTTATGGCGTTATTGAGTCCTTCAGCGTGCATTTTGTTAAGACGTTTAGCTATGCCTTGGACGCGTCTTCTTGTTTGTCTGGTGTGTTCTAGCTGGTAGTGAACTTCATGTTTTATGTCACTTACAGTTTGTTTTAACTCTCTTGCTGGGTTGGCTGCTTGTAATTTGATGGCTTTGGCGCTTTCCACGCCATGCTCCTTTAGAATGGCTGCTATTTCAGGATGCCCGGTTTTCTCAGCTGTGTCAAGGGCTGTTTCCCCAGATCTGTTAACAACTTTTAAATCTGTTTCACTGTTCTCCAGAAGCAACTTCACTATCTGCAGAAAAAACATAACCAAAAGATGTGTTAGCATCCTCTCTCCTTCATATGAAGAGAAAAATAGAAACTACAATGGGCACTACCCCAGTGGCCACAAAAAGACAAGCTCACACTAAAGGAAGCAAAATCAGAGCCAAAACAAAACAAACAACAAGCTCATACGCCCTATCCACTCAATGCATTAGCTAGGAGGAATGGAACCATTGAGCTTGGAGAAACCTATTGGTGTCACTTTGTGCGAAACCTTTTTGATTCCAAAATCTATCTATAACTGCTCAAAACGGAACTAACCACAGCTAACTATCTCTAATTTGTCCTTAAAAAGTTTTTTTCTTTCCAAATATCATACAGAAAAGAAGAGAAGGCAAGCTTGAATATCAAGGATAGTGTTTAACTTTTCCAATGAAAGAAGATTTTTATGAAAAATTATCATTATATTTGTCTGTGTCAATCTCTTCAACTCTTATTGTTTTTCATTATATAGAGGGAGCAGTCGACGGAAAGAAGAACACAATTCATACGTGTAGAACCTAGAACACATTATCTCGCCGTGTCAGGCTGTTGAAATGATTCGAGGTTCCAATCCAGTTATTATTCTCCCAATAAATTTGATTCTCTCTCAAAATCACAATTTATTAAGAATTTTTTTTATGTCAACCAGGTCAATAAATACCAAACGAGAGGACTTTAATAACCGGGAAGAATAGATATTTATCACTAAAATCAGGTAAGCTAGTACAGGCTCAACAAATTCAAAATATTAGAATTCAACTCCCACAGGAAAGTCAGCTAAAAGCACCCGAAATCTTCACAATCTATCATGATGTCAAATTGACTAAATTTACTGCCCAGAGTGACAATTATCAGAGATTTCACTTATAGAAAGTTGACAAATTAAAACAAAATGAAATTCTACCTTATCATGATTACTATTATGCTATCATAAACAAAATTTCAAGACATATTTGCTTTCTAGTTTTTCAAATAACATAAAAAAAATCAAGGACACACTATTATGAGAACATAGTTGAATCATTTGTATTCTTCGTTCTTACAATTCAAAAATATTTAGATTTAAGAGAATATAATAAGGTCCTAGTTAGAGATTATGCTTCAATCAAAGTTCTTGACAAAATTTCGTTAAAAAAAGTAAGCAGATTGGAAAAAGGCGTAGAAAATGTGTACTACCTGAGCTCTACCCTTCCGACTGGCTATATGCAAAGCCGCGTTACCCTTATTATCAACAATGTTAACAGATGAAGGATCTGCCTTAATCAATTCCTCCACCACCTCAAGATTCTGGCCCTTAACCGCCATGTGAAGTGCCGTCTGCCCCTTTTTATCCGTTCGTATGGCAAACCCCGGTTCTTTCTCCAAAAGGGCTTTAATAACCTTTGAATGTCCATTTCTGGCCGCAGAATGCAAGGCCGTTTTGCCATTGCTTTTAGCAATGGTTGCTAAGCTACTTCCCATTTCCAATAGGAAATTAATAGTCTCTATATGACCTTGCATAGCAGCCGTATGCAAAGCTGTGGTGTTTGATGTGTCAACAGTCATTGACAATTCTGGGTGAGCCTCCATGAGGATTTTTAAAATCTCTGCAAGAAGGAAAAAATTAGAACAAAAAAGAAATGAAGAAGATTGAAAAAACCAAAAGGATTATTATGGATTTATACCCAAATCCCCTTGTTTGGCAGCAATGTGGAATGCATCAAAGCCATTTCTTGCTTTGATTCCAGCATCAGCAAGATCATAGTACTTTATCATCTCCCTTACCAGATCAACATGACCATTTTCAGCCGCCACGTACAGGGCAGTTTCCCCAGACTGATTTTGCTTTGCCAATAATTCCTTCAATTCTATCTCTTCGGTGGAAGAAAGGATTTCAACCAAAACAGTATGATTCTCAGCTCTCACCGCAGAATGCAAGGGCGTGTCATCACGTTTTCCAGTTAATTGTTTCTTCATCTTTTTAAAGGGTAGGCTTAGCTGAACAGAAGCAGCTCCAGGCGATCCTGCTTGTTCTTCCATCACTTTCAAGCAATTGAAATTCCCCTCTCCTCCGTTAATTCTCAACAACCAAGTAATTGTTTCTCTTTCAGCAAAAACCCAGAAAACAGAATCTCATTTTTTGTCCATGATGAAGATATTTCCTCAAGTTCCTTCAACTGAGTTGTCCTGGAATTCAACAGAACAAAAAACTTGGGAGTTTAATTGAAATCTCCCCCAAAAAGTTCTCATATGCCCTGCCTCCCAATTTATAAACCTGTATACAACAAAAATCCGGGTTCATTTCTTTCTTACAAGCAACCAGAATTGCAGTTCCTTTGAAGCTAACCCTTTTGCCCTCTAGCAACCAATCTAACCCTCAAATGAAAAAACTAAGATACAGACTAAAACAAAACGAAAAGAAATGGGTTTAGAGTAATTTTTTCCTTTCTTTCTTCTCTATCCACAAAAATTAGGAAGAAAACAAAAGGAATAGACCAATTATTTTCATTACTTTACCTAGGTTTCGTTTGGAGAAAGAATATAATACAGAAATCCGGGGAAGCTGAGAGGGGACCCCCGGATAATAAAAAACATTCGTTGATGGGATTTTATGGCACATATGAGTAGCAGAGCTCTGCTGCCCTTTATTTCGAAGAGAAATTCACAAGCAAGGTATTAAAGTAAAGTATTGGCCAATAAAATTGAAAAGAACATGTAAGAAACAGCTTAAAGCGAATCTGATGAGAACCCAGAACAAATACGCAGAACCAGAGGAAGCAAATTAAAGGAGGGCCTTTTAAAAAGGTGGGTTATGATAGCAACTATGCCTGAGAGAGAAGATATCTTCAGAATTGTATTTGATAAAAAGAATGAAAAAAAAACCAGCAAAAAATAGAGAGGCAAAACCAGAGGTGATAATTGATATAATTGGCCGATGAAGCAACAGAAATAACAGAACCACGCGCGTTTAAGCGTGATGCATTTCTTAGAGGGAATGAGGTTAGTTTTTGGGTTGTTGACCCTTTGATATTTGCTAAGTGGCATTAACACTCTCACTTAAGGGAGAATCTATTGGACTTCTTTTTAAATTAGTTTTCTCAATATTTTGATCCTAAGATTGTTTCTAAGAACTGTTTAAAATAAAATGTTATAGATGATAAGGCTGATGAGAGATGTATTTTTAGTGGGTGATATTTAAACTAATTATTTGGTTTTATAGATTTGTCTTCTTTTTTAAGAGTTTTCCCCTGAAAGAGTTAACAATGAACTAATTTAAGAAAAAATAGTTAAGGGTTCCCACACTTATATTGTATTATAGATGTCGTGGTTCGAATCAAATTACCTTTCATTGTCATAACGGATGCTTTTATAAAAAAAATTAGCTACATTGCAAAAATACTCATGCACTTCAACTATTTTTGCAATACGCCACTCTACAATTTTCTCTAATTTAGTGGTTGCACTTTAGACTTTTGCAACTAAATCTTTGTTGTGGGTAATTCACGAGAGCTCCTAGATGCATGTCGCATGTATGAGAATTCCACATAGACCTGATTACATCTGGACGACATCAGTTCTCTTTGTCTATAATGCCTTAAACTATCCTGGAGAATGACTCGACTGATCATGCCTGAAAGGCTCAACTCAACATTGCCCTAGGTCGGAACTCTCCCTTTAGTCATCATTATGATGGTAGGGAACTTTGCATGTGGTTGGTTGGGAGTTGAATCGGTAAATTATCTGTTATCAACCACTGTTTACTTTATCAACATTATTGCTCTACATTAGATCGGTCATATTGTAATTAATGCAGCAACTACCCCGTCAAATAGCATTAAATGTTATTCGACTACAATCATGATAATGTTCTTGTAAAGATCAATCCTTCGAATATAAATACATCATTTTAAAATCAGGTAAGTTCAATTTCGATAATAGAGATATACTACTAAAATCTTTTCAGATCACTAACTTAGACATCAGGAGGTTTTCAACAATAATCCACTCCACAAGTGTTATTTTTCTTAAGAGAATAATATATAAAAAATAACAAATATTTATAAATATACGAGAGGTATACTCTAGGTATTACAAAATCAAGTAATCAATTGGCTAACAAACAAAGGATTCAATTCCTATCCTTACCTTTATCTATTTTAAAAGACAATCGCATAATTGAATTGCTTCCTTTACCTACCTGGCTGTTTTTGTTGTTTTTGTTTTGGGTCAATAGCATGTCTAGCTTGTTAACAAATTGATTACTTGATTTTATAATATCTGGGTAAGTCAATAATATATTTATAATTATTTATTATTATTTTTATATATTAACCTCTTAACAAAAAACATTAGTGTTACTTGTCTTTGAATTTATTGTCTACTCTTGTGCGTGGGAACCTTGGGCTACAACACCTAATCTTGCTCTAAATCTGCTAGTTTTAGGTGGTGTTTGATTAGTGAGAATGGAAGGTGGAATTAGAATGAGAATGATGATACCAATGTTTGGTTAGTATTTTTCTCTCATGGAATATGAATCATTCTTGATTCATTTTATTAATTTTTACTCTAAGATATTAGTCATTTTTAGGTTGTTTGTGTTATTACAAAAGGATTTTTGAAGATCTAGACTTTTCTTAATTTTAAAGTATTGCCCATATTTTTTACATTCATAATTAACGTGTCACATACATGTTAGAAGTAATATAACTAGAGAGTGTTCCTTATTATGCGTTATTATTTTTATTGATGATTGACTAATAAAATTATCAATATAATTAAGTCAATTGTCTAACATGAATGAAACTTTGACTCGTTTATTAATGTAAACGAACGTTCTTTTCATTTAAACAAACTACAGTGAATGATTTTAATATAATGAATTGCTTAATTTAAATGTAATAAATAGCTGTGGACCCATTCAGAGGGAATGAACAACTGCCCCCTCTATTTTCTAAATCTCTAAATTTTATATATAATGATGATGTAGATAAAATTGGTTAAATCATTGAGTAAATCTACTATTTCCTCCCTTTTATTCATAAAATTACTTTTATATATATTATTTTCTTTCAAATTTATAAAATTATGAAATTGTATACAATTTATCTGCTTCAAATTTTTAAAGTAAATTATAACCTACTTGTATCCTTCTAATTTTTAAAATTATAAAATTGTATACGTTCAAAAATTCTAAAGTTTTAAAATTGTATAAAACATTTTTTGTATTTATTATATTATGTAAGAAAAAAATTGAAGTTTGACATTTTTTTTGCTCCCCTAGCATCTTTCATAAAGATTGCATACCTTAACCTATATCAAAGTGAAAATAAGATGCATGTAAAAATATCAAAAATGACTTAATGTAAATCTTATTAAAATATAATTTNTTTAAGATATTATTTTAATAATATTTTTATTATTTAATGTCATGTATAATAAATATAATTATATTTATATTTGTCAGAGTATGAATTACCCAAATTGAGTTTTTGAACCCGGCCAAGAGCTGTGAGTGCTTACCACACGCTTCCAAAGCGTGTTAAATTTTGTGCTTCTTACACAAATTGCTTTCTGCTATATATGCGTAATGATTGATATTTTGTAAGATATTAAAAAAGGTGGGATGTTGGCAAAAGCACTATAAGTTTAGTGGGTCACAGCCCACTGCCATAACTTAAACCAGGATTATTGTTAGTGTAGAGTGAAAGTTTGATCTCGCTCATTCAAAACGATCTGAACATGAAATCATATGTTAAAAAGTTAAAAAAAAAATTATTTCTTTCACAAATAATTTTTCACGGATCAAAATTATTCAGATCTGATCAGATAATCTTTGCTCACTAAACTATCCCTCTGTCGTGGATGATCAACCATAGAGAAACTCAATCCGACTTAAACCATTGATCAGTTTGGGTTTGATACTTTGCACATTATAAATGTGTTACAAATTAAATGAACCAGATCATACATATGTTTAAACCCAAATATATATGAGTAAGTTACCCAATATTTATTGTATTTGATGTTAATCCCATTAATACACTCTATAATTTTAAAATTTATACGAAATTTTTTTCTAATTTCATTTACAGCCAACATATAAGTCAATTTAAAACCATTTTTTCCAAATAGCTGTCTCAACTTAAACACATTATTATTTGTAATGCTTAAAACTATGTTTAAAATATTAATTTTTTGTTTTTGATCGAAATTTGAAATGACTAGGTCATTAAATAGTAAGAAGTCAATTGAAGAATGACATAATCTCTTGGGAAGAAGAATTATATGTACTTATTAAAATTAGAGGCAAGAGCGGACCATAGAGGAGATTAGGGCTATGCCCCCAACAAATTTTAAAGCAAAAGTTTATATATAATTATAGTATTAAAATAGTATACTAGATTTTATAATTATATTTTTTATTCATGTTAAATCTTTTGTAAGAATTCCGGTTAAAAATATTAACAAACCATTATGATTCATTGATGTTACATTACATGATAAATAATTTAACATCACGTCAATTTTTATATTATGCAACAGCCAGATAATATGAATTACTCAAATTATACTCTTCTTTCTTCTTCCCTGAGTTCCCACTCCCTGGAAAACGCAGGATGAATTACCCAAGCCATTGCAAGGAACAAAATAATGAAAATATTAGTAACCCATATCAGATTGTTATAAGGAAAACCCAAATTTTCTTTTTGATTTCTCTCCTATTTTAGCAAATCAATGAAACTTACATGAAATTAGAAGAGGCGTTATTAAGAAAAGCACTCTGCAACTCTGTGGGTCACCATTGAAGAACTTCTTCTGATAATTCTCATCTTTCTACATGAATATTCTTAATAATACCCAAGGAAAGAAATCCACATGATTATCTTCTTTTTCTTTTTCTTTTTCTTTTTTTACTGAAAACAGATTTGAGGGAAATGTTTAATGGGATTTTGCGTAAGGCATGGCTTTAGCCACGACCATGGCTACTGTTTCTGTTTCAGACGCGAATGGATATGGAAATCCTTCAACTAAATCAGACATACGTACAACAAAGGGAGTTTTTCTCAGGATATTCAAGATCTCGATTCTCAAATGGGTTTTGCTTGAAAAAGCTTCAGTACCATGCCTTAATCGCGACCAGGCTCTGATGAATCTGGTGGTGAGCTAGACCTCTCTAATGGCGTGATCTAGGGCTTACAGAGTTTAATAAAAACGATCTCAATCCTATATTTTAATCCTAGACACTAAAGTAAAGCCAAACTATATTTTAATAAAAACGATAACATCAATCACTCTCGAAATAAAGTCAATTAGATGGCCCCTCCTTATATTTTAATTGATAAACCTTATCATAATTACTTACACCTTATCTTTTTTTGACATCTTTCATTGTTATGTTATCCAATTCTAACTAATTTGGTAAAATTGTCACGAAAGTCTTGAGCTACTGGCATAATCTAAACTAGGGATAATTGTGTAAGAACATTTTTAATTGTGGATAAAAATTAAAGATTTATATAACTACATATTATTATATTTATATGGGAAGGACCTTAATGAAAAAAATATAGATCTCTGCATCAAGTAATTTTGAAATTTCGTTTATCGTAATAATAATACTTTTGGTAGTATGTGGCCTTTATTTTGTAATTCTTCTAAAACACAAATAAATCATGTAAATTAAAGGTAGAACATTGAACTTATTATCTATTTCAATTATACGATAGATAAAATAAACTTAGATGACAAATTCAACTCTATTTGGTCAAATGAAATTTAAAAATGAGGACATAAGAAAGTTAGACCTTATTAAAGAGAGTTAAGGGAAAAATGCATTTTTTTCATACTTCAAATTTACTCTGATTCTTAATTTAATTACTTTAACTCTAGTTTTCGTAACTAAATTCCTACATAATTAAAATGTCATAATCAAGCCTGTTATGTGTTTTTTTTTTACAATTTTGAGACGAGCTACACATGCTAGAGGTTCAGAAGAAGATAAAGATGGGCTCGTTAACTAGGTCACCTCATGGCCTCTAGTTATTGTACACCCATCCTACATGTCCCATGCCGCTCGGTAATGTCAGAAGCATCTCCTTTATGTCAGCTTGGGACAAACTACTATCAACGACACCTTTGCTAAAACCAACAAAAACTCAATGTGATACTCCATTCTTCTTAAACAAGCCTTGCCAAGGTTTGCTTCCTCTATAAATACATTGCTCCAACCTTTTAGAGAAATAAGTCCAGCTCGATCTTAGGTCTATTACATTGAATTTCACTTAAATACTTACTTAGGAATTGTAGGCTCTTTGGCAAGGTAAACACCCCATTGGTGTTATCTTGTTTTTAAGTTATGTGCCTACTTCTTGTGCAAGAATAACATATCACTCAGCATAAGTTATGTGCCTACTTCTTGTGCAAGAATAACATATCACTCAGCATAAGTTATGTGCCTACTTCTACGGGCATCGTTCTCAAAAGAAAATTAAAACGGGGTCCTGGATCCACATGAGCCTAAAATTTTGTGAGTGTCTACGGACATCATTCTCAGAAAAAAAATCAAAATGGTGTCATGTTTCCACAGAAGGAGCCTAAGTCATTGGGAGTGTCTACGGACATCGTTCTCAGAAGAAAATCAAAACGGGGTCATGGTTCTATGGAAGGAACCTAAGTCATTGGGACTGTTTACGAACATCGTTCTCATAAGAAAATCAAAACGAAGCCATGGTTCCACAGGAGCCCAAACCCTTGGGAGTGTCTACGGATCTCAAAAGAAAATCAAAGTGGGGTTATGGTTTCACAGAAGGAGCCTGATTCCTTGGGAGCGTCTACGAGCATCGTTCTTAGAAAAAAATCAAACAGGGTTATGGTTCCACGGAAGGAGCCTAAGTCATTGAGAGTGTCTACGAACATCGTTCTCATAAAAAAATCAAAACGGGGGCATGATTCCACATAAGCATAAGTCATTGGGAGTGTATATGGACATCATTTTTAGAAGAAAATCAAAATGGGACCATGGTTCCACAGGAGCCTAAATCTTTGGGAGTGTCTACGGACATTGTTCTAAGAAGAAAATCAAAAACTTTGAAACAAAAATATAATTGTCTAACGGATCAGATGATACTCAAATAATTCATAACGGAAACAACTGAAGAAAGTAAAGATGAAATATTTCTTGAAAACAACTCAGTGGGTGATCCTGAAACTAAAGGCCAAAACTGTGTCATTGTTCTTTTCTTGAACCTAAGCCGTCCTGTCAAAAGAAAATGGCAGTTCGTAATTAATTCTCTCAGAATAAAGACGAGGTCGTGGTTATTTATTTAAACCTAAGCCTTTGAGGAAGCATGTATATCATAAAGAAATTAAAGTCTCATCATCGGGAATAGATTTCACAAAAGAACATAGTTATTCTCAAGAGAACTGGGAGCCAAAAGTTTCCTAAATATTTAAGAACGGATTTCGTTAAAAGATTGAAGTCCGCACAGTACCAGATTTTGATCCCCAAATTTTGCTAAGTCTTTGAGTGAAGTACAATAAAAGGGAGTTCAATAGAAGAAAAATCTCACAAGCAAAGCAATCAAATGGATCGAAGCAAAAGTACAAAGAGAAAATGCGAAACTAGATAAGGAAAAAGAAAATAAGAAAACAGTAGAAATTCTACCAATAAATGCAAAACATCAAACTCAAACTTATGCGATGCAATTAGGAAATGATCTTAACGTACAAGAGAAGGAAAACGAAAAATGAAGAAACGGGAAAAACTCTATCAATGAGTCCGTAGTGAAAGGAACAAAAAGACGTAACAACAAATGAAGAAGAAGTAATCATCATTAAACCCAAAATGATAAAAAAAAAATTGCCCAACAATTGCAAAGCATTTGTGAACAGGAAGCAAAAAACGTAATGGCAAAAAGAAAAGGAGAAGCCATCACGGCCAATGAACAATCGAAAAATTGTTTGGAAAAACCACGTCGCATGTTTTCAAGAAGGACGTGAGGACAGAAGCAGACAGACGTAACATCATAATAGAAAGGACAAATCATTACACCTCAACGAAATAAAATTTTGTTGAGTACAATGGGGGCCAATGAACAGGTAAAAAATGTCGACTGCCACATGGACAAGGAGGGCCAACCAAAGGGCTCGGGGAAAGCAGCAGAAAAGAGGAAACATGAGGGAGGACTGATGTCACGAGACACCCGTAAACAAACGAAGAACGACCGAGCGTATATCGAGAACGAGAAAGAGTACCATAACGGGAAAAGCTGACATATCAACGAGAAAAGACGAACGGGGGACTCACACCTTCAGGAATGAGATAGCACCATAACAAGAAAAGCTGACTAGCCAACGGGAAAAGACTGATGAGGGACCCAAACCTTCGAGAACGGGAAAAGACTGATGGGGGACCCACACCTTCGAGAACAGAAAAAGACTGACGGGGCCCACACATTTGAGAACGGAAAAAGACTGAAGGAGGACTCGTGTCTGTGGAATGGGAAGAGGAACCTGAGACTCAGAGATCTACCCTGAATGGGTAAGACACTCACTGAACTTTGCGAGAATGGGAAGAGAATGATCAGAAGAAGAACGAGAACAGACGAAAGAAATCCATAACGATTATCAAGTGACAATGCATGATTAGGTAGTTGAGTGATTCGAACGAGATAAACTGTCAGACCACCAAGTGGCTGTGATTGATTGGCCCGAGTGACGAGGAACCACCAAGCGACTATGAATGATTGAGTAATTGACGGACTAAGGACAAAACAGTTGAAAAGAATGAGTGAAGTAAAGAAGTCCACGCTTGATAGCAATCCCATCGATAGAGAGGTTCCCTGACAAAAATCTCATCAGCTGAAAATATAGAGGGTGTGATCATCCCCTATTATTGTTATTATTATTATTATTATTATTATTATTGTAATGCCTATAAGAACTGGCTCATGTAAGAAAAGTTGAGAGGATCTTCAATGAAAAAAGGAAGAAAATGAGAGGCAACCCAAACAAACATTTACTAAGTTCATTATCATTTCTCTTTTATCTCATCAACTATGTAAAATTTTTTGACATAAGTATATATCAATATTATTTCGTTTAAGTATTTTTCAAGTAAACTTCAAGTAAACCATGATGTTTTAGTTCTCTCTCAAATTTTTATCTTTTATCATTGTTTATAAATGATTATTTCTTACAATTTTTTTTTTAATTTTAAAGTATTGCAACAAAATTGTAATAATATTCACGTAGACGATGATTACGTGGATGCAAGTGACTTAGTGACGAATAGCTGACTAAGGGAAAACAGATGGGTCCACGCGGTGGGACCGAGAGTTGGACAGATTCGACGAAGACCATGTTGCTGGGCAGTCCCGGACAAAACTACTTCCGCCATGTAGCCAAAAATGGTCCCACGCGCATTCTAACGGCAGTACAAAGATACGCTGTCGTTTTAATAGTGCGCGTCCCAGGTAACTGATTAGGTGACCCGACAAATACTGAATAATAAACTCAGACAGTTTAATAGATAAGACCAAAACAAACGACACCGAACGAAAATTATGAGCATAATACTTATATGTTAAATCTAAATTTGATCTATTCTCAATTTAATGTCTGTCTTGCTCTTGTTTTTCTAAAAACCCTAAGTTCCCCAACAATTTGCTTGTTGCAATGGAACCCTTTTCTTACCTTGTTAAACAGCTTGGCACATGAGAATATATGTAGGTTAATTATAAGCATTCAGGTTTATCCATAATGCACATATTTTTAAGGTTTGGGGCTTAAAAGAAACACTTGATGAAAATGTTTTAAATGATTCAAAACTGAGTTGAGAAAACTAAACATAGAGAGTCTATTTTATTTTTGTCAAAATTATAAATTATAAGAGTATGACTGAAACTCACAACAACAAACGTATCTACAAAAAATCAATTAAAAATCAAAATAACATAGATAAGTGTATTTACATTATTATTAATTGTTTTAATTTCATCTTAAAAAATACTGTCTAAACATATATATATATATATACACGATCACTAGACTATAAAATATTTATCTGTAAACAATCAAAAAAATATTCAATGCTAATGGCCAAATTGTTCCTAGTTTTTTAAATATTAATACTACAAAGTAGGGACAAAAAAATTCAGTATATTTGATACTAAAAATTTCACTGAATTCATAAATATATGAATACACATATATTCAAGAAAATGTCATATTATTTACTTATATTTGAAAAAAAAAATGATTTATAAAGATTCTTAAGAGCAAGTTGATTCAAGTAGATCGTCATGAAAAATAAAATATTTTATTAGGTTCAATTTTGGGTGATTGACAAAGGTGGGCCACACCCCCAAAGATATTAAGCTCCAAAAGGCAAAGCCTCTAACGGCCATCCATCCACATCTTTATCGGTCAAGACCATATATAAAATAATAGTCAACAATGGGTGGAAGAATTAAAAAAACATAAAAAATCAATGCGACTCCATAAAATTATTATATTTTCATACATTTGTACATTTATCAATGTTTGATATATTAAATACTAATAATTTTTAAAATTAAAGGTTTGATAATTTATTGTATAACGAAGATGTCATTATGATAAAATATACGTTCACGTATGAAATGAAAACAAGAAGCGTGAAAAAAATGTCAAAAAATCAATGAAATGTAAATCTATTAGTTAAAATGTATAATTTAAAAATAGAGTTTCAAACAACTATATATTACGAAATCTAATATGTTTTTATGATATCTATAAACACACGATGCATCTATATATGTTTAATTATCATATGCTTAGTATTTTTTTATCTTTTAAGATATTATATTCATAAAATTATATTCTTTAGTTTATCGCGTTTAATACACATTAAGAATTATTAGATTAAAATTTTTTGTATCAAGGAATACATGATGTCATAAGCTTATGTTAAGCCTTCAACATCTTCAGCAATACACAAAACCCAACCCAGAGGAAAATTTGTGGAAAATTTTAAGTTAATTAAGCTCACAAATATTATTTACTTAACATTTAAGGAAGCTTAAAAAGATGCACAAAGTGATAATAGAAGAAAAAGCATTTCAACAAATTGCTGATTCTGAAACTTAAATATTTGATTGCTATATATTTTGCTTTCAGGAAAGCACTAATTGCTAGTTCACATGGAGTGCAATATCCGAACTTTAAAACAAAGCCACTCCCATAGCTTTTTTTATTTTTTTCTGTTCCAGGTAGTCCCTTAACTACATCACATGCTTTATAATAGAAAAAGAATTTACAAACGTTAAGAAAACTAAATAGAATTCAATTCATCATGAAAGAATATTTATTTTAATTGATGGAGAGGAACTGGAACTGATATTGTTGATTAAACTCCACACTCATTATAAAAAATCATGGATTGAAACACGTTATCATCAACTTCCCATAAAACTATACATTTTGTTAAAATAACGTACTTAAATTGATCTTAAGCCGTAAATCACGAATTATTATGTTGTATTATCTTATTATTTTACAAGCAATTATCGGTCAATCATAGATTATATATAAATGTAATTTTAATAATGAAATATTAAATAAAAATAGCAATAAAAATAAACATGTCTGATCAATTAAGTGCGTCCCTCGTGGCTCAGGTTCTCAGGGATTCTTGCTAAAAATATTCTGTATATTTTACAGCACATTAGCGGCAAATCCAATGGCAATGGGAATCATCTTGCACACGTGTGGTTTACACGTGAAATTCTAGACAACTTTGGTCCATTAGTTTGTCTTGGCTCAAAATCAGCTGTTTGGTTGGGTCCACTACCACTATAGTGTTGATGCCATTCTTATCAACAATAATATTGATATTGAATTAATAATTTTTAAGTAATTGTTGCACATTTAAATTTTGCATTGACTAGGCCTGCGTTGACTGTAGGCATACACCTAATAAAGGTGGCTTTCGTTATCAACATGTATTATATAGTGTCAAGCAAATTCGAATATCTTTTCCCAAGTAGTCACAAAATTAACCAAAAATCAATTAATATTAAAAAATATAGTGAAAGCGGAGAGAGATTGAAAATCATTTTTAAATAACTTTTATCCATTTATTATTAATACATGACTTAAAATAGTACTTTATTTATACGTATTATTTAATAATTGCTTATAAAATTATAATAAGATCAAAGTAAGCATTCATTTTTAAATTCACTCACCTATTCAATGAATTTGAAAAAATAAGTAATGAATAAATAATTTTGAAGTTGAAAATTTCTGTTAACTTATTTTAATATAGAGGAAAAATGAATCATCTCAATAAAATTAAATATTTTAAGTTAAAGTGAAACTCAATTATATAACAAATTTTTAGAAACTTTCGTTATGCTATACTTTAATGTTAATATAATTAGTATATTAAATAAATTTAGTAAAGTTTACAAATAAAACATTAAATTTGCAATAAAAACTGAAAAATGTAGATCAAGATTAAAATAAATAGATAAGTCAAATACAATGACGAAAATTTTTCTTCTAAATTTTAAGAGCACATTTCTACTTTATACTCTTAATTTTTCTAGAAACGTAGATGATATTCTATAACTAGGTTGAATAAGAATATATCATCGAATAAAAAATTTAACATTGTCTTGATTTTACTCACATAAATTAAAAACAAATACTATGGCTCTATACATTTTACCAAATCAGTTAAATATAAGATGATTTGAAGTAATAATCTAATTTAAAATATAATAGATTCAACTACGTGCGATATTCACACGTGTGAATTGAGTAACAATTAATCGAAAGATGAAAATGTTAAAAGCTTCCGTAAATTATTTTTCTCTCTTACGAAAACATTTGATATTTTTGTTTGTTGCTTGCATTTTCTTTACACACCATGATTTAAGTACACACTTAAAGTAGTACGTTAATTTCATCAACGATGTGATACGAAAAATGAAGTCTTATCCGTAAACATATATTTTTACCACCTAAAATATCCGAACTAATCCACCTTTTCGTACCATATTTTAGAACAAATAACGTATTTCGTTTCTGTTCTGGATCCTCGTTTTAGGTAACATAGAGCTACAAGCTACCTGAGTGTTAAACTAAATTGACGGCAAATTGTAGACTCAGGGGGGAAGACGTCTCTTACCTAAAAACTACTAGAATGGCATTTACCCTTCTTTGTAAAGAAACATGAGTATTACAAATTATCAGTAAGAGGTGTTACCTCTGGCTTGGCGTGGCATGACTCTATTAAATTGTCCGATCAGATCTGACGGTTCATGTTAAACTGTTAAGAGAATTCTTTTTATTTTCATATTTTTTTTATTTTTAATCATTTAATCTGAACCATCCAAATTTAGGTGGATGACTCAGATTTAACAACTGTAGATGATCCAAATACATCATCACTTTTAGACTGATCATCTTGGCGAAATCATCATATATAAACAAGTGGGGTATTTTTTCTCTCTAAATGAAAGAAAAAGTCAAATATTCATAAACAACTAAAATGTAAACGATCTGACTAGAGCTTTGGGAAGAGGGTGATTACAAAGAGTAACTACAAAAAAAGCCATTGACTTTAGAGTAAAAGACCATAAAAGAGATTGCGATGATCTAATCTAATGCTGATCCCAATAGCATCTTAGCTCTTTTAGCCATCATCTTTCTCAATCTCATACAAAATCATCATTACCACCACCATCAGTACTAGCATATAATGCAACACAGTAGCAAATAGAGTTGAACTTTAGAAACTCTTAATTCATAAATAGTTCAATTCATCAACAGTTCCAACACAATTTCAGAAAATCAGTTAATATATTAAATATTTTTTATTAGTCAAAGAGTAACAGTATTATTTACGCACAAAAAAACCCGAGTTGAAATAAAGCACTGGTTGCAAGGAATTCGTTCAGATTTTTTCAGAAACAAAACCATGGAACAGACAACTTAGCCACTCTAGAAGAATTCTAGAGAACAAAAGAAAGACTTCACAAAAAGAATTATCTACCCATCAAAGATCATAGATATCTTTCCCTCCAAATGGACCAGAAAATGGCTAAAGTAATAATATTCCAGAAAACAGCCTTAAAATCACACCTGGCGGCTTGTTTCCAGCATAGAAAGAAACAAAAAATGTTGCTAGGCATCACCCAATGAACCTGCAAACAGCCCAAACAGAGTACCATAGCCAAATATTAAAATATTCCCTATCAGAAAAGTTTATCTAAGAACGTTGATTATAAATGAAGACAATCAATAAGTCAGTCATAATCACATAGAATTAACTTTTTCACCTATGCTTTTCAGATTTATTAAAGAAGTCGTACATTTTCAATTATTAGAACTAGGAGTACAGTAGCTTTTACTTGGCATATCTCCTCCAAGAATCAAAGCCGGTTTGATCTGAAAGAAAGTAATAAAAAATCTTATAATTTAAAGAGTTGAACTTTATGCTGATAGGTAGATGCAGAAACAAAATGGAAAATAGGACACTTTGACTAATGGTTAGACGACTAAAATCTGAATGACATCATTGGCAGCTTAATATGTCTCCACCTTACCTCTAAAACTTTGATTTTCACACAGAATAGAAAAAAAAAACTTTCATTTTCAGAGATGTTTATGTCTACGATAGGAAAAATACTAATAATACTAATTGACTAATCAACAACTTTCTCTGCTCATATTGATAACAAACGGAGCACTAATCAAATTCCAAAGAGAATTTTGGCTGCTGACATTAGTTCTTCAGTTTAGAGCCATAAGTATCAATATACTTACATGATCACCTATATTAACTTATAAAATAACAACTTAAGACACCAAACAAGGTAGATAAATTCAAAGTGTTCAACCATAAAATACTGCTGAAACAGCATAATGGCAGACACCTATATAAGACCAGCAGTTGAACTTCCTTCAAATATCCTTCAGAGCTTGTACCATCAACTTATACAGAAGATATCCACCATGATGGCAGCCAGGCATTTTAGATGTCATGTTCTCCAAATCAATCTGATAATAGGAAAACTAACTAGCTTTTACATCTAAATTAAACAAGAAAAGATAATAGACAATACTTCTAATTTCAGATTATATTTGTTCTCATCTTATCCAAACCCCTTACTTCTTACAACATACCTATTTTTGTGATCATTATTAACACTCCATCTCTGTAATCTAATTTATAAATTCAAAAGAAATTTGAAACGCATACACTAGACCCAACAACTAACATTACCATCGCCTTTGTAACACTTACAAATTGCACATTCAAGCCTGAAAAAATCGATGCAACAGCACTGGCACCTGCCTTAGCAGTTTCAAGTATTAAGTATTGCCCTAGAATATTACCTTCATAACCCATTCTTCATTTAATTTCATGACTGCACAAGTTTGCCATGCTAGCCCTAATTGCATTGTGAATGTGCAGCTTGCTTGTGAGAAATTAATTATAGAATTCCTACTGATCGAGAAAAGACAATTACGCACTAACCACTGGAACCGTGTAAAGTTGAGTTGACTCATAGCCATCTTGTGCACTTGAATAAAATCTTTGAATTTCCGAAGACTCGAGACTGCACTTCATGAAGAAAAAGGAAGATGGTCTTACATTCAACTTCCTTCGAGACATACCAATAAAAACTGGATTGCTCTGCATATAAATGAAAATACTAATATCAAATAACTTGGAGGTGGCAAGAAAAGCTTATAATTGATTTGCTTAAAGCTTAACATGCGGGGAAAAACAACTACAAAAACAAACAAAAAGAACGGCAGCTGCTAATAAAGTAAGAATTATATTCATATTATCTCAATAGACTCTAAAAGAAATATTGTGGGATCTAAGATAGCGAAAACCCAAAGGCCAAAACCTGGAAGTAATTAGACGAAGGGAAAAGAAAAGAAAAACAATCGCATTTATTACCCCCACTTAAAATGAAAAGAATACACGGGAGGAAGGTCCAATTAGAATTCAGATATCCAAAAATACATTGATGACATAAAAGTTACATAAACTTATATGAGACAATAACAGGTCGTAGGACCGATGAAACTAAAGCAGACATAAAAGTTAGTGAATGAAACTATGATGACCCAGGAGAAAATAAAAAGAAGAAAAGAAAAGCTTGTATAAACTAGGATGTTTTGACGTACAAGGGATTCTGATGGCACTCCAATTTCTTCAACAACTTCCCGGATAATGCTGTCAAACATCTCCTGTGAAACCATTCTGTTGATTATGCTGGAGTCTGTGATGTTCTTGCCAGGCAAGTGGGATTCTGTTCCAACCTCTTGGGGCTGCCAACCATCAGATATATTGTTACATATGCATATAATTAAACACTGTTTCAAGTCAGTGGATAACATAATGCAATCAACGAAAAGGACCCATCAAACAGAGCCCCAAAACATGATTAACTAATAAATCATCCAACAATATATATGATTAATAAAGAAACCAAAGTTGTGAAGCCAGTGAAAATTCAATGAACCCAACATTTCATATTCTGAATGATACCTCTGGATGACCTCCTGGGAAAACAAAGTGCCCAGGAAATTCGCCTACATTATTACTTCTTTGCAACAGTAGTATTTTCTTGTCTGACGTCTCCACAATAGCACCATTACCGAGAGGACTTGAGGTGTGCTGGCATTTTACAGAGTCGTCTGCAGGAAATTATAGCTATAAATGCTCAAGACATAAGATCATAATTCATGATAATTGATACTCTTCAAACAAATACAGTTTTGACAATTTCCATGTCAGTTCTAGCCACCAGAGATCTTGAAACTATCTTGCCTGATAATTTAAGCTAACTAGTAAAACTTTTTAAAAATATAAAATTTAGGCACCTAACCTCAATTTATTCCAATTGCTTTGACTAAGGATCTATTAGGCTTATATCTATTTTGTTTGGACTATCAACAGACTATATCTTAGGAATAAGTGACATGAAACAAGCAATATTACAGGGGATGGAATTTTCCATATGGTTGTTCAATGTCTATTTTGTCCTTTTCATTTTCTCAGGAGGAAGGGAGGAGGAGTGAGTGGACACAAAACTCTTCTCCAATGAGAACTAGCAAATAAAATAGAAATACCTTCAACTGGAACAAGGAACTTCTCCCACTGAGGACTTAAGTTTGTCCCCACAAAAGTCCTGGTGGCAAGCAGACAACAGACAGTCATTGGTGGAGCGGAGCACCAAACGTAATATAAATATATGTTCCTATCTTAAAGTCAATGCAATGGATATTGCAGCAGATAAATACGATAACGTAGAAGGTAATCTACAATTTCTCACAACAAAACACACACACACACACACACATAGATAGATAGGGAGGAAGGGAGGGAGGGAGAGGACCTATAATCTGTCAAGCCCAGGTAAAGGCATACATGAGAATCTTCAGAGGAACCTTCACTGTGTAACTTGTGTCCTCCATACTGTATAAATCATTGAGAAAACAAATAACTAACAGAGCTAGTACCAGAGAAAACACCAATTCAACATGCAAGTGAAACGCAAGTAGAAGTATGCATGTCAACAGACAACATTTTAGTTGCTAACTGATAGCACTATGCCAATGTCTCTTGAACCTTACGCATCATGTCAAGAGGCTGGTGCCAAGTTTCTGTGCATACAGATCAGAATAAACAGAACTCCATGTGAGATTTGTCAATTTCACATATGATTGACTGCTAAAGTCCAACCAACATTCTCAATCAGGAAAAGATTGTCATAATACAAGCTTCTATGAAAAAACAGTAAGATCCAGAATCTACCAAAGGGACTCATATCTCTCTTCTCTTTTAAATTATTTTTTACTAGCTGGCGATCTCTAGTAAAGAATTTTATGCCCATTTTGATTGTTTACATTCACATGTAATATGTATTAAGACCCAGGAAAGGAAACAATCAATTCATGATATGCTCAAACTACGGCAAAGGTTAAAATACACAAATAAATGAAAGATTTGCTTAAACAAACCACCCATACAAGCTTGGGACCCACATACTCTGAACTTTTTCCCATTGTATAATGACGGGGTTTTCTGAACCCTCTGATCCCAGATCTACAGCAAAAGAATAGAAAAGTTAGTACACAAATGTATAGAAGTTTAGCAGTACAGCGTGGGAAGTGTCGAATCCCCAACAAAACTTAATTAATTTTTTTGTAGGACAATACTGAACAACCATACAACCTAACTAACACAACCTAACTAACACGATGAATATATCCAAAGGCAAGTTCTGAACTAGATTCAAGCATGTACACGATATGCTAACATATATTGCAAGAATCAAGAAAACCTAGACAATTTTGAAGGTAATGCACAGTTTCTCTTTCCCAAGAAAGACCAAAATTTTCCAAAACGAGCTAAATACCAAATTTCCTATTTGCATAAGTGTGGCCATAAGAACAAACAAATCAGTAGGATAAATTTCAAAGCACACCTCATTGATAGAACCTTCAAGGGTGGTGTTGGGGTGAGGCATTCTATCATATATTTCATCGAAAACCACCGATACCTTTAAACGAAGGTTTAGCAGACGCATCAGAATATTAAAGTGAGAATGCAAGGCGGCAATGCAAATGGATTATGTATGATTGCTCATGACTACGAATGTGAGCAAATGAGATCAAGAAACCTGTGATCGTGAAAGACCAGAAGGACAGGCAAGCAGAATCTTGTACGGAGAGCAAGATTCTTCCACAAATTTTTCCATTGTTTTCCAACACGCAGACTTACTGTTCGGTGGAAATCTTAAAGGAAATAGAGTTATGGATTGTGAAAATGGCTCGTACTATTCAATTCCCCCTCAAAATATTAATAATAGTATAATTAATATCTATTGGTAACTAATAATTTATAACTTAAATAACCACACACAACTTAAATAAAATACAATGAAAATGAGTCATCTGTTTTAACAAAAAATGAGTGTTCTTAACATTATATAAATTTTATCATATTAACAATACTCTAATAATATGTACCCACTTTTTTTATAAAACCAAACTCGTTTCATTATATAAGGAGGTCATACAAAATACAAGGGGCACTATTCCATGAGTCTAACAAAAACAACAAGACTAAGGGAGCCAAGGAGGTCCATACAACAAAAGAGGAGGGATACTCCATTGCAAACAAGATGCATGTTAATAACTGAAATATACTTCTAATTCGATGATTTATCTCGAATGTAATTAACAATGGTACTAACAAAGAAAGTTCTATTCTTGTACTTCCCCTAAAAAAATTCTACAATTTCTTTCATCCATATATTATAGGCATATGAGTTAAAAGTTAGCTTAAACATTAAAGACGTAAAGAAGTTCTTTCTCTTAGCAATGTTAGCTAGCCACTGAACCAGATGATCCCAACTTGAGCGAGAGAACAAAATGTCATATTTTGAGTGATAGCTTGCTAAATCTGATGAGAGAAAGAACAATAAAAAACAAATGATCACTACTTCCAATATGGTTTAAACATAACAAGCAGTCAGTGGCTTGAACAATCCCCCAAGAGGCTAGTTTGTCCTTGGTTGATAACTTGTTTTAGCAAGCAAGCCAACAGATAAAACTGCGTTTGGGAATGTTATAGAAAAACTAGACTACAATAACTAACCTTAACTTTTTATTTCCTAATAGTGTTATAAGTAGAAAATATAGAAAAGTCTTCATCTGAGGCAGGTTTCTAGATCTAAGAATCTCCTCTGTTATGGTTAGGAGATTGCATCATGAGAGAAGCATTCTTAATCTTGATTAAGGAAGTAGTATTGGTAAAGGGTTAAAGTCACTGTCCATTGGATATAACAAAGTTAACTTTGGAAGAAAGGTCCCAACCTATGTCAAGAGTAACACTTCTGCCAAAAATGTGCATCAATATTTTCCTAGCTGATACCAAGGATCATACCAAACGAAAATTTTAGAGCCATCTCCCGATCTAGCATGACAACGTTCACTAAACCAATATCTAGCTTTCAAGGTTTCCTTCAAATCTAGGAGCAATCATTAGGGATGTTGATTATAAAAATAGATCCCTCTAATGACACGATTTAGTCCAAATGGACTCATTTTTCTTGTTTATGAGGAACCATAGGTGTTTAGCTAGTGCTATTGAATTCCAAGCATATAGGTCCTTTATCGCTAACCCACCATTTTCCTTGGTTTGGCAGACCTCAAACTAGTTTACTTTAGAGCAAGTATGTCTTTGAGTATAACCTGACAAGAGGTATTTTCTGATGATGGACCTCAATATCTCTAAGAACCTACTTGGGGATGATGAACAACCCATCCCAATATCCTTGAACTCCAACACATGTTGAATGAGTTGAAGTCTGCTTGTAAAAGTGAGTGCTTTGCTTCCCAAGACCTAGTGCTGCAGGTGATCATGTCTCTAAGAGAAGCACAATCATCTTCCTCAGCCTGGTAGAAATCTAGGGCATTTCAGGTATCTAATAAGAAGAGAGCCAAGATGGAACCCCAAGATCACAGTGCATTGCTGTATGGTGAAGTCAGAAATTCCAATAAAAAAATATTTGACTTTTCATCTAATTTGGCTTAAGACTTGTGAGATTGTAGAAAAGATCAAGACTATATTGTACTAAACTCACAGAACCAACATCCCCTTTATAGAAAATGAATGAATCATCAGAAAAGTAACAAACTTAAGTTCTTTGCATCTCCAATGGTATAGAAAACCAAGTAAAGTAGAAGTATGTTGTAGCATACTAGTAAGACACTCCACAGCAATCATAAATAAGTATGGAGTGGATCTCCTTGCCTTAATCCCCTGTCCTTTGAAGTACCCACAAAGTTCACCATTCGGATTAACAAAGAAGGTAGGAGTGATGATACAAGCCATGGTCCATTTTTATAAAAGAGGTAGGGAATACCAATGCCGAGCAAAGAACTCTTGACAAACTCCTAGCTTAAGCACTCATAAGCTTCGTTAGGTCAACCTTAATGGCACACTTAGACATGATGTTGTTTCTATAATAGTTCCTCAACTTTTGAGCAAGGGAGTTGTTATCTACTATTCTTCTCCTAGTTCAAAAGAATTTTAGTCTCACTAATTATAGATACCCTTTAGCGTTAGCTAGGATCTAAGTAATACACATGTAGAGCATATTACAGCAAGAGACATGTCTGAAATCATGCAGCGTTTGAGGTTTAGTTACCTTTATTCAAAGAAATATATGTATTATTCATTTGGTGCAGGAGGTCAAATTTGAAGAAATATGTAAAAAACATTGGTTACATAAAAGGATATAAAGGTCCTACTCACCCAAATGTGAAATTGCAGAATACCAAGGCGGGTCATATATATACTAGGAGGAGAAAATGAGTTTGAGAATTTGAAAATTTGGCCAGCTAATGTTCATTCACCATGAACATATCAATTATGTCCATAATGATGTTGTTATTATCTCTATTATTGGTCCAAGTGAAAATTAATCCTCAAATCTAGTTTTTCTTCTCTTTTGCTCTATGTTCATGAATATTATTAGGATATTTTCTTATTCTAATATGTTCTAAAGTTCGTATTTAGGGCTACGACGTAGTCAAACCATGATTGTTCATATATTTTGATTTTTAATTCAATCGATATTTATTCAGTATTATTGAATGTTATAATCTGTTCTTAATGCTTGTGATTGTTTGGTCAACTATTGCATGATTTTGGATTTAATTTTGAGATTGAGAAGTGATGATTAAATTTACTTTTTGTTTATAACACCATGAAAAATTCATAAATTAGAGTTAATTATGGATCTAACGTTGCAATTGTAATTTCTTATGCTTCATGAGTTTCAATTTATTTAATTTGTACAAAGATGTGAGATGAGTATTTTTGATTCATTGTTATCGATGCTTGAGAAAGACTGATAATTATATAAGAGAAATTTACTGTCAATAATTTGATAAACATTGATTGATTGAGGATTGAGTTTTGAAATTTAGAGCACGTTTAGTTTGGTGAAATCGAAAACCCTTGAGCTTTCAACTAATCATATTTGAATTATTTCTCCTTATCCAGTATTAATCTTTTAGTTCAATTTTTCATTCAAAAATCCCAGCTTTTCGGCATTCTCAATTAGAATTAAGGTATAATTATTTTTAATATTTTAATATCAATCAATACTGTAGACGATACTCTATTTCATAAAAATTTTATTACTTGACAACAATAGTGTACACTTACACTCTAGAATAATCATAACAATAAGCCATGTTCTAATCTAATGTTAACTCCATAACAGTCAGATAACCTCAGTGTATGATCCAAATGTCGACTTTTGACCATCCTTATCTGATTTAGAATTAGTATATAGGTCTCCACTGAATAAAAAAGTATATAACTTCACGTTCTCTGAAAATACTTGAGAATGTGCTCTACTTGAATCTAATTTTCTAAACCAAGATTTGATTGATAACGACTGACAATTCCTACTGGATAACAGATGTCTGGTCTCGTACACAACATTGCATACATGAGACTACCAATAGCTGAAGCATAAGAAACATTTCTCACATCCTCTTCCTCTTGAGGTGTCTTAGGACATTGCTCCTTAGACAATTCCACGTCTGGTCGGTAGTTGACATTTCTTAGAATTCTCCATAGAGAATCTCTCCAGCACCTTATCAATATAAGATGTCTGAGAAAGTGCCAATAACTTGTTCTTTCTATCTCTTAGGATTTGGATGCCTAGAACATAGTTTGCATTTCCCAAATCTTTCATTTAGAATTTATCAGCCAACTACTTCTTTACTTTTGACAAAATTTCTACATAATTCTCAATGAGTAGAATATTGTCAACATAAAGAACTAAGAAACCCACTATCTTATCTTTGATGTATTTATAAACATAAGCTTCATCAACATTTTACTCGAAGCCATATGATTTAATAATCTAATCAAAGGTAAGATTTCGTGATCTAGATGCTTGCTTTAATCTATAAATGAATTTAAGCAACTTGCATATTTTCTGATCTTGTCTCTTTTTCACGAACCCTTCTGGTTACATCATATAGATGCTTTATTTTAGAGACCCATTTAAAAAAGCTATCTTGATATCCATTTGTCATATTTCATAGTCTAAACTAGCATATATGGATAAAAGGATGCGAATGGATTTTAGCATGGCTATGAGAGAGAATGTCTCTTCATAATCGACTCATTCTCTTTGTGTATAGCCTTTAGCTACCAGCCGCGCCTTGAAAGTCTCTACTTTCTCATCTGTACCTCTTTTCTTCTTGAAGCTCTATTTACATCTAATGAGCCTGACATCTTCAGGTAGATCTACAAGTTTTCAGACAGAATTAGAATACATCGATTCCATTTCTTGTTTCATGGCATCTTGTCATTTCTCATTTTCAGGATCATCCATTATCTCTTTAAAGGTTAATGGATCATTCTTATCAGTGCCAGAAACTCGGACATGTACCCCTAGTTCATAGCGATTAGGTTGTCTTACAACCCTCCCACTACGATGTTACACTGGGGTCTACATAATAGGAACAATGGTTTCTGTAGTTTGTCATTTATAAGTTAATGATGAAGGTTGTCTGATCTCATCAGAAGCTAATTTTTCGAGAACTACTTTGCTTCAAAGGTTTGTAGTTTTTCATATAGTCATGTTCAAGAAAAGTGACATATGTCGATATAAACACATTTTGATCATTGTGACTATAAAAGTACCCACCTTTAGTCTCTAGAGCACAACCAACAAATATACACACTTCAAATCTTGAGTCTAACTTTCTAGTATTGGGTCTAAGAACGTTAGCTGGACACCCCCATATATGAAAATGACGTAAATTAGGTATAGATCCATTCCATAACTTTAAAAGTGTCTTGCTTACAAACTTAGAAGGAACTACATTCAAAATGTAAGTTCCCATTTGAAGTGCATATCCCCAAAATGTGAGTGGTAGTGATGAGTAGCTTAACATAGACCTAACCATATCCAATATGGTTTGATTTCTCCTTTCTGAAACACCATTTTGCTGTGGTGTTCTAGGTGCTGTGTGTTGGGATAGAATGCCATACTCCAGTAAGTAATCCTTGAATTCTAAATCCAAGTATTCACCACCTCGATCTGAACAAAGTGTTTTCAATGATTTACCTAATTGTTTTCAGCTTCAGCTTTGAAGTCCTTAAACTTTCTATGAAATAGGTAAGTATAATCATATCTAGAGTAATAGTTAATAAAAAAGTGACAAAATACTCGTACTCATCTCTAGCTTATACATTGATCGGTCCATAGTCATCACTATATACTAGCTCAAGTGGGTTCTTGACTCTTTGGCCATTTCCTGTGAAAGGTCTCTTGGTCAATTTTTCCCTCTAGACAAGATTTACAAAAATTGGAAGAGCCCCAACTTTTAGTTCTCTCAAAGTACCATGTTTTGTTAACCTGTTTAATCTATCTAGATTGATATGTCCCAACCTAAGATGTCATAGGTATGTGACATCATCATTATGAGAAACTCTTTGTCATTTATTACTTTTAGGATTTGCTACTTTAAACAATTCAGAATTATTTAACGCATGTTCAACCGGTTTAAGCATATACAATCTGTTCGAAACTTTAGCATGACAAATATTGAATCCTTTCTTTGAAATAATAAAATAATTATCAATAAAAGAAACTTCAAAAAATTGTTCATGTAGTAACGAAAGATAAATCAAATTTCTCAAAAATCCAAGAATAAAATTAACATGGTTCAAAACAAGAAAATTATTTTCAAAATTAAGACGGGCTGTCCCCAATGCTTTCGCTGATATGAGCGCACCACTGTCAACTTACATTATCACCTCGCCATCAGCAAGCTCTCTTGCCAAATCAAGTATCTGCAAAGAAGAACATACATGATTAGTGGCTCCTGAATCTAATATCCAGAATGACAAATCATATTCCACTAAACAAACTTCAAGTGCAAGTAAATCACATTTACCTTTTCTTTTCAAGTCGGAGAGATACTTGCTACAGTTTCTCTTCCAGTAACATTCAACTTCATAGTGGAAACACTTTCCCTTAGTCTTGATGTAGCATTTGTTCTTCTTGGCATTGGGTGACTTTTTGGCTTTCTTTCCTCTTTTGTTCTTACTCTTGTCCTTGACATTGTTCTTCTTCCTTTTGTTGTTCTTAACAACATTGGAAGAATATTTTTTCTCAGCGACATTTACCTCACCCTCTTTGGCCATACTCTTGTTGAGTGACTCAAAAGTCTGCAGTTCATTCAAAAATTCTGTCATGTTGAATTTTAACTTGTTCATAACATAGTTGGTGATGAACGCAGAAAAAGTAGGTGTGAGCGATTTAAGTATAATGCTGACTTGAGTTCGCTCATCAATGATAGACTATGTACTTCTACCTCATGCATTATATCGATCATGTTCATGTACAGAAGTACCTTTTCATCTTGGTTGTTATATAGCTCCTAGTAGTCTCATGACTACTTTGATCAGACTGCTGCCCAAACATCGCCGGTAAAGAATCCATAATCTCATAGGCAGCTTCCATGTTTGGTTCTCAGAACATCATTCATGCTCACAAGCATGTATCACTTAGCTTTGTTGTTGGATTGAATCAAAGCATCAAACTTGTTCCTAACATTCTTAGGGGCATTGGCAGCGGGCACCTCGGAACATTCCTTAATAGAAACAAATTTATGGTTCTCACAAATTAACATCAAGTTTAAATTTGACTTCCATCTTATGAAATTATCACCATTTAATTTCTCAAATGAAAGTAAAGCAGAATATGGTTGCCGCCCATGAAAGACATAATAATGACTAAAAAAATAAAACATACATAATTCAATATAATTGAAATAAATATCAAGAATTCAAAAAGTAAACATGATGCTTGAATGCAACATATTGAATACATAAATTTAACATTTACTAAACCACGATAAGACAAGCTAACAATTAATGTGCTGTCTTAGGGTCGATCAAATTAGTTTTAGACTGATTATGAGACATTCTCATCTTTATTAATTAAAACTCAAAATATCTCATATTTTCTATTTTAATAATAATGTAACACTTATTTGGTCAAGTCACAATTATCCCCTAAAGCCTAATTGTGACTGTTTGAGTGTAACCCATTATTTCAGATCCCATGGCTTGTTTTAGAATATGCTGTCTTACGATCGGTCAAAACTAAATTACATCACTTAGTCCGATTTTCTTAAGAAGTTCAACCTTGGTATTGATACAACTCGAAACCTTCCTTAGGGGGATGAAAACAAAGCCATCTCGAGGCCTTCACTATACCTCGCGATGTTGTATTAATAATGGAGACCATATGTTACATTAACACCACTCACTATTTTAGGATAATGTATTTCTATTTTAACTAATCAATTAATTACTAGTTAAAATAACCCTATGAATCTAAAATTAACAGTTAATCCAGTCTAATTGGTCTAATTTCATTTAACATTCTAAAGGGCCTAAGTCAAAATTAGGTAAATTTAGAATAACTAATTAATTACATTCATTAAACTTTAATAAAACTCTTTTAATAAAGTTGATTATCCTAAATGTTACTATAATTTTTAGAGTAGTGTGATTACCAAGTTTTAACTAGTTAAAACCTAGTAGTTTACATGCAATGATTTCTCAAAACAATTCATCTAAACATATTAGGAAAGTCCTAATCAATAATGTTTCTACTAATGAGACGCATGATTAAATAAAAATTATGTGGGATTTCATGTATGGCAGTTGATTGACTAATGCATGATCATGTTATCAATAAAATCAAATTCATTGATCTAACAATTAAATAAACAAATGACGAACTGAGTGATTATTAGATATTTCTAAACTACAACCTTTGAAAACTAGAAATAATTACAAAGATGACTTCAAGAATACATATTTCTCAAATAGCTCATTCTCCACCAGAGGTACATATTCGTAATCTTCTAGTTTTGATCAAAACCCTTTTAATTAGGATAAACTATCTTTCCTTATTAAATAATCCCATTAATTATCCTATTAAAATTAACTGAAAATGATAGTAAAAAAATAATTTGATGCTCATCAAACTTGGGTCAAACCCAATCAATTAACTAATTTTAATTTAAAAAAATTAAAATCAATAATTATCATTTTAAAATCAAATTTCAAATTTTAAAATTCAAAATTGGAAATTCAAAATTCAAAATTCAAAATTTAAAAAATACAAAATCAAAATTTAAAATATAAAAGATAAGGATATATTTGGGTTTTCGCGACATATCGAAGGGATAGGGTAACATAGTATCATGGTTTCTGCGGAACTTCCTTTGTAGTAACAACAATTTCCTCTGATGATAGGCCTCTCCCATCATCACCCCCATCCACCACCGTCAACCATCACCGGCAGTCCAATTGCTGGCGTCCTTCATGGCGGCGTCGCAGACACTGACTTTTCCAACGAGGTTGCCGCCGCTGGACTACCGGTGGCACATGTGCCGACGCTATAATTCCTATTTTTTTATTCATCGTTTGTCTCGTGTGTTCTTAGTCTTCTCACGATCGGAATTTTACAACATCATATGCAAAATAAAATTATAAAAATTCCTATGCCCAAAACGACTTACACAAGATCTAAGAAAAAATAAATAACGAAGCCTAAACCCAAAAAGTCGCCATACAATTAACAATTCATTATTAACCATATATTCAAAAAAAAACCATCCATTCATTCATACATATCAAAAAATATATATTATGAACGATGCAAGAACACCGACATATTATTTAATATACAAATATATAAAGATCGTTCTGATACCAATTATTGGAATCCGCGACGATGGCGTGGTGGCGTTTAAAAAAATTTATAAAATGATAAATGATCACATCGCCGCAGATTCCAAAGATAAAAAATTTAAGCTGAAAAATACTTTTTCGGATCAGATTCATTATATATTTATATATTAAATCAAAGACATATATGAATATAAAATATACCTCTTGTAATCGAATCAAGCGTCCTTGTATCGTGAAAGGCTTTCGCGATGAACTTATTTTCATCATGAATTTCATCGCTTTTGTTTCGTCCGTGAAAGTCTTTCATGAGGAAATAAGAAACTCGTCGCGTTAACCTTTTGCGAGGAAAAAAACTAGTCACTAAAGGCTTTCATGACGAAAATAAAAGTTGGTCTCCAAAGGATTTTTGTTACCAAAATAAACTGGTGATTACAATTAATATCAATTAATATCACCTGTGATTACAATTAATATCATCAAAAAATTTATCAAACTCGATATTTTTTTTAAGAAATACACATATTAATCATTAATATAGTAGTTCACTGCAAAATCTCTGAATTATAATTCATTACATAATTTAGTTCACAAATGTTTCCAAAGAAAAATAATTAAGGGAGTATTTAAAGCTTGAAGTTACAACTAAAAAGCTTAACAAATATTCTAAAGCTCATTTTTCTGTTGTTGAGTCATTGTTAGGAGGTGGAAAACCGTTTTGACGAGCCTAAGCGAGTAAGCTTTGTAGTTGGTTTTCCATCGAGTTGATTTATTTCTTTAATTCGATATTTTCAACTCCAACTCGACTCTTTTTCTTGGAAGATGTCAGTGAGGCTCCATGTCCAAGAACTTTATTTTGCCTGAGGACTTTTTCAACTCTCTCTTCTTTGGAGCGAGGTGTGGCATCCTCAGCGAAAAGCTCATCCCGTAAAGTACACACGCATTCCTATTTAACATCACAATGAGCCAAGCTTTAAATTAAAACTAAATTATTATCTTTAGACAATGAGCATCTATAAAAAAGTATTCAAACACCATCAAGCATGCTCTGATACAAGGTGATAAGCCCCCCAACACACACCCACACCCACACCCACGTTGAAACTAACACTATTATCTTTAGACAAAGAGCATCAATTCAGAAAATATTCAAAAATCATCTAACGCGCTCAGATACAAAGTGATAAGCCCCCCACACTCACATTGAAACTAACACTTTCTCTTTAAGACAAGGAGCATCAGTTCAGAAAGTATTCAAAAATCATTTAACACGCTCAGATACAAAGTGATAAGCCCCCCATACACATTGAAACTAACGCTATTATTTTTAGACAAGGAGAATCAATTCAGAAAGTATTCAGAAATCATCTAACACGCTAAGATATAAAGTGATAACCCCCTCCCCACACACAAACCCACACACACATTGAAACTAGCACTATATCAACACAATGAGCATCAATAAGAAAATATTCAAAAATCATCTAACACGTTCAGATACAAAGTGATAACCCTCCTCCCCATGCCCCCTACACCCATACACACTCAAACATACATTGAAACTAACACTATTAATTTTATACAAGGAGCATCAATTCAGAAAGTATTCAAAAATCATCTAATACGCTCAGATATAAAGTGATAACCCCCCCACACACCCACACACCTACACACCCACACACAATGAAACTAACACTATTATCAAGACAATGAGCATCAATCATAATCAGATACAAAGTGATAAGCTCCCTACACCCACATTGACATTGAAACTAACATTGTTATCTTTAGACAAGGAGTATCAATTTAGAAAATATTCAAAAATCATCTAATATGCTCAGATTCAAAGTGATAAGCCCCCCCCCCCAAAAAAAAAAACCCACGTCCACATTGAAACTAACACTATTGCCTTTAGACAATGAGTATTAATTCAGAAATATTCAAAAATCATCTAATACATTCAGATACAAAGTGATAAGGCCCCCACACCCACATCCACATTGAAACTAACACTATTACCTTTAGACAATGAGCATCAATTCAGAAAACATTCAAAAATCATCTAACACGTTCATATACAAAGTGATAAGCTCCCCTCCCCCCACACCCACACTGACACCCACATTGAAACTAACATTATTATCTTTAGACAAGGTACATCAATTCAAAAAATATTCAAAAGTCATCTAACACGTTTAGATGCAAAGTGATAAGCCCCCCAAACCACATCCACATTGAAACTAACACTATCATATTTAGACAATGAGCATCAATTTAAAAAACATTCAAAGATCAACTAGCACGACCAGATACAAGGTGATAAGCCCCCAACACCGACACACACATTGAAACTAACACTATTATCAAGACAATGAAAATCAATCAGAAAATATTCTAGATGGGTTATTCACATATTTTTCGTGAGCTGTATCATTCTGCCAACCTTTTGTAGCACTGAAATGCGTGTTGTAAAATATTTCAATTCGAGTAGGTGCTACCCCAGTTGAAGCTTCCTATCCAAAATGCAACAAAAGTTGAGTCGTTAATTATTATATACTAAACATTATTAAGAGTACTAAAATAATATTTTGATTCACTTGACGAAATCGATAATCAAGAAAAGATACATTCCCTCCATTATGATTATATGAAAGGTTTTGACAGTTTTGAGAATTGGTTTTTGAGCGTGTCTATAATAAATGAGTTTTATGATTGAAATAATTAGTCAAATAATCAAAATGTAATAAATAAACTTTGATAATAGGAATTATCCTAAATTTTTTCGTCTCCCAAACTGTGCATAGTCAATCCCAATCATCTTGTGATGCACCCTTATAAGGATGTCATCGTGCTACTATTGGATCTTTATATTTTTTATAATGTCTATGAAATGTGTACTTGTATCCCTTGTATGTGGTCGATTCAAAACTAAAATAGACCTGCAATAATCATTTACCATCAGTCACACAATATAATCATAATTTACTTTATTGTACTTTTTTAGGAGTCAATTTTGGATGTTCAGATCTAACTGAACGGCGCAAATGCCACTCTCTTCAGCTGTTGGAACCCAAAAGATCCTCATACCATGAACTACATACTTTGATCGTGTATAATTATAATTTACTCCAAGTAGAACTTTTCAAAGTTCACGAACGATAAAAATAAATAATTATATAATATTTTATCACTTATTTTTTAGCTATATGGTGAAATACCCATTATTTTTACACTCATACTTTATGTGATTTTTTGAGCTAAGTTAGATGTTTCTTGAGAGATTAATCTTATGACTAGTTTTTTCCACTCATCCCCTATTTTAAATATCTATTTAACAGCTGATTTTACTAGCTTGTTGGCTTGCTTAGCTCTCTTCTCCTGTTGTACAAAGTCAAAAACAAAGTCTTCTCTTTAAAACCAGATAAGAAAGGAATAAAATTTCCATTAACACCCACCCAGAGAGAAACAAAAACAAAAAGCAATCTGCAAACACCGAATTTGTGGTTAAGGCATGAACTGTCACCGAATTTATGGTTAAGGCAGCAAACAAACCAACAGAATACTCTGTAAATGTATAAAATTGACTAAATGTATCCCATCTCAAACCAAATTGAACCATAGTTAGATGCCTCATATAACAATCAATATATGGTCAAGAGATTTTAAACCGATTATGCACAGAATGGGTGACAACAAAGGATTGAGGGTTTTAATCTACAGAAATAATATTTGAAATAGAAGAAGAAGGAAAAGGTTTGCTTACCTACACCTCGGTGACAAACAACGAAGAAGAAGAAGTGAGCTCGGCGACAGACGACGAATAAGAAGGAGCAGCTCTGTCGTGAGGGGGATGAAAAGGGAAAGGGGCTATGCACAATGTGAGGAGATCTGAAGGGGAATGAGAGGGTTTTATTCCTTTGAGAAAAGGACGTCATTTTTTTCTGCGACCTTTAACGACGAACAACTTGTTTCTTCTGCAAAAGCTGGACCTTTACTGACCAAATTATAATGTGGTCAGTAAAAATAGGACCTTTGCTGTCGAATTTAAATATTTGTCAGCAAAAACCCACTAAATAATTGGCGCACACCCTCTTTCTTTTTCCTGGGGAAATATCAAGTTTTTGGCGACCAAATAAAATTTTGGTCGCTAAAAATCACTTTTAGCCACGAATTTATCTTTGTGGCTAAAAGTTTGATCGCTAAAAGACCATTTTCTTGTAGTGATGCCACGTAAAAAATTTCAGTAAATTTATGATTTATTTTAATCTGATAAATATATGAATATTAGTTAATTCAAAAATTAACTTATATGATCATCCATATCAACTAGCTTATGTGTTAGTTCAAACAACAGATTTAGTTGATTAAAAAAAATTTGAATTATCATCTCATAATAATTAAACATGATCTAATTTCATAAATTAGATATTTTGTCTCACTTATCGATTAACACAAAATGAATCGATATTTTTATTTAATGATAATTTCCAAAAATTATATTAAATAAGTCAATTAATTAATCATACATAATTATCTCATAATTATTTACTTGCACCAGAAATATAATTCCTTTTGCAAGTAAGTCATTTTCTCATGTCTTGAAATATTCACACTCTAGATTGTGTAGTACAATGGTGACTTATGGATCATGGATCCATAATCCTAAGCACCCATAAATCAGATTATTAATTAAACTCTTTAATTAAATAATCTTATTTATTAATTCTATTATCACTCTATTATAAATATGGAATTGCACTCTTAGATATTACAGAATGTATTTACAGAGTATTCTCGTATAGTCCATTGATATAATCACTTCATGTAGTTCTGAAAGATGTCTAAGATATCTATACACATCAATGATCCAGATCTAGATCACTTGCATTCATAATGCTTAGTGAACCATATTAACAACCATTCATTAAAGATTCTATATTTTAATATGATGCAGACTATTTTATTCATTATTTATGATCTTAATCCTCTCGTACTTATATAGGATCATAGTCTCATTAATGAATATAAATTTTTTAGATATTTAGATATATATTATTTAACAATAATTCAAAAGAATAATTATAAGAAAAATGTAATTTCATATTAAAAATGTCTAAACACATGGGTTGAAAGCACTATGCGCAACAGCTAAAGGAAACCAAACATGCTTTAAAGGCTCTTAACAGAACCCACTTCTTTAATATATCATCTAGAGCCTTAGAAGCTAGACAAAAGTTGGGAAAAACACAGGTTGATATTTCTCCAACCCTCAGGACACTTGTCTCCAAGCTACTGAGCATGCAACATTCCAACAGTTCATTTCCATGAGACAAGCTAAGAAAAGCTTCACGATACAAGAGTCTAGAGTTTAAAGGATTAGTCTTTGAGACAACAACACTGTCTACTTCCATAAACTTATTAAAAGGGACGATATAAAATCTATATTAGTTCAACTAACTCATGAGCAGGGTAAAATTTTTATTAAGAGGAACGACATTAAGAAACTCATTGTTCAATATTACTCAAACCTCCTTGGTGTAAAAGAGAATGAAATACCTTTAACTGAATGATACTTTAGAATGTCTACCGTAAGAAGGTCTCCATTGAACAAGTTGCTTTCCACACCAAGACTATTACTGCATAAGAGATCCATGAAGCTCTCTTTTCTTACAATGAATCTAAGGCTCCTCGACTTGATGGATTTACTTCAACATTTTACAAAAAGCCTGTGTGGTTGGTAATGATGTAGTTAGTGCTATTATGGATTTTTTCTTCACACTGGGACCATGCTTCCTCAATTTAAGCACACCTCCATATCTCTTCTTCCCAAGGTTACTCAAACCTAAACTATGCATGATTTCAAGCCAATTGGATATATAAATGTATCTCTAAAATCTTGGTCGAGTTGAAGGATGTTCTTCCCTATGTTATAAATGACAACAAGAATGCGTTTGTTCCTAGTAGAAGGGTTGGTGATAACATTTTTCTCTCCTAAAAGTTAGTCAGAAACTACCACATGAGTTGTAATATTGCTCAATGCAGCATTAAGGTTGACTTTATGAAAGCTTATGACTATGTGAGCATGATCTTCATTGAAATGTCCTTGCAAAGCATTGGTGTTCCTCTTGAGTTCTGCAAATTTGTCATGACTTGTTCAAATTCTACTACCTTTTCTGTGAACATCAATGGCGAATTATTTGTCTATTTTAACGGGGACATAGAGCTTAGGCAGGGAGATCTCTATCTCCCCTTACCTATTTTTCATTATCATAGAGGCCCTGATTGGCATTCTCCAACATGCTTCTTCTTCCCTGAATTCAAATTCCACTAAAAATGCAAAGAGCTCAACATAATTAACTTTTATTTTACAGATGACCTCCTCATATTTTCCAAAGGTGATTTAACTAGTTAAAGACAACTCAGACGTGTTCTATGGCTCGTCTCAAGCCTAATAAAGTAAAGAGCCAAATTTTCTTTATTAGACTTTATGGGTATATCAAATAACAATGCACTGAGATCTTCCAGAATATCAGTCTTCCTGTGAGATACTTAGGCATGCCTTTGAACTCCATGAAGCTTGAGAAGAATGATTGTATTCTTGTTAAGAGGATCAATAACAGAATCAAAACTTAAGAAGTAAAGCATATATATTTTGCATGTAAGCTTCAACTTATTCAGTATATTCTAATGGCTAGTCAGAGCTTTTGGGATGGAGTACTATTGCAACTGTCAAACATCTTTGGTTCCTCATCACTGACCCCCTACTGGTTATGTTTGGAGGTAATTGTGCAATCTTTATATGATCAAAATCGGCACCATTTTCCCTATCAAACTCCCATGAACCGCTATTGGATCTAGAGAAAGCTGCTTAAAGCTAGGGAGTCGTTCATTGCCTACTGTCAATCTAGAATCGGAGATGGTTCTCTTACTTCCTTATGAGGTGATCCATGGCATCAGCTAATTTTTTTATGACAAATATGGTAGCAATATCACCTTATATATTGTATAGAACATAGACAACAAAGTCAACATGGTGATCAACAACAGGGAATGGGCTTGACTTGTTAATAACACCACCTATTTGAGGGAGATCAAAGCTGTTTCCTCCAATGTGCCTCATCTTACAGGTTCGGGTCCTAACCAATGGGTGTGGAAGGAAGTTTTTGATGGTAAATTTTATATTTCCTCATCTTAGTGCCCTATTAAACAATAAGGGGGAAAATTTATTCAGACTAAGATTGTTTTGTTTTCTTGTAACATTCCTAATATAGCTTCATATCTTGGCTCACCTATAGGGATAAACTGACTACCAAAGACATGCTTGCTTGTTGGGGGGTTTTTGTTTGAATTCAGATTGTTCGTTCTGCATTAACCATATTGACATATGAGGCCACTTATTCTCTAATTGCTCATTTTCTCATGATGTTTGGGAAGTTATCACTCTATATTGTGATCTCTATTGCTGTAATTTTAATTGGGATCACATGCTTGAGTGTCTTACCCAAATAACTAGAGGAAAGACCTTATATCTCTAATTTTGAAGCTAGCTTTCAGCTCCTTTATGTATACCATCTAGAGTGAAAGAAATACTAGAATTTTTAGGGTAAGTGGGACTCGACTCCTCATATTTCGTAGAAGTCTCATTGAGCTCTATCCTGTGGGTTCTTGTTTCTTGGGATTTTCCCATTGTTTTTGTAACCCTTACTGTTTCTAATATACTTCCTAGCTTGAAAAAAATATTTATGGGTTTGCATCCTTATGAAAGTGGTCTTAGTGACTTCCTCTAGCAGGCATGGGGCTTTATGTTGCATATAAGGTGTAACCTTCCTGTTAACTAGCACAGACTGTTACTTAGGAGGCTAGCATGGTATTAGCTTGAACTTTGATAGAGGTGCAACTAGAAAGCTAAAATAGGATAACATTCCAACACACCCTTCTAGACCACAACACGGTAGCCGAACTAAGCAGCATATCGAACAATCCGAACTAAACAGACAAAGAACCAAACTAAAGCGGTACAAACAAAGGCCCGACCAAGCTTTGATACCAAGTTGAAAAGCCCAGCCTGATCACTCCTTAAAACTAGGTTTTAAGGAGAGTGGTACTAGAGCCTTATAACTAGCACAAAATGGGTAAATCCAGATGATATGGGATAACATTCCAACATATTGCCCTCATGAATTCCGTCTGATAAAACCTGTATGATCAGAGTGACATCTAAGATATTCCAACTCAAGTACCACTGCACTAAACCGATCAAACCAAGCTTGCATAGACTGTTTCAACCTATACAAGTACTTTCGCAAAATACTCCCCGTCAGCCTGAAAACCTGGAGGGGAATCCATATAAATAACCTCATCCAAATCACCATTCAAGACTGCGTTCTTGACATCCATCTAATGTAAGGGCCAGGAGTGAGAAGCAGCCAAAGCGATAATAAGACGAACAATAGTGAGTTTTGCAACAGGAGCAAAGGTTGCATTGAAATCCTTGCCAGGAATTTGAGTAAAACCTTTGTCGACTAGACGTGCCTTTTACCGATTAACAGTTCCATCTACATTATATTTAAGATTGAATACCCAACGACATCCAACCGTTTTCTCCCCCTGAGGCAAAGCAACCAAGTCCCAAGTATGATTATCTTGCAAGGCTTTCATCTCATCTTGCTTAGCGGCCACCCACCGTGGGTCTTGTGTTGCTTCCCCAACAGATCGCAGAGTCGTAATAGAATCAATGTGACTGAAAAATCCCTGAAAGGAACTGGACAGAGCACAATACAAAATATTATTCTTAATATGGTGGTCAGTAGAACATGATAAAGTGAGGCGATTAGGGGCGATGGACCCGTAAGGGATATCGTCGAGAGGGGGGAGGATTAGTATCTTTGTTCGTAGATAAGTCTAGCACATCCCTCGGCCCTCCGAACCAAACGAGCCATAGGTGAAAATGATAGAGACCCCAATGCGTCACAGGTAGACCTGAACATAGCTCATACAACTTCCAATCATAACGCTAATCAAAACCATACGAAAGATAACCCAAAAATGCGCAAGGAATCCAATTCCGGTCATGATAAATGTTACCTAATCCTTGCAACAAACTCAAACTGAAATCATCAGTACTATCCAGGAATTGAGGAAAAGCATGACTAGGCTGGTTGAACCAGGACAAGGAACAACCATATTCCTCAAAGAACACCACCTACACAAAGCTAGCGAAAGAATAGAGCACCTAAACACTGTCACCATCAGAGAGACCGACATCATAACACTGCTCAAGAAGGAGTTGTACAAGACATTGTACTAGAATTAACAATACATTCCATAGCCTCGTATAAATCACTTGCTCTCCAGAAGCCTTACTCGAATAGCTACGAGACCCTAAGTTTCGTTCGTCAATTTGATTAGACGAAATGAAAATGGAGCACATAAACGCTTTAACGGCACACTAGGATCTTACGGTGAAGACGAAGAATTGCTTTGTCACGGGTTCTCAAAGTCCCTCACAGACTGCATTTATATGTTGTACACAATTCTTGCACCATGACCAATCTGGATGTGGAAGGACTTGGCTACTAAGTTCTACAAGGAGTACTTTCAAAATGAAGAAAGGTCATGATTATGCAACTGAATGACTCTCGATAAAACATTGCTGAAAAGCCCAACAAACTTAGTACGTTGCTTCCGAGACCTTGCGCTTGATGTTTATGATGAGCATGATGGAGAGGCTTTTGTTGAGATTTTTACCAAAAAATTATTCCAGAATATCGTTTTTGCCTAGAACATGCCAGTATTACCTAGTTTGCTAAGCTCATTAAAGGAGCTGGAAAGACGACCATGTCCGTAAGATATACTTCGAATACCCGAGGACGGAGGCAAAACAAAAGGATATATAGCCACCAAACTCTAGTCATATCAGATGACCAATTTAAAAATCAAAACAAAAAAGACGAGACACATACCCACTTGTTCAAGGACAGTGAGTTTCACGCTATTCTTGACGTATGGATCACTGGTGGGCTAATAAAACTCCCTAGCCAAAGAAGCGCCTGGCTTACGAGGACAAGTATAACTCAAGATATTGCAAGTATCACCAGTTCGTAGGACATCCCAATCTTGCATGCCAAGCTTTTCGAAGGATATTACACTTCAAGATCAAAGATGATGCTTTGTAGTTACCAAACAAAAAGGTGAACATTGATGATGAACCACTCCCAAGAAACCAGGGTAAAGAAGGGGTAGCCATGACTGGGCACTCCAGAGTGAAGAAACTCAAAATACTGTGAAGTTGAAAAACTGACCCTAAGTCAGTCCATGTTGTATGGGAATAGTCCAGAAGTTGCAAGAAGGTCTTTTAGAGAGCTTATACACCACCATCGACTGTTGGTGGCCCACAACCAGAACCTATGTGATTGGGTGAGATGTGACAAGAAACAGAGAAACCTATGATGAGGCGAGAAACTGGTACCTATATTATCCATATCACTGGAACCAAAGAAGAAGTTGAACTCGAGACTTATGATGTCTCGAATGAGCAAAGGTTCATGACAAAGATTCTACAACAAAATCCTAAGTTCATATCCCTGTTTGATCAAATAGTATTAGGCCAATAAAATTGTGGTACTTAATAGATTAAAATATCCTCGTGGGTTCTACTCTATTTATCATTTATAACTTTAACAATATTTATCATTTATAACTTGGGACAATTTCATATACTTGCGAAATATATGCACAAAGTTTCTAAAGAATCAAAATTGAAGAAAATTTAATGAAAAGAAGTAATCAAAACACATGATACATAATAAATTAATGTCTAGAATGAAAGTTATGTCTAAATTACGGAAATATATTCCTGAAAATTCTGCAAGATAAGTTTCCTAAAATTTTGAAAAGGTAACCCCTCTAGCCTTCTTTTTTTACGCCAAAGCTTGATTCTCAACCTCAAAACCTAAAAATCCATGAATTGACTTTCTCCTAAAGAAAATGAACAAAGTAAATAAAAATTACTAAAAATCTAACCAAAACATTAATAAATTAGAATAAAACAAAGGATAAATGCATGTATATCAAGCACATCAAATCTTACCATGCATTCCAAATCCAAGCAAGAAAATTTTCTAAACGATATGTATCCTTCCATACTTTAGTATATAAACAAGCAAAATCTAGCAAAAGATGCAATCATGCGATGCATATAAATGTTTTTTTCTCAAGCCATGCGAACGTGCTAAAAATCAATTACGCCACGCAGTTATGTTTCCTTTAGAACTTGGAGGAGCAGCAAAATCATGATGTTTTGCACAAAGCAGAATGAATGTAATACTTCGGATGCGGAAACATAAGCTTGCCCCCTGAATCAATCCACTATTATAGATGCTTGAACGAAACAGAAAATACAAGACTCAAAGCAAATAAAGAATCTTGAATCACAACATAAATAAGCCTGAATGCCAAACCATAAACACAAAACTTGAAAAAAGAAAAGGGGCCTGAACCTGACCTCAACGATGCAATCTTGAAAAAAAATATTGAACTAGCAGAACTTAAAATATGCCAGATACCATAAGCACTATTATGTCCTTCAAGAAATAAACATACAACATGAATTAGAAGAAACCAAAAAGGTGACAAAGATACTTCTGGATGAAACAACGAATGCCCTGATTCTTAGATGAGGTAGAAGGGAAACAATCATTCAACACAATCAGTCACACCATGCTCGATCATACCATCACTACAACAAAAAACATCTTTTATTGCACTTTGTTATGGCGTTTTATCTCAAAATGCAATAGAAGAATGACAGCGCTGCATGAGTGGGGGAAGGGAATTGTGAAATTTTGATCGAAATTTAGGGAGGTGAAAACTTACCCGCTCACACACTCTTGTTCCAAATATTTCATCATCTCACACAAGCACTCTCCTCTCTCTATCTCTCTCCCCCCCTCTCTCTTTGTATCAAGAATCTCACGGCCAAAATCTCTCACGAACTCCCTACCAACCTTGATTCTAAACCTAGCAAATGATAACATCGCTCAGACAAGGGTAATGATGTCCCAACACTGAAGATTGGCGAGCAATCTGAGAAGACACGCACAATAGTAACCCTATAAGTTTATGCGCACTATCACTTGTTGCGCCCTAAACAAGATTGAAAGAGACAAAAACAGAGAGAGTGAGAGAGAGAAGAAGAGAGCGTATGAGAGATCTTGCAAGTTCGGTTCAATCTTGAGTCTCCCTACTCTCTCCTACTTCGATTTTGTAGCTCAGAACAAGTCATAAGGATTTATTTTCTTGTGAGGTGGGTTTCAATCTCAAATCCATTTATGATTTTTGTGATTTTTGTCTAGTTGTTGTGATTTTTGAGTTTTTCATATGAGTTAATTATGGTTTGAGTTCATAATTTTTGGGCATGTAGTTGTTTGGGTTCTTGCTAACTTTGGTCTTTGACTACGATTCTCTTTTACGGGAGTTTTTTTTTTGGTTTATTTTGTTGTTGGTGGAGATGTATATAGCTTCCATGGGAAAATTGTTTAAGAAGTCTTTAGAAACTATTGGAAGTTGCTATTCAACATGGCAAATACTCTAAAAGTAAGATCTGATTCTTTATCGGTCTCATTTTCTTTCTATTTTCAGCCTTGTTTTGTCTCAATTCATGTTTTCACTTTACATTTGGGTCAATATCCATCTGCATCACAGTTTTCTATCTGAGTTCGCTGATGGTATGTATTTCTCTATTTTCTGTCTTGTTTTTTCATATTTTCTTTGCCTTTTGTTCTGTTTTCTCATCTCCTCTGTGTTTTTATGAGAGAGTGAAGTTGGATTTTGATGTTGAGTTGTGTTAAAGTTAGCGCTTTTCTTTGCTTTTTATTCTTTGTCTTCTCCAAATTTTTCTTCCTTACATTGTTCTGGTGCTTTTTTATATTGTTCTAATTTTTTGTGCTTTCAATGAAAGTCATGGATATTATTGCATGTATACCCTTTTCAGTGTAGTTTCTTCTTGTGGGTTGTTCTTATATCTGGGTTATTGTCGTTGGTAATATGACTCTAATGTTTTGAGAAATAAAAATGAAGAATCTCAACAAATGGCTATTAGTTTCTGCCATATATTTTGAGCATTTCATTTTGTATAACTGTTATGACATATAATATTTTTTGTGATCCCTAGTATTAGATCCATCCAGAGAATTGAGCCTAATTTTTGTTCTAGAAGAGTCAGAGTAGTTTTGCTATCACTATTCCAGCATGAACGAGATGCTCAAAAGCATGTTTATCCTCAGATAGATCTACCAAGTTCCAACTGTTGATGTTTTCAAGAGCCTGTAATTCCTTTCGTTATTTGCCGCCAAACAGGGTTAGAATTGGCCTTTCGATATGATTGAGGCCTATAGAGAGAGAAAAGCAACAATTATCATGAAGATGAGTAGCTTATTCTCTTACTCGAGTTGAACGTCATAGAGGTGGACTAGAAGAGAATGACTCAATGCATAAAGAGATCCTCGGATGGTGTAGAATTTTTAGATAAGTTTGAAGATGATGCATGATTGTATGTAGAGGGGTCAAATGGTGCATCAATATTTGAGATAGATCAAAAGATGGTGAGACTTGAATGTCTAGAGAATGATGAAAAGGTTCATAAATGATTGTAGATAGATTAAAAGGTGGTGGGACATGGTCTTCCTCAAGAAATAATTCTACAGAAGAGTTGGTGAAATCTTTGTCACAGATGTAGATGAGAATTGATACTTTGACATTGAAGAAAATATCTTATGTTCCCAAAATATGACTGGACAAGAGACACAAAGAGGATTTAAAATGGGATCGTAACACCTATATCCTTTATGTTCAATTCCATATCCTAGAAAACAACATATGCAAGACTGTTGTTCAAGTTTCGTGCGTTCATGTGGTTGAAGGAGAACAAAACATGCACTACCAAAAACCTTTAAATAACTATAGTAAGGATTAGTGCCATGAAGACGTTCATAAGGAGTCTGATTTTAAATTATTTTGGAAGGAACTCTTGACCCTAGTAAATGTGAGAATTTTGATGATGACAAATAATAAAATGAAAATAATGTTAAAAACACCTAATCTTAAGTGTTTATGCAAAATGAATAAAGGAGAATCAAAATCGTACATGATGAGATACATGAGCATATTACAAAGGGCATGAAGTATATCAAACAAACTCTGAATGGCATGAATAAAATTTAGATGAACTCAGCATGTTTGGAGGAATCCAGAACCGCATCAAACCACTCACGAACCAAAGCATTGAAGACCAAACTAGACAGCATTGTGTGAAAATATCAATGCCTAGTTCACCCCCGGTTTGATGTCCAAATCGATTCAATTTTAGGGATATCCTGATCATTCAAGTGGAAAATGGATGGAGCAATTTGGAATCGATCAAACCGATTCCCTGACCAGTGTGACCAGCTTACACATATGAAATGTTTAAGTTATGTGGAATTGAAAGCATTAAAAGCATTGAAAACATGTTTACTCTGTTCAATAGCATTGTAAATTCTCTGAATGTTCTTAGTAAAACCTTTACTAATAATGATTTGGTGAGTAAAATTCTTAGGTAGTTACCAATGCCATGTGAGAACAAGGCGATTGCTATTTAAGAAGCGAAAGATCTTAAGATATTGACATTTTGATATGAAATTTAATGAGGATTACATTTTTCTTATAATTGTTCTTTCAAATTATTGTTGAATAATGTATATAAATATCCAAAAATTCCATATTCATTAATGAAACTATGATCTAGTATTGGTACGAGAGGATTAAGATCATAGGTAACAAATAAAATTGTCAGCAATATATTAAAGTATAGAATCTTTCATGAACGGTTGCTAGTACGGTTCACTAAGCATTATGATAGCGTGTGATCTAGATCTGGATCATTGATGTGTATAGACATCTTAGTGAAGGTACTTTATATAATGAGATTATATGAATGAGCTGATGTAAATGAATATTTTTATCAATGTGACATTTATCATAAAGATTTAATACAATTCAATTCGATGATCATATGTAGATCAGTCTGAATCCTGAGTAGTCATGAACTCTTATGCATGTCTACTGGATCTTTTGATTCACTTGTTAAGATTTGTTTGTAAAATAAGCTAGTGAGCTTTTATTTTGAAGATTCAATGATGTGGATGACTGAGAACATGATCTTACAAGATTTGGAATCCAAGTTTTCTTAATGGATCGTATATTGGTTCCCTTAAGTGTTAATTCTAGAACTGAATGGCTATTGAGCTCAAATTGATAATAAGATTATAAATTAGTCATTCACTAATGAATTAATGGTACTTAAGGATCAAGATATATTTAGAGGGGTAAAATAGTAATTTTGACCAGCTCTAATTTACGAACCAACAATTAGAGTATAAAAATACATGAAATGATTATATTAGTGGACTCTAAATACATTCTATAATCACTAAGAGTTCAATTACATATTTATATTGGAGAATTAATAGAATTAATAAATAAGATTATTTAATTAAAGAGTTTAATTAATAATCTGATTTATCAAAACTTAGAATTATAGGTTCATGGTCCCCAAGTCACCTATGCACTACGCAGTCTAGAGTGTGAAAGGACTTACTTGCAAAATTTTTTTTTATTCTGGAGTAAATACATAATTATGAGATAATTATGTGTGATTAATTAATTAAAAATAAACTAATTAAATTATATATATATATATAAATTTCGGAAATGATATATATAAATAATTATCAATTATTTTTTAATTATCCATAAGTGAGACAAAATATCTAATTTATGAAATTAGATAATTAAATTATTATTAGATAATAATTTGAGTCAACTAAATCTATTATTTGTAAAATAACAGATAAGTTACTTGATAGGGATAATCAGATATGTTAATTTTTAAATAACTGATATCTAGATATTTATATAACTAAAATAAATATTTAATTCGTAATAATTGTCACGTGTCACTCATTGATTGTGTGTCAGAGATTGATATGTACTACTATAGTTCACATGACACAACAGTAATGGGGGTGCAACATTGTAGTGTCGAGTGGCACTACAGTTGTGCACAGTTGCAGCAGGTCCCGCTGTAATTGGTAATTTTATAATTAACTATCATTTCAGTTTATCTCTAAAAAATATGATATGCATTATCTAGAAAATATACAGATATTATTCTAATGGTCTCAGTTGATAAAAAAGTTGATCACTTCATAAAAAATCAAATTGAAACACACAGTTGGTGTTAGAATGATTTTTCTCTGTGATTAATAGTTAATCAAAGCTCTGAAAGAAAATTCATCAAATTATTTTAGAGAATCGTCTCACTAAAAATTTTCTAAGTAACTATTTAGATCTCATGTCTTAAGTGCATCTAGAGACAAAAAAGTATATTGTAATATTCTAGTGCCCACACACGTTCTAGTGTGTTGCGGATTGACTTGGAAGATCTTAGTGTGCATCTCGGAGTCTACTAATTGTCGAAACAATTTTATGGGACGGAGGATCGATCGTTTTTACAAGGACGCTTGATATAAAATACAAGAGGTATATGATTTTTAACCTTTTATATTGTAGATTTAATATATACGGCGGATCTGCTGGTCATCGCGGCGCATGCGCGACGGAAGCGTGTGACCTTCTAAAAATTAATCTTTTAATAAAAATAGAATCTTTTAATAAAATAAAACTTGCGGAACGCCATGATAACCAAATAAAACTTTTATTGAAAACTTTTTTTCAATCAGCCAGGATCCATTATATTTTTATAAGTTAAATCTACAACATAAAAGGTTGTGAATCACACACCTCTTATAGTCTATATCAAATATCCTTACAAAAATAGATCGATCACCAGTTCTCACAAAATCGTTCTTACGATCAGTAGACTCTAAGATCCACATCAAGATCTTCCAAGTCAATTCTCAACGCACTAGGACGTGTGTAGGCACGTAAAATATTATACGATGCTTTTCTGCCTCTAGACGTTTGCAACACATGAGATCTAGAGATTTCTTAAGAAGAACTTTAGTGAGATGATTCTCTAAAAAAAGTGATGATTATTCTTTTGGAGATTTGATTACGTTTAATCACATAAGAAAATTTCTGTGATACCAATCGTGTTCTCAATTCAACTCTTGATTGACAAAGTCGATGATCTGATCAACTAATTCTCTCATCCTCTTTTAACAACTAAGGCCATTAGAATAATATTTGTATATATTCTACATAATAGCATATCATATTTTTAGGCATAAACTGAAATAATGTTTAATTATAAAATTATCAATTGCAGTGAGATCCACTGCAACTGTGCACAACTGCAGTGTCACATGGAACTTGAGTGTACCGTGAGCCAGCACAGTGGCTCACAGCACCACTACAGTGCCATGTGGCACTCCAATGTTGCACACTCACTACTGTAGTGCCACGTGGCACCATAGTAGTCCATGTTAATTTCTGATACCCTATCAGCGATTAATACGTGGCAATTACTGTGAATTAAATATTTATTTTAATCAAATAATTATCTAGATATCAGGTAAATCAAAATTAACATATCTGATTATCACTATCAAGTAACTTATCTATTATTTCACAAATAACAGATTTAGTTTATTTAAATTATTATCTAATAATAATTTAATTATCTAATTTCACAATTTAGATATTTTGTCTCACTTATCGGTAATTAAAAAAATCGATTAATATATATATATATATATATATATATATATAATTTTCAAATATTATATTTAAATATATAAATAATTCAATTAATTAATTCTTAATTAATTAATCACATATAATTATCTCATAATTATATACTTGTCCCAGAATAAAATTTTCTTTTGGAAGTAGTCATTTTTTCAAGTCCTGAAATACTCACACCCTAGACAGTGTAGTATAGAGGTGACTTGAGGACTATAAACCTATAATTCTAAGCTCCAATAAACTAGATTTTTAGAATTAGTGTTGATTGTTTTTCTTGTTTTATTTTGTTTGGTTTTGTTTTGCTCGAGAACTAGCAAAAAGTTAAATTTGGGCGTATTCGATGAGTGTGTTTCATACTCATATTTTAGATAATTTTAACATTATTTTTGTTAATTCTTTTAGATTTATTTATTATTTTTGTTTATTTTTGTTTCTATCTTGTAGTTTTGATATTCAATTGCATTTAGAAAGATTTGGAAGTAAAAAAATTTGGAAAAATATAACTATAAGAACGGAACTGGATAGGAGGCCAGCGCCATGACGCTGGCATGATAACGTTTTTCACATTTATCTCTCCTATTTTATCCTTATCGAACCCTAGTGTATAAAGAGAGATTTTAGGTCTTTTGGGGACGTGAGAGGCAGATGAGAAAGGTTTTTGGGGAGGAAACGAAGACGAATCCAACCGAGAGACGGATCTCAACATCAATTTATCCTCAAATCTCATTTTTTCTTCTCTTTTCATTTATGTTCATGAAATTAGAATATCTTCTTATTCTAGTATGTTCTAATTTTTCATCTAGGGCTATGACATAGCCAAACCATGATTAGGGTTTTAATCCAATCGATGTTTATTCAGTATTATTGTGTGTTATAATCCGTTCTTAATTCTTGTGATTGTCAGGCCAACTATTACATGATTTTGGATTTAATTCTGAGGCTGAGAAGTGATGATTGAATATGCTCTTTGTTTATAACACCGTTAGAATTTCATAAGTTAGAGATAATTATGAATCTAGTGTAACAACTATAATTTCTTGTGTTTAATGAGTTTCATTATGTTAAATCTTGACAGAGATGTATGATTTATATTTATGATTCATTATTATCGATGCTTGAGAAAGATTGATAATTATATTAGAAAAATCCGTTATCAATGTTCTAAATAAATGTTAATTAATTGAGAATTGGAATTTAGAGCATGTTTGGTTTGGTGAAATCGAAAACCTAGAGCTTTTAACCATTCAAATTTTATCTTTGTCAAATCTTTATCGTTTTAGTTTTATTAGAATTTTAGTTTAGTTAAAAATCTCAACTTTTCATCATTCTCAAGTAGAATTAAGTTTTAGTCAATTTCAATTATTAATATCAATCAATCATGTGGATAATATTTTATTTTTATAGAAATTTGTGACTTGACGATGATAGTGTATACTTGCACTATAAAAAATCGTAAAAAATATAAATATATAAATACCACTCTGATATCACTTGCTGGTCGTCGTGGCATGTGCGTGATAGAAGCGTGAAGGCGCGTGACCTTTTAACTTTTAATAAAAAATTAATATTTTAATAAAACATACAAAATTTGCGCAACACCATGATAACCAAATAAAAACTTTTATTGAAAACTCTTTTTCAATCAATTAGGATCCATTATATATTTATAAGTTAAATCTACAACATACAAGGTTAGGAATCATATGTCTCTTGTAGTCTATATCAAGTGTCCTTGCAAAAACCGATTGATCCTCCGTACCTATGACATTGTTCTAACGATCAGTGAACTCTCAGATCCACAATAAGATCTTCCAAGTCAATCCTCAACACACTAGGGCGTGTGTGGGCACGTAGAATATTACAAAATATTTTTTTTGTCTCTAGATGTTCTCAACACATGAGATCTAGAGATTTACTAAGAAGGATTTTAGTGAGACGATTTTCTAAAGAATTGGATAATTATTCTTTTAGATATTTGATTAACATTTAATCACAGAAGAAAATCTCTCTAACACCATTCATGTTCTCAATTCAACTCTTGATTGACGAACTGATAATCTGATCAACTTATTCTCTCAACAACTATGGCCATTAGAACAATATCTGTATATATTCTAGCTAATGGCGTATCAGATTTTTATGCATAAACTGAAATAATATTTAATTGTAAAATTATCAATTGCAGAGGACCCACCGCAATTGTGCACAACAGCAGTGCCACATGGTACTGTAGCGTGTCGTGAGCCAGCACAGTGCCTCACACCACCACGTAGTGCCCTGTGATACTACAGTGTTGCACGCTCACTACTATAGTATCACGTGGCACCACAATAGTCTATGTCAATTTCTGATACGCTATCAATGATTGACACGTGACAATTACAGTGAATTAAATATTTATTTTAATGAGATAATTATCTAGATATCATTTCATTCAAAATTAACATATCTGATTATCTCTATCAATTAATTTATCTTTTATTTCACAAATAACATATTTCATTGATTTAGATTATTATCTAATAATAATTTAATTAACTAATTTCACAAATTAGATATCATGTCTCACTTATCGATATNAAATTATATTTAAATATATAAATAATTTAATTAATTAATCACACATAATTATCTCATAATTATGTACTTACTCCAGAATAAATTTTTTTTTACAAATCAGTCTTTTCTCATGTCCTGAAATACTCACACCCTATACAACGTAGTAAAGAGGTGACTTGGGGACCATGAGCCTATAATCCTAAGTTCCAATAAATCATATTATTAATTAAACTCTTTAATTAAATAATTATTTTTATTAATTTTATTATTACTCTACTATACATATGGAATTGCACTCTCAAAGATTATAGAATATAATTATAGTGTATTCTCATGTAGTCCACTGACATAATCATTTCATGTAGTTCTATCCTTCAATTATTGGTGCGTAAATTAGAACTGGTCAAAATTACCGCTTTACCCTTCTAATTACCTCTTGATTATTTACTGTCATTAATCCACCAGAATTTTTAATATAATTTTAAATTTGAGCTCAATAACCATTTAGTTCTACAATTGTCACTTAAAGGAACCAATATACGATCCATTAGAAAATCTTAGATTCCAAATCTTTAAAGATCATGTCCTCAGCCATCCGCATCACTAAATCTAACAAAAGTCAGTAGCCTGATTAACAAACAGACCTAACAAGTGAATCTAAAGATCCAATAACTATGCATAGGAGTTAATGACTACTCAGGATTCAAACTAATCTACATATGATCATCGAATTGAAGTGCATTAAATCTTTATGACAAACAGTACGTTAATAAAATATTAATTCACATCAGTCATGTGATATATAATCTTATTATATAAAGTACATTCACTAAGATGTCTATCCACATCAATTATCCAGATCTAGATCACACGCATTCATAATGATTAGTGAACCGTATTAGCAACCATTCTTTAAAGATTCCATACTTTAATATGTTGCTGACAATTTTATTCATTATCTATGATCTTAATCCTCTCGTACTAATATAAGATCATATTATTATTAATGAATATGGATCTTTTCAGATATTTATATAAATTATTTAACAATAATTTAAAAGAAAATTATAAGAAAAATGTAATCCTCTTTAAATTTCATATCAAAATGTCAATACACATACTTTGAGAGCATAACCCCCAACAGGATCCGGCGGTGATGGTGGTCGGTGACAACTATTGTCACTTTTAGGGAAGTTTCCTACAAACTCATTTTCCAACCAACCCTATCATTGTAGTGTTTTATAATAACGCTAAGCCTACCAATTATCCTTTTAAATTTTGAGATTAATGCAATTTTAAAATTATTTTATAATTTTTAATTTTGTGAAAATTAGAAATTAATAGGTTGATTGGGATTGACCCAAGTTTGACCAAATCAAATAAAGTATTTATTTGATTATGTCAAAGTCAAATATTTTTAAATGGATAATTCTAGAAATTTATTTTAATCAAGAAAAATAGTTTTTCCTAATTAAATAAGTTTTTTGTTTGAAATTTGAAGATTATGAAGATGGACATCAGGAGGTGAATGAAATATTTGAGAAATATGTATTATTGAAGTCCGCTTTGTAATATTATTTTTTTATTTCAAGGGTTATAATTTTGAAATACTTAATTGTCACTCGATCCATTATTATTTTATTTAATTGTTAAATAAATGTTTAATTGTTATGTTTGATAACATGTCCATGCATTAGTCGATCACATGCTATACATAAAAATCTCAAAGAGTTTTATTTGATCATGCATCTCATCTGTAGAAATATGATTTATTAGGATTGTTCTAATATGTTTATATGTATTAATTTATGAAATCAATTGCATATGAATTGCAGGCTTTAATTAGTTAAAACTTGGTAATCACACCACACTAAGGGTTATAGTAATTTTTAGGATAATCGACTTTAATAAATGAGTTTTATTAAAGTTTAATTAATATAATTAATTAATTAATCTAAGTTCACCTAATTATGACTTAGGCGCTTTAAAATGTTAAAATGAACTTAGACCAATGAGATTGAGATAACTGATTATTAAATATTTATAGGTTATTATTTTAATTAGTGATTAATTAGAAATTAATTGATTAGTTAAATGGAAACACATAATACTAAAATAGTGAGTGGGAGAAGGTTGGCATGTCAATGTAACCTATGATCTCTATCATTAATACAACACCATGAGGTGCAGTAAGGGCCTCGAGAAGACTTCGTTTTCGTCCCCTTAAGGAAGGTTTCGAGTTGTACCAATACTAAAGTTGGACTTCTTAAGAAGATAGGAGGAAGTGATGTAGTTTAGTTTTGACCCCTAAGGTGACATATTCTAAATGAAGTCATGGAATTTGAAATGATGAGTTATACTCATAAAGTCACAATTAAGCTTTTATGTAGATAATTGTGACTTGACCGAACAAGCGATACCTTATGGTCAAAAGAGAGGATATAAGATATTTTTAAGTTTTAATTAGTAAGGATGAGAATGTTTCATAGACAGACTGAGATTAATCTGACTGACCCTAAGGTAATACATTAATCGTTGTGTTGTTTTATCACGATTAGTAATTGTTAAATTTATGTGTTTATTATGTTGCATTCATGCAACACATTTACTTTTCCAATTCTAGATATTTATCAATTATATTGAATCTTGTATGTTTTAAATTTCAGTTACGATTGTTATGCTACCATGAGCAACCTTGTTACTGTTTTACTCGCTCATGAGAAATTGAATAATGATAATTTCATATGTTGGAAATCAAATATGAAATCATAAGTTCGTTCTTACTGAGTAATATCCTGATGAGCCCGCTATTAATGTTAGGGACAGATATGATGCTTGGATCATATCAAACAACAAGGCAAAGTGTTACATGCTTGTGAGCATGAATGATGTTCTGAGAACCAATCATGAAAGCATTGAGACCGCCTATAAAATTATGTAATCTCTACAGGCGATGTTTGTGCAGCAGTTTGATTAATGTCGTCATTAGCCCACTAGGAGCTATATGAAGACTAAGATGAGAAAGGGTACTTTTATGCGAGATCATGTTTTGAACATGATCAACATAATGTACGCGGTAGAAGTACATGGGGCGACCATTGATGAGCAGACTCAAGTTAGCATTATACTTGAGTCACTCACACCAGCTTTTTCTGCGTTCATGACCAACTATGTTATGAACAAGTTGCAATTCAACATGACCCAATTATTGAATGAACTGTACACTTTTGATTCACTCAACCTTATAATGACCAAAGAGAGCGAGAAAAATTTTGTTAAGCAAAAACATTCTTCCAATATTGTTAAGAACAAGAAGAGGAAAAAGAACAATGGTAAGGACAAGAGTAAGAACAAAAGATCAAAGACAGCCAAGACGTTACCAAAATTCAAGAAGAACAAGAACGACAACAAGCCCAGGGGAAAATGTTTCCACTATGGGGTTGAAGGTCATTGGAAGAGAAGTTATAACAAGTATCTCTCTGAGCTGAAATAGAAAGGTAAATATGATTTACTTGTACTTGAAGCTTGCTTAGTGGAATATGATTTATCATCCTGGATACTTGATTCAGGAGCCACTAACCATGTATGTCATTTTGAGAGTTGACAGTAGTGCGCTCGTGTCAGCTAAAACTTTAGGGACAATCCGTTTAGTTTTTGGATATAATTATTTAGTTTTGAACAATGTTTATTATATTCCTGATTTTTAAAAAATTGATTTCTCTTTCATTTGTCAGCGAAAACATTAGGGACAATGTGTCTTAATTTTGGAAATAATTTCTTATTTTAAACTATGTTTATTTTATTCCTGGATTTTCGAGAAATTTGATTCCTCTTTCGTTTGCATGAACAATCTTTTGAAGTTTCTTTTATTAATAATCAATTTATTATTTCGAAGAATAGATTCAATATTTTTCATGCTAAAGTTTTGAAAGGACACCTCCATCCCAACAAAATCACACATGTTATCTAACATTTCTCTCATCTCATCACCATCATCAACATCATCATCACCATCAAGGCGAGATGTAGTATTATTCATCTCCATATTTCGTGAATGGTCATTTTTTTGTATCTCTTCACCATGAAACACTCAACGATCATAGCTCAATGCCATTTCATATTGGCACAAATGCATTTTAACTTCTATTAAAGACAATTGTCTTGAATTAAGATATTTTTTACATGGACAATGAGTTTTTCCCTCTACATTGAGATAATTACTACCATGCTTATAAACTGTGAAATAGCATCAGTATACTCCTTGGACAATCTATTGGTTACTTTATTTGGTAGTAATTTGTCTTGCAACTGATGGAAGGAACGATAGATGAGATTCTTGAGTCTTAAATAGGACTAACTGTTAGGAGTATAGAAGAGTGTTTTGATTTTTATAACAAGTATGGTTTACAACTTGGTTTTAGCATTAGAAAAATTAAAAGATGGTTTGGTAAGTATGGGAACCCAACAATTATTAATTTTGTTCAAAAGAAGATTTTCGTAAAGACTCTGATCCATTAAAAGAGAAGAGGATAGAAAGGTTGAAAACAAGAACTGGTTGTAAAGTAAGTATCAGATTTCATTGTGATGATAATGGGTGTTGGAGAGTTGTTCACTTCAATTCAAAACATAACTATGAACTGGCTAGGCTTGAGGAAAGGCGATATCTTTGATCTTAATAAAAAAATACTGATGCTAAAAAAAAGGGTCATACAAACTATGGTTGATTTAGTCATGATAACAAAACAAGCATATTCATCCATGGTTAATGAGTCTAGGGGAGTAGGTTCTGTTGGGTTTATTAGGAGAGACTGCTATAATTTCATGAATTTACAAAGATTGCAATTAAGTGAGGTTGGAGACATACAAAGTGTGATTAACATTTTATAACCAAGCAAGACGATGATCTCATGTTCTTTTACTAATTCCAATTAGATCAAGAAAATAGAATGACAAATATTTTTTGGAGGAATGGTAAATCAAAGGTTGACGATAATAGATTCGGAGATGTAGTGATATTTGATACAACTATTGCATGAACAAGTATAACATGATATGTGCGTCGTTTGTAGGGGTACACTATTGGATGAATGTTATCTTTGATTGTGCATTTTTACTAGATGAAACAACTGCTTTATTTGTTTGGTTATTCGAAACATTTTTGGAATCAATGGGTGGTCGACAACCAAGAACGATATTCACAGATCAAGATCAAGCAATGTCTAATGCAATATCTTTAATCTTTCTTGAGTCAATTCATCAACTTTGCTTTTGGCATATTTCAAAAAATGCTACACAACATCTTTCTTCATTGTATGCAAATCCAGAATTTAAGAGAGAGTTTAACAAGTATCTGCACTTGTCTGATTCATCATATGAGTTTGAGGTAACATGGAATTTCATGTTAACCAAGTTCGATTTAGAAGAACATAGATGGTTGAAGCAGCTCCATGAGTTAAGAACTAAGTGGTGTTTGCTTTTAGTATGGATACATTTTCTGCTGGAATTAAATCATCGCAACGAAGTGAGAGTGGAAACAATGTGTTTCAGCATGTCGACTAAGACAATGTGGCTTATTGAATTTGTGATTCATTATGAGAAGATGACGGAACATATGAGGGAAAAAGAGTTAGAAGAAGATTTTCGTTGTCACCAAGGTATGCCTCCCAATATAAAAGAACGTGGACCTATGGTAGTTCAAGTTGCATGTATGTATACTCGTATTATTCAAACACTTTGAAATTGAGGTGTCATCAATACTATCTGTCTTCATTAACATAAAATGTATCACAGATTCTATTGAATATTTTCATGTTGGAGTACATGGGAAAGAAATGAGTTGGGAGGTTCGTTGCAACTCATTTTCTTAGACAATTACTTGTTCATGTCACAAGTTTGAATCTTTTGGAATCTTATGTCGTCATGCATTAAGAGTTTTGATTGAAAAAAATGTTGTCAGAGTACCCTCACAGTATATCTTACAAAGGTGTACAAAAATGGTGAAAATTTTTGTCACAGAATCAAGTTCTTCCTCTATTACACACAGTTAGAAAATTACTACAGCATTGTGGAGTAATGAAATCATGTGTGCTGCTTATAGACTTGTGACAATTGGGGCAGAAATAGATGGTATCGGTAAGATTTTGAAAGATAAAATTGCTAAAGGCTTGCAACTTTTAACAAAAGAAATGAACAAGTGCACTATGATGGACACTGTTGATGGTAGAAGCAATGAGGATTATTTGCAAATGACATATAATTAGGATATGGTCAAATGTCAATAATGAATCATCTAGGTATGTGACCAAAAGGAGTATCTAATGCAATAGTAAAAAGCAACTGGGAGAAGTATAAGAAAAAGAAATTAAAATAATGATCATCTGGTAAGTAAATTTTAATTTTTTTCTTCTATGTCAATAAAGTAATATTATATTATTTTACTGGTTATGACCAAATAATTTCATGTATCAGGAGAGTTAGGAAGTAACAATTCCTCACTTCCAAGTCAAGTATCTTCTTTTCAACCATTCAACCAAAAAAATGAAAATACAATCACAAATTATCTGGTATTTGAATTTTATTAGATAATTTGTTTATTTGACAATTTTTAAAATGATTTACAACTTACAAAATTATGTCCAAATAGGCTATGTCCACACCTTTTAACTTTATGAATCAACACAAAGTGGTGGTCATATTATGCAATATATCGAGGTAATAAATCTTTTTAATTGAGTTGTCTATGTTTAAATTTATATCAATTAATATTTTTACGAGTATTGATTGTCATATACTCTAACTAATTTCAAGATCCCAATGTATATGAGACTAGAAATAAATACTCAAGTCGAAGCCTATCTAATTATAATGACGTTTAGAATTTTTAATTTATATATTGTTCAAACTTTTACAACATGTATGCATGTATTAACTTTTTTCTTAAAACTAAACTTAGTGGCGATTTTAGGAAGGATGTTCCATGAAGAGTCTAGAAGCTAGTCCAACGATAGTCGTTGAGAGAATAATCAACATGGGGCATCAAAATTTCAATAATGATACTACGAGACTGTATACTCTTTCCCAACGTGTTTAATTGATTTTTTATTGGCTTACGCAGCTAGAATAATATTTTTCCCTCTGGTCTGAAATAATGTCAAACTAAGAAGATTATAGAGATTAGCTTTCTGACAATAAATAAATCGAATAAAGTCCCCTAACCTAGAAGATGATTGGGAGTATTGTAGTTGGATCATTGGATGTGCATTCTAGCCTAATTAGTCTTTTAACTAATGGTCATCTAAGTGGAGAAAGACATTTATGTCAATGGGTTGATAGCGTGTCTTTATGATGAAAGAAGTTTGATTTCATAGAAGAACTTTGTAAAGGATTTTTTCTTGATTTAACCACGGATCAAGGGGAAGAATATCGATAATGGCTAATTTATATAAGTATAAATTAGAAAGAGAGAGAGAAAAAGAATGAAGGGAGCGGAGCAAAGAGTCTGAGTTGAGTTTTTTGTTGTATTGAATGTGTCCTTTTTATTTAATACATTGGCCTTATATAGGCTCCCCAAATAGCATGAGTTGATTAAAATAATAATATAAATGGAAGTACTCATTATGCCTAGGGATTACACCTGTTCATGGAATTACCCTACTAGGTATGTGCCCCATTCCCTTTCTCGTTTCCCATCTATCTCACTCAGCCGCTAATTGGTTATAGCCATTTGATGATTTCTTGTGATTTCGAGCCAATCAATCATAGCCACTTGGCCTGCCAATCTGTCTCATCCGAGTCATTCAGCTTACCCAATTAATCACAACCTTTTGACTGTTTATTTTCGATACCTTTCATCTGTTCCTGCTCTTCTTCTTTTTCTGTTCTTGCACAGTTCTGCGAGTGCCTTCCCCGTTCCAAAGGCACGGGTCCCTCGTCAGTCTTTTCCCATTCTCAAAGGCGCGAGTCCTCTGTCAACCTTTTGCCATTAATTGATAAGCTTTTCCCATTCTGATGAGGTTTCTCGCTTCCATGCTATTTTTCGTTTCTTGAGTTCCTTCCCGTTTAGAGTTCCTTTTCGTTTAGAACTCCTTCACGTTTAGAGTTACTCCCATTTATTTTCTTTTCAAATCCGCAACGTACTTAAGGATTCTCTTTCTTCGTTTCTTCCTACCTTCATCTTCTCATGGTAAAATATTCTCCCTCTCTATCTTCTTCTTCTTCTTCATCATCTTCTTTCTGAATTTATTGGCAAAAATCCCTTCTTCTTCATCCATGGCGCGCGACAACACTTCTAGGTTTAAACCCCCTGTACTTTTGATTAGAAACCAGGCTGAGTTAGAGCATTTTTTAGGTTCCCACTGTCATGGCTTCCCCCCCGACGCAGTGTGCGGTTTAGGTGAAAGCGGGCACACAGGCTACCCCCATATCCTTCCATACCAAATATCCTTAAGCCCTATGTATATTTCATTGGGACTTAAGCTTCCTTTCCCTCCTTTCTTTCAAGAATTCTTCCACACCTGTAAATTAGCTGTGTCTCAGTTTACCCCTAGTTTGTATAGGATTTTACTTGTTCTTGAAGCCTTGAATAGGTGGCACAGTTTAGATTTAGGGGTAGATAAATTTAGGACGTCCTACATCATCAAGTACCGCATTGAGTATGAATGTAACTATCTGGCTCCTCGCACCGATGCCGAGAAAAGAAAAATGATCATCGGGATCCCAAAAGGGGACAAGGGCTGGGAACGAGACGTTCTCCAGATAAGCGGGAACTGGGGCGGTGATGGCCGCTCGACGATTCCCTATTGATGGGGAGTCTATGGTAAGTCGTCGGAGCTCCAATTTCCATTTCTTTCACTTTCCATTTTCTAAATTTCTTGTTTATCTTTGCAAAATTTCTTTCTTTTTCTTAGTTATGTAGATAAAAAAAGAACAAATTTCCCTATCTATCCCAAGAGTCAAGAGAAAAGATCGTAGTCATGTTCAACATCTGTGGACAAGATTGGGACGATCTCTTAGACCCGAGATGGGAAATCAACGACATCTTCATCCTAGAATACAACCGAGCTTCACCCCTTCGCGCAGTGCCTCTGTCTTTAGCGCAGCCATCTACATCATCTCCTAAAATTCCACTAGCTACTCTTACTTTCCAGTCTCTGATTTCTATTTCTAGTACTTCCATTTCTCCTAGGTCTGAATGGGAAGATGTGGAACGGGAGCATCTGCTTCGAAACTTTACAGTGAGCATTATGTTGAGGTGTGCGTATCTGAGAGTACTATCATTGGGGGCGCTGGTGAAGTAGAAAGGAACATCCATTTGCGAGGCTCCGAGCACTTCCTAAATGTACCTTTCTCATGCTTCCAACGAGACTTTGACTGTCCCTGCTTCACCTCTGGCCATACCTCCAGGCCCTTCTGATGTGGCTGAGACTTCCCAACGACGTCTTTCCACTCTGCCCCCTGCACAACAGGGTTCGACTCCCGTCTAGCCTTTCGATTCTCAAGGCGTAGAAGAAGACCCTTCCTTGTAGAGATGGAAGGATTTTCATGGGATCCCCTAGGTCCCCGCTTCTGTCAACTTCGTGGGTGACCCCCGCTCAACTCACATTGTGCTCCGTGGGGTCCAATTGGACATGGACATGACAACAACTCGTAGTATGTCCGTTGGAAACCAACTCTGTTCCCTAAGTCATGGCTTGAGGAAGGTATTCTATTTCCTCTTCTTCTTGCTTTCTTTATTTGTCATCTTCCTTCATTTTACTGAGTTGTGTTTCCTTTTGTAATTTTTCAGACCATTATCTTCCACAACAATCTTCAGGAGCACTTCTTGGCCAATGAGTAGACTGTTGCTCAGTGAGGAGGGAGATCGAGAGCAACTGCATGGTTCTCGAGACTCTGAGGGTTGAAATTGAGTGGCTCTCCAAAAGAGAAGTCGAGCTCCAGAGTATTACCGAAGAGTTAGCTCAGGGAGTAGCGGTTGCAATAGTAGAGTATTCTAGGCTCGAAGAGTCCTTGAGGTCTGCGAATGAGGCTGTTGAGAAGTCCAAGAGGTGCCAAACTCTTTCCTTTGAGAATTTAAAAATTATGGAAGACAGGCTGGCCAGTGCTGAAGCCACCCGGGAGGAGAATGTTTGCCTTGCCAGGTACAAGATGGAAAATGAACCTCCCCTCAACGTCTCTCTGAAAGGGGCCACAAAGCTGTGACAGAGGCCATTCCCGAGGAAGTTCCCACTTTTGAGGAAGCCCTAACCCCCCCGCTTGAAAAAGTCAGCGTTCTCATCGGGGAGGACATTGAGGACGCCTTGACTGGCCCTCTTGTGACTGAGATCATTCTTGTGGATGAGTCTTAGTCTTCTTTTTCTTTCCTGTAATTTTTACTTTGTATTTTGTATCTTTTCTTTTTAAGGCATTTTGTAATTTTTTCGTTATCAAGGAAACAACTCTCTTCTTGTCATGCTTCATAAGTTTACTAATTATACTTAGCAAGATTTGAGTTAGTAAAGTAGAACTTAGAAATTTCATACTTTTAACATTTTTCAATCGAATAATTTTTCAAATGCTTTAAAAATAATTATTAATTAACTCAACATTTTAGCACGTAGCAATTTCTATGTTCCAAGTTATTTCCAAAATGTAAATGATTTTTTGCTTATAGTGTTTTCCCTGCTTTCTGAGTTGTTTCCTGTTTAGAACAGATGGGTTTTTCCGTTTCCATCTTCTTCTGAGTTTTTCTTTTCTCATTTCCTTGCATTGTGTTTCATCTTTTATTTTCCTTTCCACATTTTAGAGAGAAAATTTTTTCCCACCCTCAAGGGCTTAGGCTTCTAGGCCGCCAACCTTTTTCAGTTTTGATTTTCTTTTTAAAGAGTAGACGTCCCCGCTCTCAAGGCTTTAGGATTTTAACCATCAACCTAATTTCCATTTTAGATAGTGGTTTTTATTCCGCCCTCGGTGACTTAGGCTTTCAAGCCATTGTCATTACTTATTTTTTCCAAATTTTAGAAAGAAATTTTTTCCCGCTCTCAAGGGCTTAGGCTTCTAGGCCGTCGACCTCTTTTCCACATTTTAGAGAGAAAGTTTTTCCTGCTCACAAGGACATAGGCTTCTAGGCCGTCGACCTTTCTTTGTTTTTTACAGGGTGAGAAAGAAGGAAAGAATTGTCACCAGTTTTTTACGTGGAAAACCCTTACGGGAAAAAATCATGGGAGAATTTGTATATTGTAATAATATTCAACAAATTAAATGACGTACTTCTTAAGGTAACTAGCATTCTAAGGTTTTCCCAATTCTGCTCCTTCCACTATCATGGGGTGATAATAGCCACTTCCACCCACTGTTTTAACGATGAAAGGGCATTCCCAAGATGGACCAAACTTTCATTCTGTTTGAAAGATCTTTCTTAAAACTAAATCCCTTTCTTGGAATTCCCATCTTCTAATTCATTTCTGAAAGTAGGCTTTCCCATTCTTACACGAGTTCTGTTTACACGAGTTCCGTTTCCTTTCTTTCTTCTAACAAATCAAGGCTTCCTTTCATGAGTTCTTCATTTTGTTGTTTAGTTAGTTCTGATTTGAGAGTTGGATTTCCTATTTTAACGGGTATAACTGCTCATGTTCCGTAGGCTATAGAAAATGGTGTTTCACCTGTTGCCTCTCTAGGATTTATTCAATATGCCCATAACTTCTGGTAATTCTTCTACCCATTCCCCTTTGCTGACTCTAGGCATTTCTTCATGTTTTCAAGTATGATTTGGTTTGACCGTTCAGCCTGTCCGTTTCCTTGCGGTTAGTAGGGTGTAGAGAATCAGTTGGTAATTCACAGATCTTTGCAAAAGGTCCTTACCTCTTCTTCACAAATCCTAGCAAAGGATTCTGCCTCAATCCACTTGGTGAAGTAGTCAGTGGCAACTACCAGGAAGCATTTCTAAGCGGGTGCCATGGGGAATAGTCCGGCGTTATCTAGAGCTCACTCCATGAATTGCCAAGGGCTTGTCATGGTGTTGAGTTCTCATGTGGCCAATTTTATCACGGTGGCAAATCGTTGACATTTGTCACACTTCTTCGCATATTGTTTGGCATCTCGGTAGATTTTCGGCCAGTAATATCCTTCATTTAGTACTTTGTGAGCTGGAGATCTACCCGCGATATGATTCTCGCACACCCCTCCATGAATTTCTTCTAACACTTATTCGATTTCCTTTTCTTTTAAGCACTTCAGATATGGCCCTAAAAAAGACTGTTATACAATGAGTCATTAACTATGCAGTTCCTAGCACTCTGTTGTTGAATCTTCTTAGCATGAAGTTTATATCGAGGTAGGATCCCTTCTTTCAAGCAACACATCACGTCGTCTTGCCAACTTGGCTCCTGCCCAGCTTCCACTTTTGCTACTTCTTTTGTTATGATGCTTGGTCTTTCTAGAAATTCAACTAGTATGCTTCTTTTTCATGGGAGTTGCAATAAAGACCCCGAATTAGCCAATGCGTCTGGATGCCCATTTTTCGCTTTAGAGATATGGTAGATTTCAAAATTTTCCCCCGTTACCTGCTTTACTACCAACATGGAATCATGAAAGTTTTTTATTTCATTTACCTCTAATTCTTGTAACAGAGTGATTCTCGCCATTATGGCTTCGTATTCGGCTTCATTGTTTGAAGTGTTGAATCAAAATGAGATGGAGTGTTCGAGCGTTTCATCAAACGGAGTCTGCAACACCATTCTCGCTCCGGCTCCTATATTGTTTGAGGCTCCGTCAACGTATAATTCCCACGCCCTGCTTTCAATTTCTTGTTGTTCACTTTGTGTTTCCTCCTTGGCGTCAATGGTAAATTCTACCACAAATTGGCCAAGGCTTGCCCTTTAATTGATGTTCTTGGCTGGTAGTGGATCTCGTATTGGCTTAACTCGATTGCCCACTTTGTCATTCTTCCACTTAATTTGGGCGAATGCAAGAGATTTCTAATTGGTGAATCCATCAGTACCTTTACGGCGTGTGCCTGAAAGTAGGGCCTTAGTTTCCTTGGGGCTATTATAACGGCCAATATCAAATTTTCTATCCTTTTGTAACAGGTCTCGGCTGCTACCAGACATTTACTAACGATGTATAGAACAGCACCGCCGGTGATCTGGGAGATGACTACGTATAGGTATAAAGGTTCCCTTAACTTTAGTTTTGACAATAATGGTGGAGTTTTCAAGTATTCTTTTACCTTGCTAAGAGCTTTCTGGCACTCGTCATCCCATCTGTCGCTGAATTCTTCCTCAGCTTCGCAAAAAATGGTTTACACTTGTCGTTAGATCTTGAGAGATATCATTTTAATGTCGTTAATATTCCCGTTAAGCCTGGTATTTCTTTTTGGTTTCGTGGAGATTTCATCTCCATTATGGCTTTCACTTGATTCGGGTTGACCTCAATTTCCCGCTGCATAACCAAGTGGCTGAGGAATTTTTCGACCGCTACTCCGAAGGTGCATTTTTCTAGATTCAACTTCAGCAAATTTTCCTTAGGATGGAAAAGGCCTCACCAAGATTTTCAATGTGATCCTTCTACTCACAACTCTTCACCAGCATGTCATCTGCGTAAACTTCCATGGTTTTCCCAAGCTATTCTAAGAAGAATTTATTTACTAACCTTTGGTAGGTTGCACTTGCATTTTAAACCAAAATACATTATGTTATAACAAAAAGTACCATGTTCAGTTATAAAAGATGTTTTCTCTTTGTCAGGTTAAAACATTTTAACCTGGTTATATCTTGAAAATGCATCCATGAAGCTCAGAAGTACGTGTCCTAAGCTAACATCCACCATATGATCTATTCTGGATAACAAATATTCATCTTTTAGGCAAGATTTATTAGATTTGTGAAGTCTACACAAATCCTCCATTTCTTGTTTGTCTTTTTTACCAATGCAACATTAGCGAGCCACCCTGGGTAATCTACTTCTCTGATGAAATCCACTTTGAGTAGTTTGTCAACTTTTTTTTATGGCCATGTTTCATTCTGGTGCGAAATTTCTTTTTCGCTGCTTCACAGGACTAACAAAAGGGTCAGTATTCAGTTCATGACAGATTATATTTTTTGATATACCTGGCATCTCCTGAGCAGTGGTTGTAAAAATGTCCTTGTTCTCCGTAGGAAATGAGTCAACCTTTTCTTTTCCATTTCCTCTAGGTGGGCCCCAATATTTGTCATTTTTTTTAGTTTTTTCATCTAAGAAAATGTGTTCGATTTCTTCTCCTGCTTCGTACCTCAGACCCACTTGCGCATCTTTCTGTGATTGCTATTGTTCATCAGAAACCACCAGCTCTTCTTCTATTTTTCCCATTTTCTGTTTCCTCCCCAATTCTAATGCAGTAATGTATAGATCCTGGCGAAAGTTGGGTCCCCTCTTATATTTCTAATTCCTTCAGAAGATGGATATTTCAGCACTCTGGTAGTAGGTGGAAGACATTGCCCTTATTTTATGTAACCAGGTTCTTCCCAAAATAGCATTGTAAATGGACGACGTGTCCATCACCACGATATTGGTAAGGTAATTGAATGATTCTCCAATAAATAGAAGGTTGATCAACCCTTTTGAGTAGCTCACAGTCCCGTTGAAACCTACTAGTGGTTGCGTCAGACCTTGTAACTGTCGTTCTCGCATAGATATTTTTTAAACGTTGACCGATGGACAAAACTCACGGCACTCCCGTCTTCAATTAGCACCCTTCTCAGCAGACGATTTCCTACCTCTATTGAGATGACTAAGGCATCATTATGGCACCCATCATACTCCAAGTCCATGTCGTAAAAAATGAGCGGGGGATTCCCGCTTTCATTGGCGATACTTCCCTATTTTTGGCTTTCTTCCAATAGTGGTCATTTGGTATACACTTTCCTTTCCTTTTTGTTAGTCCCCTTCTGTTCAGTTAATGCGATGATGGTGTCGAATGTTCGGAGTGGCTGCTTCCCGTTATCTCTTTTTCCTCCATCTTTGGTTCCTCTCTCTTCATGAATTGATTAAAATATCTTTCTTTCACCAGTTTCTCCACAAAATCCTTCAACTAGAAGCAAACTTTTGTAAAATGTCTGTTTCTCCTGTGGAATGAGCAGTATTTATCTTTATCCGCTCGATTTAGCTCCCTTGTAAGCGGGGCCAGTCTTTTCAGCCAAGATTTATCTTTTATCATATCCAAGACTTGGTTTACTGAGACAGTCAACGTGGTGTAGACTTTGTCTCTAGGATGGATGTCATCTGTGTATCTCATTTGAGTATTAGTTTTGTTCCACTTGCTGTCTCCCTGCTCACTTTCTTTTTCTATTCTCTGATTCTGCTTTCTGCCTGCACTTGAGCTCTGTTCTTCTTTCTTTGGCTCATTAATATGTCATCTTGTCTGTTTTAACAAGCTTTTCTTTTCTTCTTCTAACGTGATGTAGGCTTGCGTTCTTTAGAAAGTCTCCGCTATCGTCAAAGGTTTTACTTTTGATAAATCTTCAAAAAAGGCTGACTCTGGATCAGTCCCTATCTAAAAGTCAGTCTTGCCACTTTGACATCACAAGTTTCTACCTTGGCCATCTCCCCCTTAAATCTATGAGTGTATTCTCGAGTATTTCTTTTTCCTTCTTGGCAAATATTGTCAGAAGGAAGTCTGAGTCGTCTATTACTGCTTGGTAAGTAGATTGTTGTACCAAGAAGATAGTGGACATAGTAGTAAAGTTAGTAATAGATTGAGAAGGGAGGGAGTGTTACCATTTAAGTGCAGTCCCGTCTAGACTTGTAGGGAATATCCTTAACATCAACGCGTCTTCATGTTGATATAATGCCATGACTTGTTTGAATTGTATGAGATGATCTATAGGAATTGGGGTAGCCAAGATTTTTGGACTTAATGGAGTCCTGGTGAGTGATTCTAGGTCTATTTTTATCGTGTTTCTCAGGCTCCTTAGTTCCATCATCTTTCTTTCCATCATCTCCTCCTTGGAAGCCTCCGTCATGACTTTTAGTTGGCGAATTTCTTCCGTCTCCTCCTTTTCATCTTCCTTGGACTGAACTTCCTCGTCTTCATTCTACACATTCCTATTGTTTTCATTGTCTCCTTCCCGTATGACTTTGTGTCGATTTCCTTCTTGGTAGTTCTCCATTCCCTCACGGTTAGTGTGCTGACTGACTTTTTCCCGTGTCTGTGCAAGATCCCGTTGAATGTAGTGATATGTTCCTGCATCGTCTTCCACGCGTTCTGTAGTCATTTAGCATTTTGTTGTTCCATTTCTTGCATTCGGCTCAGGATGTCCGAAGCATCTCAGCTGAGGGAGTAGGGTGATGCGCTTGTTCATCCTAGTTCCCATTTCCTTTGTTAAGGGCGGTGTTCCATCTATTTTGAGGCATGGTTTAGTTTTTTGTAGGATATCTTTGAGGCGACTTTTCTTCTCTCAATGAAAGCACCAAAATGTAAAAGATTATTTATTTAATGAGGGATCAAGGGGAAGATCGAATAATGACTAATTTATATAAGTATTAATTAGAAAGAGAGAGAGAGGAGAGAGAGAGAGAGAGAGAGAGAGAGAGAGAGCGAATGTAGGGAGCAAAGGGTCTAAGTTGAGTTTTTTTATTGTACTGAATATGTCATTTTTATTTAATACATTGGCCTTATATAGGCTTCCAAATAGAATGAGTTGATTAAAATAACTATATAAATAGAGGTACTCATTATGCTTAGGGATTACACCCGTTCGTGGGAGGTTACCCTGCTAGGTATGAGCTCTTTCCCTTTCTCATTTTTCATATGTCTCGCTCAGCCATCAATCAGTCACAACCACTTGATGATTTCTTATGGTTTCAAGCCAATCAATCACAACCACTTGGTGGCATGATAATCTTTCTCATCCGAGTCATTCAACTTACCAAATCAATCACAACCTTTGACTGTTTATTTGTGATCCCTTTCATCTGTTCCCGCTTTTCTTCTTTTACTATTCTTGCATAGTTCGGTGAGTGCCTTCCCTATTTTGGAGGCATGGGTCTCATGTCAGTCTTTTCCCATTAAGGCGCGAGTCCTCTGTCATATATTTTTGTTAACCGATCTGCTTTTCCCGTTCTGATGAGGTTTCCCACTTCTGTGCTCTTTTCCATTTCTCGAGTTCCTTCCTCTTTAGAGTTCCTTTCCGTATAAACCTCCTTCTTGTTCAAATTTCTTTCCCATTTAAAGCTCCTTCCCATTTAGCTCCTTCCTGTTGAGAGCTGTTTCCTATTTAGAGCTCCTTCCCGTTTAGAATTCCTTCTTGTTCAGAGTTCATTCCCGTTTAGAGCTCATTCCTATTTAGAGTTCTTTCCACATCATCTGTTTGTGTCTTTTCCACATCATCTGTTTGTGTCTTTCTATTTTCCCGTCTAGCCCACAATCTTGTCATGTTCATGGTCCACGCGTCCCCTAAGGATTCGTTCTTCCTGTACACGTGTCTTGGGTGGTTTTTTCCCTGTTAAAACTTATTAGATCATTTCAACCATGAATTGCTTCCTTAGATTAAAGTAAACCCGGAACGCATCATGTTAGATAAATGATTCTCTATTTTATAGTAATTTAAGTCTTTGTTCGGCACATGCTCGATCCGACGCACTACTACGAAGTTTCATCCTTGACTTTTCAATGTGATTGAAACATTGGTCGACTTACATAATTGTATCCCATTATACGTACTATTTTGATGTATTCATACAAACCCTTATAACCACTAAGTCAAGTGTAAGACTTAAGTGCTTGCCTGGAAATGCTTCTGGGGGCTTTGGTCTGGAAGGATTAGGAAAAGGTTCTGCCATATTGGAAAGTATATACATCTGCCAACATGGCCTCTTTGGGTGTCATAAATGTACGGTCATACAACTTTAGGAAGGAACCTAGTTTTTAGGTTATACGTCCGAGAAATCCTGGAGGATCACTACCTATTCATCGATATGGTGCATTCTAATCCTTTTCCATGGATTCATGATCATTATAATGATGCATGGTGTGGCATTATAGGTGGTGTACGTGAGATATTTCCCTATAAATACCTTGGGCCTGGGCTATACTTGTTGTTTGTTGAGAGTAGATCATACCTATAACTGCACTCACGTGACGTCACAGTCACACCCCTTACTTCCTTGATATTTTGCAAGTCCACTAGGGAGTGATCTGTCAATGTACAACTACAACTATGGTTGGGAGTGGACAAACTACCAACACTTCTTCCCCGATAAACGCTGAAGCAAGTTTACCAGCTACCTTGACAACATATGAGATGGTGAAACTACTTCATAAGAGCAACTTGTTGTAACTATTGTAACCACTGATGTGTTTGGGATGGATTTTGTTGCAACTATCAGGTAATTGTAATTCTCCAACAGGGATCTTCATGCTTCCAATGATGAAACATGGATAATGCTGAACACCCTTACATCATTCCTCCATGGCATTCCCACACAAAATCTTCTTGTACCTCTTCCATCGTACCTGATTTAGAATTGTCAGCCGCAAATAAGCCAGGGACAATCACAAGTCTCAACTCAGACCACCCACACCCTCTTTGTGCCTGTTATCGTTAATGACGTCCCAAGATCGATCATGACTACTAGTAATGAAACCATAGGAAGTCCCTCCAATCCAGTTTATGTGATCACCCTGGCTATTGCCACCAGGAAAATATTGCCAGTATCATGGACACGCGCTAGCTCTTCTTAGTATATTACTCTCAAATACTTAGGAAATATGCTTTAGGAAGAAAGGGTAGGAGCATCCCTCAATGATTCAATCATAGATTTCTTACCATCGTATCCAACATACCTGGTAACCCAGCCATACCCTGCTAATATCTAGCTCCTAAATTCTGAAAGTATAGTGGGATGACCGGTTATTCAAAGGAGCATATAAAATGCTTCATTGATGATCTAGGACCATATGGTTATGACAACTCTATGCATCTGAGGAAGTTCTCTATGTCACTCATCAAACGAGCTTGTACATTTTACGCCAAAATTTGTTCTAACATGGGCACAAATGTCTTCCACCTTTTGTGCCAAGTTAATTGTGTCAATAGAAAAAGTGAGCATCTTAGACCTAAGGAGAGAATCACAATGGCAGCCTATGTGTAAAGGTTCAAAGATAAAGCTATGGATTGTGCAACTGATTACAAAGAAGATGGCTTGGTGAAGACGTGTATAGGTAGAATGGTCAACGAATACAAAGTGTGTTAATTTTGTACACACGCCTTCAAGTGGTAGCATAACGTAAATGTACCTATATGACTAGACCCAAGCAAACTGAACGGAATGTGCATAGTGACCTTGTATGGAAACCTTCACCATGTTACACATCACAAGTTGAAAAGAAACATGAATATTGAGGATGCACCAACACCACTCCCCTTTCCTAATGGAAAAAGTTAAAGTTTTGCTTGAAGTCTGGATCAAAGATAAATAGATCAGAATTCCCTGGGTGGAGACACTTCCTAAACAAGATGAAGGTATGCTGCTAACTACTATTGTTACCATCGTATCATGAACAACCCAACCAAGGAGTGCAAGACCCTAAGGAGAGAAATCATACTAGTTGATGTGCTTCGCGTTGAGGAGCAACCTTTTCTCCAACATGCAAACGTGAACATGATTAGAGCTGATGGTGGCACCTCAACCTCTTATGTTATGCTAGGGGAAGAAGAGGACGTGAAAGAGATCAATAAGAGGGAAATGCCAAGTTCATAGAATCTTTGTGAAACACATGACTTTGCAAAATTTTCTTTGACACTCTTAAGTTGGATGATGCAGCAAGGCAACATGTGACACAAGTGCTCATAAATATATATAAACAAAGATGAAGGAGAACACATTGTTACTTTGCACATCCATTGTTGGGTAGAATAATGGGTCTAGTATCAATGTTATGTCCATCACTATGTTCAAGGTAACATGCATTCTGGGAAAGAGATTAGTGCGTCAATCTATAATGATTACAGGTTTTTTGTTTGTTGCAATAAGGAAGTTGAGGTATGACAACATAGAACTCCAAGTGGGACCAATGAAGAAGACAAATTTCTTCCATGTAATAGAGATTGAGACCATCTACCACATACTCTTGGGAAAACCATGGATTCAAGATCATGAATGTATCCCTTCAACATTACATCAATGCTTGAAGGCACTCTAGAAGGGAAGAATCATTACTATAGCGAGTACATGAGAACTGTTCGATGAACCAAAAGCACATCCAACTAAAGAAGTACTGTTTTATGACTTAGCGATAGCAAGAATGGTTGCACCAAGAAAGATAACATCAATCGCCTGACAAAGATGGGATAAGAACGAAAATAAAAAATGTTGTAAAAATGAGGATAGAGTTGGTCACTCGTGTAACACTACCTACAGAAAATAGGGGGTAATTCTTATGATGGTGGACATCAGGTGCACAGCCTGACCCCTCTAGTAGTGACAAAGAGGAGGAAAATTATATGACATAAGAAGGTTAATGAAACTGTAAGGTATTATAAATAAGATATATATGATGGATTATCACTTGCTAGAAAGTCCTTCAGTCTAGAATCCTCCAGCGTTAGAAGAAGAGTTGGAAGAAATCCATCTCGGAGATGAAACCACTAATAAACTAATTTTCTTAGTCGAAAGTCTTACAAATTAATAAACAGAGGCATTACAAAAATTGTTGAGGGAATTTGAAGATCTATTTCTATGGTTCCTTATTGAGATGTTAAGGCAAGATCTTGCCTTAGTTACACATAAATTGGGAGTTTGTGAGAGTCACACGCCGATCAAGCAGTCGCCACAAAACTTTCATCCTGAAGTTGAACTCCAAATCAAAGCACTCAATAAATTTACTGATGCATGATTCATCTAGCCCATTGAGCACCTTACGTGGTGGGAAAACATTGTGCCTGTCAGATACGTTGTTGTGTCAATTTTAGAGATCTGGAAAAGGCGTGTCCTAAAGATGACATCCCCTACCCAATGTCAACATTTTGGTCGATGCCTCGATACGCTCTCTCAGTCTCTTTAGATTTTTGAATTGTTCTTTCTGTCATGAACTGCTAAAGTGGAGATATGAGATGTTCTCATTCATAGATTGGTTTAGAGGATACAATCAGATAAAGATGACGGTATGTGATGCTGCGAAAACTACATGCATAATACCATTTGAAAAACTTTGTCTATATCCTGATGTCATTCGGACTAAAAAATGTAGGTGCTACTTATCATTAGAGGTAGGGATCTATATTAAGTTGAAATGTTACTGTTAATGTGGTACCTCTATAGTTGGCTACTCTCGACCCTAAAGTAAGGTAAACGAGTGCTCTTCGAATTAGTACCTAAACCCTAGTTAGTTCTTGCCACCCACGCCGCTTCTCGTACGTGATAATAATATTTCACGACATGATCCATGATCGTGTTGAAGGCTATGTAGACCATTTAGTCATCAAGTCAAAAAGGGAAGAGTTGCAACTGAAATATCTGATGCATGTATTTAAAAGATACATGACTTCTAAGTTGAAGATGAACTTGAGCCTGTTATGTATCATACGGAAAGTTTCTAGGATTTTGCAAGTACCAGCGATGGGTAGAAATGAGCCATTCTAAAGTGAAGGAATAAAGCACATGCCACCTTCGCGCTCTGTAAAAAAGTTGAAGGCCTTTTATGAGGAAAGTGTCATATGTTCGTCACTTCATACATGCCCTCGCTGAGTCTATAAGTGATTGCAGCCACTCTTGAAACAATACTATGGATTTTACTGGATAGATGAGAACCAGTGTAAATATGATCCTATCAAAGATGTATTTTTTGCACCTGCTACTATGGTAGCACCACACAATGATTTATCATTACTACTTTACTTAACTTCGACTGCTAAATCCATTGGGGCTTTACTTGCTCAAGAAAAAGAAGGAGTAGAACACCCAATTAATATTTAAATAGGGTTTTTCACGTCCCGAGCTCAGGTACTCACCCCATGAGAAGCATTTCTGCACAAAAACTTTGTCATTACATATTGGGTAGAAAGGTTCAACTAAGGACAAAATCCAAACCCATCCCTTTTCTACTATCTAGGCCTATGTTGAATGGGAGACTCACTCGGTGGACCATACTGTTAAGTGAATTTGAATAAAATCTGATAACTCTTAAGGCTCAAAGAAGTTAAGCACTGTCAGACTTACTAGCTCAAATCCCAAGTGGTGAACCATAGCTTATTGATGAAGCAATACCAGGTGAGTTACGTGAAGATAATTATTATGAAGATATGCCGTGGGTCCTTACCTTTGATGAATCATCCATGCATTCTAGCAGAGGAACGGGACTCATTCTGGAAGTCCCTCTCACTAATACATTTTCAGTGACGACATTCTCATGCACAAACAATGAAGCAAAGTATGAGGTGCTCATACTTGGATTACATATATGAAGGAAAATAGTGCCATAGTTTTGAAGGCTAAAGAGGACTCTAATGTAATTATCAATCAAGTTAAAGGGGAATTCACTATCAAAGAACGTGCTCTAGCCATGCTCACCTCATAGCTTTCTCTTACAGATCCTATTGCTAGCATTGAAATAGTAGTCATGTCAATAATTGCCATTTTTAGGGAGATATAAATCGTTACCTCAAGATTAGAGATTTCATGTTAAGAAACAGTGTTCAAATGGGACGCAACCTTGAATAAAGAACTAAAGAACTTTTTCTAGCTGAATGGGGTTTTGTTTCTTTGAGGCTCAGATAGAGTACTATCATGCTGCATAATTTTTGAAAAATGTCATCACTACCTTACTTGCCTACATGATGATTTGTGGGTCGCTCCTCCACTGTTACTTGCAAAGAACTATTTTTTACTAGCCACGCGTAGGTACAGATGCCACGATCCTTCAGAAAAACTACACTTAGTTTCAATCGATCGTTCATAGACCCAAGGGAAGTCAACTTAGTGGAAGTTGTTTATGGATTAGCGGCAACACTATATTACATATTGAATCAAAGGCATTCTCCCTGTAAGCACAACAAACACTGCTACTGTGAAAATGTGAAACTAATTTTTCTTTCTCCTAAAGGGTGACTTTTTCAGGAAAAGTATAGATGGTCGCCCTTTGCAATTCCTAGGCTTGGATCACAAAAGAATGGTAATTGAGGAAGTTCCCAATGGAGCATGTGGAGAGTAATAATGTGGTAATCACCTTTACGAAGAATCGTTACGACTCGACTACTATCGACCGACTATAGAGGTTGATAAATTAGACTTTGCGTGAAGATGCTATGCATGCCAAACTGTGGGAAATGTTATTCATGCACCATTGGTACCTTTACATTCATCTGAGGTCCATGGCACTTTTCACACATGGTCATTGGTTTTCATCAGACTTACCTTTCTGGCCTAAAAAGGGATTATATGGATCGTAGCTGCTATAGACTGTTATGCAGAGTGGGTAGAGGCCATACCATTGAAGAAGGGCACAGGTGAGCAAGTGTACAACTTCATAAAAGAGTACATAATTTGTAGCTTCGGTTTACCAAGGCTCATCATTTCTATCATGGCACAACTATCACAAGCAAAGTTGTAGCTCAATTGTTCGAGGTACATAACATCCATCATGACAAGCCCATCCTTATTATCCAAAGGGGAATGATCAAGCTGAGGCCACTAACAAAATGTTGCTTTAAATACTTAGTTGACTAGTCCATGATGCCCATAGTACTTTGAAAAAATTCTACCACTGGGCTTAGCGAATGGCAAAGCGATTGCCAACATAAGCGACCCCCTCCACATTGGTTTACAGTTGTGAGGTAGTCATCCTGACAGAAGTAACAATAGCATCAGTGAGATTATAGTCTATAGCGGGCATTGATCACTTTATACGTCTCATGGCTTAGAAGTGATGGATGAACGAAGGGATAAGGTGAAGGAAAATATTCAAAGGCATCAAAGTTGTACGGCTAAGACTTATGAAAACATGGTGAGGCACCGAGCATTCAATGTGGGAGATTTAGTATTGAAGGTAGCATATCATGTCATGAGAGCAACTCATACTCAGAAGTTTAAACATGAATAAGAAGATCCTTATGAAATCCCCCATCGTTGAAAGTGGGTATTGCCACCAAGCTTATCCGCAAACTCATCAACCCCTGCCAACACCGACGAACATTAAATTCATTAAGAAATATTACTTTTGAAGAAAGAATATTCCATTTAAGAAAGACTTTACCTATTTATGTTATCAGTCAAGTCTTTATTTTTTAAGGCAACTAGGTGGCCTATAACTAGTTTTCCTATTTGTAATAAAAGAATATTGGACAATTCGAGTCATATTAGTTGCTCCAAGGCCACTCTCATGAAATAAACGAATGACGATTCATAAATTCTTGTCCAACTTATGAGCATTCGTTCATGAGGAATCGCCACTAAGTGTACCTGGGATAGGTAACTTAGAACTATTGCACAAAATAAAAAAATCTACTAAGTGCATCCGAGATGGTGACAAAATTACCACGAGGGGTGGCTTAAGAGTAGATGTGTTGTGTGTCATATGTATGTAAGTGTACGTGTCGTTAACAAGTAGCAAAGTGATACGTGAGTGTCATTCTTCACAGTGATTGATGAAAATAGAGCATTCAATCAAATTAAGCTTAAACTGAAGTTAAGCAATGTAGCAGCAATGAATTGAGGGTTTAGTTAATCTAAAAGTAAAGTGGATGAGCATTAACTAAAGATGAGATAAAATAGAGTAACACTGATATGAAATGAGGCAAAAAAGAGTCATGATTGTGTAATCAATGGTGAAGTGAACTAGCATGGTTAAATCCCTTTATTGTTAATATCCTTAACTAAATCTATTCAATCTGCTATAGCTTCTTAATGGCATTAGCCCCAACTCGAGTGTGTGCAACAGATTTCCATTCTTGCAGTTATGAACTTCAATCCTAATTAACTTATTCCAAAGCTAATATGGGATTAATGTTACCCAATAATTATTCCAGTTCTTTGGCTTACGAGGTGAGTATATATACTAATATTACTCACTTAATAGTAAGATCACTAAGATTCAAGCAACCAGTATCAATCAAGTTAGATCAACCAAATTAAACCTTTTTAGGATTCAATCCAATAGTTATCTCACAACTTATGGCCAGTCAATTAGTAAGAATAAGATTTAAGAATACTTGAATGAAATACTACTAAGAAACTTGCATATTAGACTTTATTAATTAAGGATAGAAACTTCAAAGTTCATTAAGCATCTTAGCTTAAAAGTTTTAGCTCATGGTGAGCTTTAGAACAGATTAAGATCTAGTCACAACCATTGAAAATACTTTGAGAAATGAAGCTTAAAGAAGAAGATACACTAAATAGAAGAAGGGCAAAGAAGAAAATAAAAGAAGGATTAAGGGAATATCCTCTTACGTATCTTCTTCCTCGTGTCATTTCTTTCCTTTTTCTGTCATTTTCCTCTCTCCTCTACAGTTTGTCTCCTATTTCTTAGCAAGGTGTCAGTTTTCTTTCCAAAAAGATGTACTTACAGTAAATAGAGCCTCCAAATTAGGGCTTCAACCTCCACAGGGTAACTTGGCACGCAATAGCACTAGATGTGGACCACCTAAAAGTAACAATGACACCAGGATATTTGCTTTTTGGAACAGACGAGCTTCTTTTCACGTTTTGGAGTGCCAGCTGGACTTAACGATAAATTCCATACCATGTGTGCATACTTGGTGCTAAAGTGATGTAGTTTTCTCATGTTGGAGCCTCTCCTTAGTTGATTGCCCTACTTATAATCCTACACAAAAAGTACGAATCAATACACAATCTGCCTAATTACTACCAAATAAACTAAAAAGGTGGCTAGACTCTAAAAAAGATAAATAAATAAGAAAACTACATAATTAAGACTAGAAACAATTCTAAAGTTTCTTTCCATCGACATGTTATACACAAAATAATTAAAAGCAAGCTTAAGGATTAAGGACCCAATGTATTTCCTCCTAGTTATCTAGGCTAGCCACTCAATTTCTGTGATCTTAGCTAACACTATAGCATTGGAGATCACACAATTGAGTGATAACAATCTAGATGGCTTAGCGAAAAGGACAATAAAAAATGAATGGTCTCTAGACTCCAATCTGTTAATACACAACACATGATCAAAGTTAACAGAAATGCTCCATCTAACAAGTTTATCCTTAGTTGTCAGTTTATTCCTACAAGCAAGCCGGATGATGAAGTTGTGCTTGGTGATATTATAGTAAAACCAAGTGATGTCTCCCAAAATAACCTTGTTACTAGGCTTCTTTAGAGACCAATAGGCTAAGTCAATAGAAAACACTCCATCTGAGGAAGACTTCCACAACCAATCATCAAGGCCCAAGCCAAGAGGATCCATATTCAATGAATCGTTCTTGATCTTTCTAAGGGAAAAGGTATTAGTGATAGGCCATGACTACATCTCATTGCTAATCACCCTACTATCTTTGGTACCAAGGCCCCATCTAGTATTATTGATAAGATCTTTATCAATTCTATTGTACAACACCACCAATTGATTCCACGGGTCACCCCAAAGGGAAATAGCAGAACCATCTCCAATTTTGGGTTGGTACAAAGTGGTAAATCAGTCTCTCGCTTTAAGAAGCTTCCTCTAAATCTAAGAGCATTCATTGGGGATTTTGACAGTAAATACAGTTCCATCCTTAATCAGGTGTTTGCGACACCATTTACTCCAAATGGAACCAGAAGGATTATAGATAAGGAACCAAAGATGTTTAGCCATAGTAGCATAATTCCAAGTTACAATATCTCTCAGACCTAATCCATCATTTTCCTTGGAGCTACATACATCAGTCCATTTGACTTTAGAGTATGAACGTTTATAAGAATAACCTGACCAAAGATAGTTCCCCATGATGCTCTTAATATCCTGTATGATCCATCTAGGAAGGATAAACAACTCTGCCCAAAATTTTTTAATAGCCAGGGCCACATATTGAATAAGTTGTAGTGTGCCAGCAAAGGACAGGTACATGGCCTCCCAACTCTTGATTCTAGTAGTGATCCTATCAACTAAAGCCGCACAATAAGCTCTCTCTAGCCTAGAAGAGATTAAAGGTATGCTAAGGTATCTACCATGAAGGGTGCCACTCTGAAAGCTCAATAAGTCAGTGCAAATAAGTATGACTTACTCAGGGACACCAGAGAAGAAGATCTGGTTTTTCAACTGATTGGGCTTAAGGCCTATAAGCTTGAAAAACACATATAAATTGTCTCTAATAAGACCCACAGAGCTTTGGTTCCCTTTAAAGAATATGAGAAGGTCATTAGCACAGAATAGGTTAACTATCCTCAACTCCTTGCACCTCTTGTGAAAGTTAAAGCCAGGTAAAGTGGAGGCATGCTACAAAAGATTAGTCAGGCCCTACATAACTAACACAAACAAATAAGGGGAGATAAGATCCCCCAACCTCAGACCCCTAGCTCTTCTAAAATAGCCAAAAATTTCCCCATTTATGTTTATAGAGAAAGAGGTAGAAGTAATACAAGCCATAATCCATTTAGTGAAGACAGAAGGGAAACCAGTGATGTTCAGACATTTTTCAATGAAGATCCAACTGACACAATCATACGCTCTTATGAGGTCAACCTTAATGGTACACTTACCTAAGTGAGAAGTTCTATGATATATCCTAACAAGTTCAATTCTGGTTGTCACTAACCAAGGAAGGGAGGACACCTTTCAGCCTATTAGGAAGCAGCTTGGAAATGCATTTGTAAACAAGGCTACAATAGGAAATAGGCTTGATGTCATTCACATTTTGGGGTTGAGCAGTTTGAGGAATTAGGGAGACTGAAGTGTGATTCAACTTGGGCAGCAACTCACCATACTGGAAGAAGTACATAATAGCTATAGAAATATCCCTACCAACCACACCCCAAGCTTTCTTAAAAAAACCTACAGTAAAGCCATTAGGGCCTGGGGACTTAGAGTCATTACGGGAGAAAACCACATCTTTGATGTCATTAGCTATGATAGCTCTAGTTAGGTTGGAGGGAGGCATAATACTACACAATATGTTTTTTGATGTCCTCTCTACAGTTCAAAGTGTTTCCTTGATCATCATTAAGTTAAACTCGTCAAGATCTGGTATTGTTCCTTTTGACCATCTTGTAAAATAAAGTAGTGTTATTGTCACCAAGACTGATCTACTAAACCCTAGTTGACATACAACACAGTAGGATCCCAAGCAATCCAGATTCTACCATTGTTGTCATTTGCATAGTTAGCAGTACAAGTCCAACTACTAAAAATCCTTATACTAATAGAAGCAAATTTCCTCTCCTTAACTCTAGTTTCTAAAATAGCACATAATCTAAGATGATTATCAAAGTGAAACTTTATAACCTCAGACTACTTAGGAGGATTGTTAAGTCCTCTAATTTTCCAAGCTGTCAAACTGATCATTGGGACTTTGCAGGTGTGGATCTGACCTTAGATCTCCTCTTACATTCAGGTTTAAAGTTTCTCTTCAACTTTGATTATGTGCACGACTATGAGAAATCTCCTCATGGACCTGGACTGCGATTTCCAAGTTGACCTCATTATTAATATTATCATTACGATCCACCAACACATGCTCTTCATTGTCCTCAGGATCATCCCTTAAGGAATAAAAGCATTTTGAACAAAGATGGTGCCAAGCTGAACATGATCCCGGTACTTATGTGGCTCAGGATGAGGGATATGAGCCCTCTCCTTTTCAATGACAGGCTCAGTATCAATCTGGGGAGCATGTCTTGGTTCCACAATAGGCTCTATCCTTCTAATAGGAACCCATTATTGTCTAGATTTAATAGTAGGTTTGGTCTTCTAAAAAGGTCTAACTTGGTTCTTAATAGTGTCACAAACATGGCCAAAGACCTTACACTTACTAGGCATACCCTGGTACGCCACTCTAATCTAAATGCTATTACTACCAGGAAGCCTTACAATTATGGCAAAAGAAATCCTGGTGCAATTATCAGTCATTGAGCCAGTAATGAGAAGCGCCCCATAACACTAGCAATCCTACTTAACCCTTCCCCATTTTAGAGCTCCAAATTAAAACCCATAATTTAATATAAATGGGAATGGTTTGGAGAGCATCTTTGGAGAGTTTCATGTTCTCATGCCAAGATTTGAGCAAAACAGGTCTACCAACAAGGTGCCAAGGAACTTCATCCAATATGCAGTCCCTCTGTTCAACAGAAGGAAATTTAAAGAAGAAGAAGCATGTATCAGAGGCAAGGACCATATAGAAAAGAGGCTTTATATCAATGAAGTGGCCTACAATGCATGCTTCCCGACTTTTTTTGCCTTTGTCCATAACCTCCTCAGGTATTCCAATCTGACCATTCTTCCTTGCCTTAATAGGCTCCAGAAAAGTAAAGGAAATCTTGCAAGCTTTCCTCCCCTTAACCATTTTAGCCCACAAAGACTTGATGGGGGAGCATTATCACAACTGCTGCTATCTTTGCCAGCATGGAAATTGCTAGCTTCTAAAACTCCATTTGTGTTAGGATTAATTTGGTCTAACTGAATAGTAGTATTTCCATAACTATTCATAACACCATTTCTATTATTGTTAACTATTCTAACAAGGCTCGAGTACACCTTGTTAGAGTTGAGATTAGATGTTGGTAGAGTTGGTAGACAAAGGAAGTTGTCAAGTACACTGCCCTTACCTTTATCCTTGCTTGGGGCCAGGAGATAGTCCCCTTGACAACCTTCCCAAGGCAAAATAGGTGACTGCTTTTCCAGAAGAAGTGATGTGCTAGGAGTGACATCATTATCCTTTTCACGTTCTTCACCAAAAACCACCATTGAAGAACTTTCTTGAGAAGCTGCTACAACCATGCTTGGGGAAAATCTGGAGCTCCAAATTCTAGTAGCTTCTTGAATCATATGCTTCTTAGAACCCAAGACATTAGGAATGGTATTTGGAGCTTAATCTTGGAGCAACTTCACCAGGGAATCAACTATTTCTTTCTTGGCATTCTCCATCATCCAATGAACATCAGAGTTCTCCATAATAGGGGTGACCACCACCCTCTTAAAGCTCATTAGTGCTCAAACTAACCTTGTCAACCTCCCAAAATTACCAGCTAAATCGTCCACACCATACTGTTGAGACAAGGTCTCAAGACCATTTTCACACCCTTCAAACTAACTGTCAAAGCCATAGTCAATATCAATCCTACTCTCTTCACCCAAATCATCACCCTTATCTGCCATTAAAGCTCCCTCCCAAGGAAGGAGGAAGGAAAAAAATGCTCACTCAAAATCACCTAGAGAGATAAGCTCTCACAAAGAGAGATAAACCATATAGAAATACCACTGCCTTTACTAGGATTATTGTTAATTCTGTTAGGGATAGGACTTGGTCCCTTGGACCTATTCCTTGGACTCATTCTAATTCTATCATTGTGTATAAGTGGGTCTTACCTCCTTATATTTTGAAGAAGCCTCCTTGAGTTTTTGTTTAGGCTTTTGTTTATGGGGTATGCCCATGTGCTTTATAGCCCTGGATTCCTTTGGTATACTCTTTGCTTTATAAAAAAAGACTAGAAACCAAGACATCACCCTGTAATTCCTAATGAAATAAGTTTGAAAATAAATAGATGACTCTATTTTCTAAGAGTTACCACATCGCTAAACTTAAAACATTTCTCGTCCTTGAGTGATGGCAAATAAGATAAGCAAATAATCAAATGAGAAGCTCAAATAAACACCTACCCACCACAAACTAGGCTCTAACCCTTAGAGTAAACCTGAATTTAAAGCCCCTTAGATTATCATGCTCAACAACACAGATTATGCTCACAATAATTATAAACCTTACCCTCAAAGATACTATTGTTTTTCACTTCCTTTTTCTTTCTTCTTCCCCTTTTTTTGTTGAATGCACCTTGTATATGAAATAAGTCTCTTCAATATTATCTGCACTTCATTTTTTGATCAAGGGTGAGGATCTACACTATGGGTAAGAGGTAAAGAGATGGGGTTAACAAAGAAAAGCTTAATGAATGCTCAAAATAGATCACTAAGGGGGATGTTCTCGTGAGAAAATCAATGGAGAACTGGCTGATTTGACTATGATGGTAAATTCTAATGCCTTTATCATTTTTTGAGGAGGTACTTGATCAACCATTCGCTTCGAAAGACCTTCGGAAAAATTCTAGCATTTAATCATCATGTTGCATGTCAACTCAAGTAATAGTCAAAGTAAGAACAAGAAAAAATATAATCATAATATTACACCTCTCAAAAGAAATTAAGTGGCTAAAATATGTCTCACAAGGGTAATAAGGGTAATATAAGCATTTTACTCATCCTAACATGCGTGCTTCTATACCGAAAAACATGGCTATTGTGCATAATGATTTGATCATAACTATCATAAAAACATATTAACCAAGGAATAACGTCAAGATCTAAATCCATGCTCATAATCAATCAAATTCATAATATTAAAGCTCAATCCTCATCATGGTTATTAGAAAGTATCCTAAGAATCAAAAAAATAAAAGCAAAACCTAACTTGAACTAATCAAAATAAAGCCACTAATGATATTTTTTTAGTTTTTTTAAAAGGAATAAAAGAAATAAATGAAAATAAGTTTGAAATCCTTCCCCCATTTAATTCTTACATTGTCCTCAATGTAACATCAATTCATCCCATGAGAAGAAATGAAGCAAAGAATTAAAACGAGAAGAAAAAATAGGGAAGAGCAACTTTGATTATGGCGTGCCCTCCATCCTTTGGGTTGCCTCTCAATTAATGCTTGGTTTAGTGTCCTCAGCCTGACTTGTAATCACATTCATCCGTCAAGAGACTCGGGCTCATGAAGAGGTACATTCTCCACAACTTGCGTTACAAAAAAAACTCATAGTAAGGCTTGAGTCTATGTCCGTTCACGTTGAAGTCCTTGTTCATCTTCAAGCTCTGAATTTCCACTGCACTATGAGGAAAAATATCAGTAACAATAAAAGGATCAACCCATCGAGAAATAATTTACTAAGAAATAAATTAAGGCGTGAATGAAATAGAAGATCTTTTTGTCCAATAACAAAACTCTTTCTTGAATCATTTTGTCATGGAAATCCTTAGTTTTCTCCTTGTTGATCCATGCGTTCTCATAATCATCATTTCTGATTTCGTCAAGATCATTTAGTTAAAGCTTCCTTTGTTCACCTGCAGCTTCCATCTCCATGTTACATTGCTTCATCGCCTAAAATGCTTTGCGCTCCAACTCAACCGGAAGGTGACATGGCTTACCATACACAAGTCGAAAGGGTGACATCCCAATTAGTGTTTTAAATGCTATTCTATATACCCAAAGTGCATCATCAAGGTGCAAACTCTAATTTTTCCTATTAGGATTCCCGTCTTTCTCTAAAATGGACTTGACCTCTCAGTTTGATACTTCAACTTTCCCACTAGTTTGTGGGTGGTATGGTGTGGAGACCTTATGTGTAATGTTATATTTCCTTAGCCAAGCTTTGAATGAACGATTGCAAAAATGGCTACCTCCATCGCTGATTATGGCTCTTGGTGTTCCAGCCCTTACAAAATGTTAGTCTTCACAAAATCTATAATCACTTTAGAATCATTAGTTCGAGTGGATTTTTCTTTCATCCGTTTTAACATATATAAGGATTACCATATAAAGAAGGAAAAGGTCTCATGAAGTCAATGCCCCAAACATCAATGATTTCAACAGCGAGTATTGGTGTTTGTAGCATTTTACTCTAAAGTGCCCAACATATGCATAAGAATGACAGAAGGTTAATATAGATGAAAATTTAGAATTAGATACACACCTTCTTATCATTTGATCAGTATAATACTTCCACAAATATAGATCATCCCACACATATTGCTTTGCTTTCTTCTTCAGTTTATCCTTTTGAGCACGAATCAAGTCATCGGGCATCTTCTTGGTGACTAAGTAGTTCACAATATCAGCGTACCAAGGGTTAAAAATTCCAAAGAGAATAGTTGCTTGTCGGGAAAGTTTTCATGCAAAGGAAGAGCTTCCTCGTTAATTGATCAGCTGAGTAAGATTATCAGCAACTACATTATCACTTTCATTCTTGTCCTTGATGTCCAAATTGAATTCTTGCAAGACAAGTATCCACCTTATAAGTCTCGGTTTAGCATCATTCTTAGTGAGCAAGTACCTAAGAGCTACATTATCAGAAAATACAATTAATTTAAAACCAATTAATAAGAACGAGACTAATCTAAACCAAAAATAGTCACCAATAGCTCTTTCTCAATTGTGGATTAGTTAAGTTGTGCATCATTCAAGGTTCTTGATACATAATAGATAACATGAGAAATCTTACCAAGACCCTACCCTAAAACATCCCCCACGACATAGTCACTTGCATCATACATTAACTCAAATGGGAGGTTCTAGTTAGGTGGTTGAATAATGGGAGATGTGGTCAAAAGTTATTTAAGATTTTTGAATGTCTCATTGCACTCTTCATTGAAGTTGAACATCACTTCCTTTTTAACAATCTACACAAGGGCCTTACAATCTTTGAAAAATCCTTGATGAATCTTGCATGTCCAAGAAAAGAATAAACGTCCCTCTCACTTATGGGAGGTGGTAAGGAACGTACAAGATATATTTTAGATTTATCTACTTCTATTCACTTAGATGATATGATATGGCCTAAAACTATACCTTGGTCTACCATGAAACATCATTTTTCCAAATTAAGCACAAGGTTAGTTTCCATGCAGCGTTTAAGAACAAAAGTGAGGTTATCTAAGCATTCATCAAAAGAGTCACCATAAATACTAACATCATCCATAAAAACTTCTATGATGCTTTCAACATAATTTGAAAATATGCTCATCATACATTGTTGAAAAGTATCAGGAGCATTGCAAAGTCTGAATGGCATGCGTCAGTAGGCAACATTCCAAAGGGGCATGTGAATGTTGTCTTCTCTTGATCCTCCAGTGCAATTGTGATCTAAGTGTAACCTGAATAACCATCAAGAAAATAATAATGAGTATGACCAGCCAATCTTTCTAACATTTTATCAATGAAAGCTAAAGGAAAATGATCTTTGTAAGTAGTAGAGTTAAATTTTTGATAATCAATGAAAACTCGCCATCCAATTTGGACATGGGTTGGTACTAGCTCATTCTCTTCATTCTTAACCACAGTGATACCAGATCTTTTTGGAACTACTTGGACTAAGCTCATCCATTTGCTATTGAAATAGGGTAAATCACGCCAACATTTAGCAACTTCAAGATCTCTTTCTTTACAACCTCCATCATAGGAGGGTTCAATCAGCATTGAGCTTCCCTGATTGGCTTTGCTCCATCCTCAAGTAGAATTCAGTGCATGCACATGGATGAACAAATCCCTTTTATGTCGGCTATTGTCCAACCAATCATTATTTTGTGATCCATTAAAACACTGACTAACTTCTCCTCTTGTAATGTCGTATGGTTTCTTGCAATTATTACCGGCAGTGTGTCTTTCTCTCATGAGTAAACATATTTGAGATGCTTCAGAAGAGGTCTAATCTCCAAGGTAAGGGCTTGCGCAATAAAAGGTAAAATTTTCTTGTTAAATAAAAGCAATGAAATAAAAGAAGCATTATACCTATTTGGAGCTTTTGGAAATGATTTTAGAGATGTGACGGTCTCCTCAATGTTGTCACCAACTTACACATCCCTTCTTGGCTTTTTGGGATCTTCTAATTCAAGGCTTTTTCCAATAGCGATTCAAATACATCCTCACTTGTTAACTCAAAAATTTGTTGTGCTAAAGAGTCAAGTATATCAACTGGAAAATATGAAGTTGAATCATTTGGGTACTTCATTGCTTCAAAGATATTGAAGTGTATAACCTCACCATCGAACTTCATGGTTAGAGTTCCATCATAGACATCTATTTTGGTTCATACTATTTTCATGAATGGCCTCCCTAAAAGTAATGGTGTCACCATCAGAATCTCTTTTTCATGTTCCTCATTTTTGGACTTTGCAAATCTGCTAGGAAAAGGTGGAGAAGAAACATTAGTAGAAATCAAAACCTTAGAAGTTTCCTTAGGTGTCGAATATCTCTATGGTATTCGTAGCTCCATCTTTCTCAAGGGTCAAATTCATTTTCTGTTTTTGCACATCCACGAACTCTCCTTCTCTTTTTGGTACTTCGTAGAGTTATTTCCCATATCTGAAGGTCATAGAACTAGCATTTTCTCTTAGATTGATCACACTTTGATATGGAAGTCTTCTTAATCCTTGTGTTTCCAATCCACCGACGGTAGTAGCTAACTAGCTCACTTGTGTCTTTAAGTTCTTCCTAGTGGTCTTTGTCTCATGTTTAAATTTCAAAGAGTTAGAAGCCAAAGATTTAACTATTTACTCAATAGACATACCTTGGTCTTGAGGCATGGGTTGTGGTCCTGGTTGATATGATTGTTGTGGCCTTGATTGGTTGAAAATATGTGGAAGATTGAAGTTAGCATTCAAGGAAGCTTGTCTATTTTTTGAATAGCTAAAGTTAGGATGGTCCCTCCATCCAATGTTGTAAGTGTTGGAGAAAGGATCATACTTTTGTTTTTGTGGCACATGCTGCCTTTGAAATCCTCCTATAGCTTTGGCTTGCTCCCAATTATCCTCTTGTAAATATGGACACATATAAGTTGGATGCCAACCATAGAGCATACTCCACATATCTTTGCTTGTTGAGTTGCACTCACAACCATTTGTTAAAATAGTGAGGTGAGATTAGGAGTTACTTGCTAATTTGGTGATGGGTGGTACAATGCACAAAGTTTCTTGAACCACTCCCAGTACTCATACAAACACTCTCTATTTTGTTACCAGATACCATATATTTCTTTTCTAATATTTGCAACCTTGGATGTAGGAGAATACTTTTTGAGAAAGAGCATCTTCATCTCATTCCATATGGTGATGGAGTCGGATGGTAGATAATAAAGTCATTCCTTTGCGCCATCCGCATAGGAAAATGGAAAGGATCTCAACTAAACTTGCTATTTAGAGATATCAGTTGGGTTCACGCTTGAACACACTATATGAAACTCATTTAAGTACTTGTTTGGATCTTCTCCTGCAAAACCATGAAAAGTTGAAAGAAGATGGATCATTCCCGATTTGAGCTCAAATGAAACTTGAAGTTAGGGATATTCAATACAAAGGGGTTGTTGATCTAGAGTTGGTGTTGCAAGCACCTTGAGTGTTCGATTGTTAATTGTCATCTCTTCTTCTTGTTTATCTTCTTCTATTTCTTTCTCAGTTTAAATTGGATGGCTTGAAGAGTCACTTGGTGATGAACTAGATGAAAGAGAAAATTGTAATGCTTGATTGACTTCAATAGGTGGAATGGAAATTGGATGTGAAGATGATGGTGAAGGTGGAACAATTGTGCACTCTTTGTTGGGTCTAAGAATAGATGATGTGTATTCGAAGATCCTTTTAAGTCCTTGATCTTCTTCTTCTCCACTATAATTGGACATTCTGTAAAATTACTAGAAAAAATAAAAACAAAAACTAATTAGGATGAATAAAAAAATAAAGCAAAAAGAATAACAAATTAATCAGGCAAAACAATCTCTGGCGACACAGTGCCAAAATTTGGTATGCACAAAAACGTACAACTTAAATCTTTGCAATAAATATTATCAGTATTGAGTATGGTAGCAAGCAGGGGTATTTTTCATAGGAGATTATTTCTAATTATGTGTTATTAACACAAGATAAACACTAGACTTTATTATACTAACCAGAAATTAAAATGAGATTAAAAATCCTACCTAGACTCAACAAAATTGAACGAAAACTTATAGATACACTAATGAAACTCAAATATGAAAATAAAATATGGGGGGTTTGAAAATTGTTTATTACGTAAACAAAGCAAAAGAAAATTAAATTGGAAACTAGAATTAAGAAAAGATAGATTTAAAGAGTTAATGATATGATAAGAAATATGGTTAATGATTCATTCTCCACCTCTAGAAATATGGTAATAGTCAATAATCAAAAATAATTTTCTCAATCTTTCAAAAATAACAACCTTAAAACGATCACAAGTTCGATTATCTTGATTTTTCTTACCTTGCCGTTAAGTAAAATAAGTTCTTTACTTAAACTCTTTCCATTAAACAACCTAGAACAAGTTCCTTAAATTCAATTTAATGAAAGCATCTCATATTTGGGTTGAATCAAGAAACAAGCACACAAGTTTGGTTTAAAAAACTTGAGTTATATTCCTTATATAATCAAACCAAACTATCTCATAATCATTGAAAATAATTTGCTACATTATTTAGAAAGCCTTAACAATTACGGATCAAATTTCAAAACTAGCAATAAAATTACTAACACACTCACCTAGTTGCGCTCCCAAGTAAACAAGAAAGAATTTATAGATAGAGAAATCAAAGGAATATAAACATAATTGAAAGAGAGATGAAATAAAATTTCTAAAATTTATTAACTAATAACCATGTTTAGGGCTTTGAAATCATCCTTAATCAAAGAAAGAAATTAGATACACATGGAGAAAAAAAGTCAAAAATCCCCCCTTCTCTTAGTTGGGGCGTGTCCCCTTTTATAGAGGGTGTGTACTTTTCAGTCTTCACAAGAATCAACAACTATCTCCCTAGAATCTCTCCTTTTCAGAGTCAGCTAAATTATCTTTTCAAGAACTCTAACACAAATAAGACTCTTTGTCATTTATCATGAGAAGAATTTAAAATTCAAATTTCAAGATAAGAGATGGTAGTGTTCTAGCTCAAGAGGTAAGCTAGGGTCGTTTCCTAAGATTATCCTCTTCTTATCTTTGACTTAAATACGTAATCAGATTTTATCCCACCTTTTGACTGTGTTGGAATGATTCAAAAAATATGGAAAAAATATTCTAATGAAATCTTAATCTCTTATATTTCCAACCATATAAGATTTGCATTATAGAAAAATTAGAAACACCACTGAACGTTCATTTTTCCTCGACTGTGCAAATCTGTCAAATTTGATGCTTAAGTTGAATTGATCTTCCTTTACCAAACATTTTTTGGATTCAAGATTTGGACTCGGGTTTCAGAACTTGAATTTAGATTTGGGATTCAAATTTAAAATTCAAATTCAGATTTAGGATTCAGATCTTAATGTTTACTAATTAACATGATTTAGGATTTGAATTCAAAACATTATGTTTACAGATTTAAGGATTTGGGAATTGAATTCGATTGAATTTATAATTTTTCCTAGATTGCGCTTCAACAAATAATATCTTTTTCACAATATCCACACAAAAAAACTAAGATGAAAATATAATATCACAAAGTGGCACATGGAGACTTGGAAGCAGCCGGAGACATAGAGCTTTAGACCATTTTGAACTCCTTTTTAATTTGCTTATTTTTTATAATCAGAAAACACATTAGAAATAAAATAAATATATGAATGTAACATGTGTGAAATAATTATATAAAACGTCATATTTAATCTCTTCTTTTCCAAATGTTATTATTGAAATGATGATTAAAATGTATTTTTACACACTTATCAATCTTCTAACAAAAGCCCTCCCCAAACTTGAATATTAACCACTTTGAACCTTACTACATCACATTAAGCGTCCCTCAAATGTAAAGCAACCTTAACCTCCAAAAGTAGCTAACTCAAACTCTAAGTGAAAAGGATAAGGGGACTTGACTAGACACTCCAAATACAACATTATTCAAGGGTAAATTTCATTAGGTGCCTTTTCTCTCTCTTATGAGCTTCTCTATTCTTTTTTTATTATTTACTTTAAAAATTATTTATTAAGCATGCATCTTCAGGGCTCAAATTAAAATTTTAAACAACTACGGGTCAGATCCTCAAACTAAAACATTCAAAGGAAATACCAAGAGAAGGCATAGGGCCCTCTCCCTCAAACTTAATATGTGCAGTGTCCCCACTGCACACAGACAAATTCAACAAAAGAAAAATGAAATAGCGACCGAATTTAAGACAAATAGATAAACCAAAGTAAGGATCACCAATATTCAAATAGAAAGTAGGAGAAAATAGGAAGCAGAAACTAAAGGAGTCAGGGAAGAAGCTTCCCTAACAACTCTTCTTCCATTTTCTCATGACCTTCTAGTGCCACAACATCATCTTGCCCCACTTGGTCTAAGTACCCTGCTCATCCTCCACCTTGATGAATTTTTCAGTCACAATGTACTCCTTGGCTAGCCCTTTTTTCTTCATGTTTGACCGAGAGGAAAATTTGTTTGAAAATAGAAAAATTGCTTTAGGGTTTCTAGGAGTAATAAGGCTTCGGGAGAGAAATAAGATGGAATGCTTTGTAGATTTCGAATGAGGTTTCATGGTGGGGTTGCTTTGGGGCACTTGAATTTGAAGCCAGCGAAACCTCTCCCTAGCATGCCAAGTGGTGGCCTTCACGACTGAATCAGCACGAAATATTTTAAAAGAGATTGCTCTGAATCCCTAGCATGCCAGGCGGTATAGATTTGAATTTTGGTGAATATCCCTTTGATTTATTATTTAAAGCGTGAATATCTTTGAGATATATTCAAGCTAGCACTAGAACTCTATAGCCTCCTATTTTTGTGCTACAACACTCAATTCTCAATAAATCCCTTTTGCATGAAAATTGTACTTTCACTGGGCCCCACACAATGGCTTTCCCGTGATAACAAATCAAGAAAGATTTAATGATTAGCTGGAGATATTACAATCATAAAGAGGATGCTATTATCAAAAATGAATATTCATTATTATTGGGAGGAATAAGGAATTTGGGTTATGAAATGAGATATTCTTGCCTTAATTAAATAAAATCAAGCTATATGAAAAATTTAAAACTAAAATGGAAAAGATTAAGATAAGAAATATCATGGGTTGCCTCCCATAAAATGCTTGGTTTTAAGTCTTCATCCTGACTTGAGTATTTCTTTCATGTCGCCTTTAGTAGGATTGAGGTCTTTATCCTATCCAACTCATTGCCTCAATAGTGCTTCACCCTTTGTATATTAACATTGAACCCTCTTCTTGTTTTCTCATCTAGAAAATCAGGAGCTCCATAGGGATAGTCTTTGACTAATTTAAATGGGCCAGACCATCGTGATTTGAGCTTCCCAGGAAATAACTTGAGCCTAGAGAAAAACAACAAGACTTCAGCTTCTAGTTTCTAGCTCTCGGGTCACTATTATTTTTCCATGCCTTTTTCTTGTCTTTTCTTTGTACATTCTTGCACTTTCATAAGAGAATAGTCTAAACTTTTCTAACTCATTCAATTTCAAAGCCCCATTCTCCCCTACAGCCTGTAAATCTAGATTTAGTTTCTTAACAACCCAAAAAGCTTTGAGCTATAGCTCTAAGGGTAAGTGATAGGCTTTGCCAAAGACTAGCCTGTATGGAGACTTACCCAATGGAGGTTTGAATGATGTTCTAAAAACCAATAATGCATTATCCAGCCTAAGAGACTAGTCTTTCCTACTTGGGTTGACCACTTTCTCCAGTATTCTTTCGACTTCCCTATTTGATAACTCCACTTGGCCACTGGTTTAGGGATGACAAGTTGTACCAATCTTGTGTCTCAGCCTATATTTAGATATGATCCCTTCAAAAAGCTTGTTGTAAAAATGTATCCCATCATCAGTGATAATAGCTCTAGGGGTGCCAAACCTTGTAAATCTATTCTTCTGAAGAAACTTAACCACCACTTTAGAATCGTTTATTGGTAGGGCACAAGCTTCTACCCATTTAGACACATAGTCCACTATCATCAGGATATATAGGTTATGAAATGATGGTGGGAATGATCCCATGAAGTCTATCCCCTATACATCAAACAACTTAACCTTTAAAATGCTATTAAGATGCATATCTTATTTCTATGATATGTTTTCAGTTCTTTGACATTTGTCACTGCACTTCGCTACTTCATGAGCAACATTACAGATCGAAGGCCAACAATAACCAGATTGAAGCACTTTAACTGCTGTCATCAAACCTCCAAAATACCCTACATAAGGAGAAGAGTGGCATTGCTTCAATCAAGATGCTCTAGATCTGTTCTTTAGTCACACATCTTCTATAAATATGACCAGACCTTGTTTGTACAAATAAGGGTCATCCCAAAAATAGACTTTGATTTGTTGGCAGAATTTCATCAGCTATTGTGAGTTTAGTTCTGGAGGTAACACTCCATTGGCCAAATAGTTTACTATATCTGCATACCAATGAGGCCTCCAATTGAGAAATTGCCAAGAGTTGTTCATTTGGGAAAGTTTCCGTAATAGCCATGTTTGCTGTAGAATCTCTCCCAGTTTCCAACCTTGACAAACGGTCTGCCACTTAGTTCTCAATGCCCTTTTTGTCCTTGATTTTCAGGTTAAGCTCTTGAAACAGTAAGATCCATTTGATCAGTCTAGGCTTTGTATCTTTTTTTTAAAATCAAGTACTTAATAGCTGAATGGTCAGTGTACACTATAACTTTAGTGCCAATGAGATCAGCTCTACATTTATCAAAGGTACACAATAGCTAATAATTCATTTTACGTGGTAGTGCAATTGAACTGTGCATCTATGAGCGCTTACTAGCATAATAAATGGACTGAAAAATTTTACCCTTTCTTTGCCCCATGACAACTACATAGTCACTAGCATCACACATTAGTTTAAAAGGTAGCTTCCAATTTGGGGCCACCATGATAGGGGCTGACACCAAAGCCTTATTTCAATTCAATAAAGGCCTGCCTAAAGTCATCAGTAAATTCAAAAGTTCTATTATTTTCAAGTAACATGCACAAAGGTTTAGATATTTTTGAAAAAATCTTTAATGAACCTTCTATAGAATTCAGCATGTCCTAAAAAACTTCTAATCCCTTTTACTGAAGTGGAGGCTGATAGTTTTTCAATTACTTCAATTTTTTCTCTATCTATTCCAATGCCTTTCACAGACACTCAATGGCCTAGGATAATTCTCTCTTGTATCATAAAGTGATACTTCTCCCAATTTAAAACCAAGTTGGTTTTCTCACATCTCTCCAACACTCTCTCAGGGTTACTCAAACATTCTAAATAATATTTACCAAAAACTAATAAATCATCCATAAGTACCTCAAGTGTTTACTCCACCATGTCTGTGAGGATGGCCATCATACATCTTTGGAAGGTTATCAGGGCATTGCAGAGACTAAATCACGTCCTCCTAAAAGAAAATGTTCCAAATGGGTAAGTGAATGTGGTTTTTTTATGGTCCTCGGGTGCTATAGCTATTTGATTGTAACATGAATACCCATCCAAGAAATAGTAGTACTCATTGCCAACAAGTCAATCCAGAATTTGATCAATACAAGCTAGAGTGAAATGATCTTTTCTATTAGCCTTATTCAATTTCCTGCAATCTATGCACACCCTCCAGCCAGTTACTATCATTGTAGGAATTAACTCATTGTTTTCATTTTTTATAATTGTCACTCCTTCTTTCTTGGGCACACATTGTATAGGGCTCATCCAATCACTATCCGAAATTGGGTATATGATCCTTGCATCTAGCCATTTGATGATCTCTTTTTTACAACCTCCTTCGTGATGGGATTAACCTCCTTTGCTGTTAGAGCTTCCACTTCCTTCTTCAAGTAAGATCTTATGCATGCATGCATATGGAGGAGCTTATAACTTTATGTCAGCCATTTGGCAGCCAGTAGCTCTCTTATATCTTCCTAGTACTTCAAGTAACAATTACTTATTTTCACTGCTTAATGAAGAAGAAATGATGACTGGCAGAGTACTAATCTCACAAAGGTAAGCATACTTCAAATTGACAGGCAAAGTATCTTTCATAAACTTGACATATTTTGGCATCTGCTTAAGAGCTTCTACTAAAGGTGTGTTAATATGCAACTATTTCAGCATACCCACAAATTTATTAAATTGACCATTTAACTTCTTCTTTTACAGCCTTTGGGAAAATGGGGGCAAGGGCCTCTCTACTTTATTTTCCACTGCTTGCTCTGTAGGTTGGGGTGCTACAATAGTAGTCTGTTCTGCCATAGCTTTTGAGTGAGTTGCTTCCTTGAATCTGTTTTCAGGTTGCACTTCTGATCTACCAATTTTTTGTCCTGTCACTTTTCCACTTCTCAAATGTATTACATTGCATTGTTCATTCCCTTCTTTTCGATGGTCTTAGTATTACTGGGTAAAGTGCCTTGAGGTCTAGTGTTCAATGGATTAACCAATTGTCCTACCTGATTCTCTAAGTTCCTTAGGGAAATAGCCTAACTCTTAATCATTACAGACTGATTCTGGATGATTCATTATTTACTATATACTCTTTCATTGGGCTTTCTAGTTTACTGGGTTGCTCTGTTGGTGTTGGCTTTTGAACTTGAGCATGCTGGATAATTTAAGAAGATAGGTTGGTTTACTTTGTGAGTTTGATGGTCTTGCACCTTTGATGCTCCATGAAAAATTAGGATGTTGCCTCCATCCACAATTGTAGGTATTGAAATAGGGTTGTTGTTATTTCTTCTAAAATTCCTCACATAATTCACTGAGTCCAGATTTTCTGGACATCTCTCCAACAAAATGCTCTTCCCCACAATAAACACATGACACCTCCACCACTTCGTTCATAGAGTGTTGTATTCCTTGATTTTGATTATGATTTCCTAAAGATGATATACTCAAGTTCTTGATCATATTAGTCAATGAAGATACATGAGTTGCCAAGCCAATCATAACATCTAAATCATGTTTCCCTGTAAGTCTCTTACTTACAACTGCTCAAGAGGTTGGCCATTGATAGTTGTTGCTTGCTATTCTTCTAGAATCTCATAAGCTTCTTTATAAGACTTAAAAAAAAGTAGTTTCAGTTACTGAAGCTTCAATAACCTTGTCAAAGAATTCAGCCCATTCTAGAAAGTTTCCATCTAAATGCAATGTGGGATACCATGATGTGGACATTTTCTTAATAATTCCTTGATTCTTTCTCATGTCTTATACAAAGATTCATCATCCAATTGATGAAAGAAAGTAATCTCATTTCTCAACTTCGCATTATTTGTAGGTGCAACGTACTTCACTAAAAACTTCTCAGCAAGATCATTCCAAGTGCTAATTCAAACTTGGGGTAGAGAATTCAACCAGTCTCTAGCTCTATCCCTTAATGAGTAAAGAAACAGCCTCATGCTTAAGGCATCTTCTGAAACTCCAAGAATTTCTAACTTCCATAGATAGCCTTAAGTGCTACTGAGGGTCTTCGGTGGGCAGACCATTAAATTGCCCTATAGTTTGTAACATTTAGAACATAACATACTTCAATTCAAACTGTGGAGCTTGGATCTATGACCTCATTATTTCAGGGTTCATTGCTTGAGGTGTAAGAATAACATAACCCCTAATTAATCTCTCTATATCATCAGCCAGCACTATAATATTGTTTCCAATATTAAAATGGTTGGCATTTTGGTTCTGGTTCTCATTTAAGACCACTCTTTCTTCATTAGCTGTCATCTCTCTCACTGCAGCCAATCCTCTATGCTCCCATGTTAACTGTCTTAGAGTCCTGTCAATGTTTTAGAAAAAATCAAAGTTGGGTAATTGTTGCTTGCTCATAAAATGTTATTTAGTTTCCAGCAACATGGAAGTAGTAGAGTTTCAGTGCAACAACTCACTAAATAGATTTAGTTTGATCTGAGTAACTAACTATTTCACTCAATCCCTAGTAACGGTGCCAAAAACTTGTGTGTTATATGTACGCAAGTACACTACAAGTAGTAAAGTGATAAATGAGTGTCATTCTCTATAGGGATTGATGAAAACAAAGCAGTCAATCGAATCAAGCTTAAACCTAAGTTAAGCAATGTAATAGCAATGAATCGAGGGTTTGATTAATCTAAAAGTAAAGTAGATGAGCAATAATTGAAGATGAGATAAAATAGAGTTACACTGATAAGAAATGAGGCAAAACATAGTATTGATTATGTAATCAATGGTGAAGTGAGCTTGCATGGTTAAATCTCATTGTTGTTAATATCCTTAACAAAATCTGTTCAATCTGCTATGGCTTCCTAATGGCATTAGCAACAACTTAGGTGTGTGCAACATATTTCCATCCTTGTAGCTAGAACTTCTATCATAATTAACTTATTCCTAAGCTAATATGAGATTAATGTTATCCAATAATTATTCTAGTTGTTTGGCTTACAAGGTGAGTGTATATGCCTATATCACTTACTAAATACTTAGATCACAAAAATTTAAGCAACAAGTATCAAGCAAGTTCTACCGAATTAAACCTTTCTAGAATTTGATCCAATAGTTATCTCGTAACTCATCGCCAATCAATTAGTAAGAATAAGCATAAATTTAGGTGGATTTGGGACCCTGCTCCTGATAGTAGGTTCTCTACCTCTTCTACCTACTATGTGCCTAGATAGAATGCTCCCAAGGTGAATTGGGGAGGTTTTGTTTGGTTTTCATGTAATATCCATAAGCATAGTTTCATTAGCTAATTTTCTTGCAAGAATAAGCTTTTTACCAAGGAAAAGCTTATTAAGTGGGGTCTCACTGTTGATCATGACTGCATCCTTTGTTGTAATTGTGTTAAAAGTAGAGATCATTTATTTTTTATTGTTGCTTTTCTTGTTTTATTTGGTCAACTATTACTCAAATACTTCCTGCTGGGATCAAATGCTTGAGTGTCTAGTTACCAATACTAGGAAAAAAGATTTTAGGAGCCTCATTATTAAGCTTGTTTTTAACTCCTTTATTTATAACACGTGGGGAGAGAGGAATGCTAGGACTTTTGATCAAACATGCCTCACTTAATCAAACACTGAGAACTTTATCAAACACTGAGAACTTTATCCAAAATTAATCATTTTTACAAAATTTATCAAAAACGTTCAAAGCAAAGCTTCTAAAGCTTCTAGATGGTAGCTACTTACCTGTTGATTAGAACAAATGTCACCAGAGGGGTAGGTACCTCGAACACATTTAATCACCCACAATATCGAGTAAACACTAGATGTGGGAAAAAATATAGCCGCAAGGAGGATAAATCCAAGATTCAAGGTTCATAAAAAAGAACTGTAATCAAGGAGACAATACTAAATGGCAAGAATATACGTAGAAATTTGGTTCCCAAGCTTAAATCAGATATGGGTGGCCTCATTAGTTAAACGATATAGAGTGCCTCAACGGAAGCATAATATGAAACACAAGTATCAGGTAGGAAACTATATCTTCCAGCAACACTATAAGCCAGTCTTCATTATCTTCATTTTAACAATGTATATAGACTTGAAATCCTTTCTTTCAACTTACGGAGGCAGCTAACATCACAAAAATCCAGGCTCAAAGTAATTGAAATGCATTCAACATGCTAAATCATTCACTTTTTTATTCTGTGTAACTTGAATAAAAGGCAGATAGCCACTGCTCTTCTAAGGGATATAAAATTATCAAACTTGGTCAACCAATCTAAATTCATGCAAACCAAACATAAACAACACATAGCATCACATAAGTTAGTACATACCTCATCAATAGTCTGAGTTTTACGGTTTCAGTGCAGATCGTGATTTCTTTTAATTCTCGTAAATATTGATCCCTGAAAAACTGTAATGCATAGCACATAAAAATGAGACCACCAACAACATCAACGACCAATAATAAAAAGATTTACATAAAAATGAAACCACTCATTCATCTATAGTTCTACACAGCTTTACCTTGTAATGACCATGACTGTATGAAGGTTCGATTGTGTTGCTGGAACTTTTTAAGAAATATCTCATCCAACCTCCTTTTTCTAGTAATAAAAAATTAAAAATAGATGTACAAAGATTTAATAACAAAAATCAAAGCCAAACATACAAAAATAAAACAGAGCCCAAAATTCAAAGCAAAACATAAAAAACCAAGCAAACAAGACACAAACAAAAAAATCAAAAGCGTACCCATCCTAGATCCTGATGCTCTTCAGAGCGAATGACAAACCCGAAAACCCAAAAATCAAAACCACTTCATAAATATTATACAATCACATAAGGCAATCTAAACTTTGGCAGAGGAATTTTAAAAAATACGTTGTTGGCAATCACAAATTTCCACCTCTTTTCGAACTATATCAAGCATGGAATCAATAAACTCAACACCTTATGTAAGGACCAAATCAGAGACTAAGCCATAAATTGCTTCACTTAGACCACCACCACCTGGACCACCATCACCACCTAATGGTAAAACCCAGGCCTACTGGAGTCGATAAAGGCATAATAGAAGGGAGAAATGCTGTTGGGAAAAGGGGATGAACAATCATAGCAAAGAGAGTATGATAAGAGGTAGGGAGTGAAAGAGAGAGAGAGAGAGAGATAGCACCGACAACAGAGCTTCTTAGATTTTCCCTAGATGAGGAAGAAATTGGTTATTTTTGTTGGAGGATAGATTGATCTTCACATGCCCTAGGTTGGTTGAAGCGAAGGAAAAGGGAAAAGTGGGCACCTCAGGTGTAGAGTAGAGAAAATGGCATGTCCATTCTAGTTTGAAAATCACGTGCCTGAGATGCCGAAGAGAGAGCACCACGACGAAGATACAGACCTGAGTTTGGTGAAAAAGAAGAAATTGTGCTTCGTGTTGGAAGTTGGAGGAGAAATCATGCTTTCGATATTGGGTGCTTTGTTTTTTGCGCTGAAGAAGGGAAAGGGGAGAGATGAAGGAGATGGAAACATATTCTACCGGTTTCAAAAGAAACTAAAATTAAAAATCATCCACTAGTTGGGATTAATCAAGCCAGATCCTATGGTTATGATTAATCCCAGCATCAATGCTGGGAAAAAAATTTCTAGCATTGAAAGGGGACCCCCATGTTGAGTGGTCATTTCTTCTTTTTTAGGTGTAATGAATGTTTTATCTATTATCTCAATGTTATGACCACGCTCAGAGGGTGAAGGGGATATATTAACTACTTTAGTCCCAAGGCTAACTCTCAGACTTTGGTCCTAAAAAATAAGGGAAGGAATTAATAAAATTATAATCTGTGATTTACTATTGACCCAATTAGGAAAATATGACACTATAAGAAAATAAAGGAAAAAATGTCCCAAAAAGTTGTAATTTACACAAATGGCCGAAATTTAAAATATCTCACCCTTAAAACCTAAAAAATGTAGTAAAGATACAAAATTTCCCTCACTAATAAGGAACCCACGCACAACCCTTGCGCACAATGTTACGTAGTTTATAGATATATACTATATGCTATATAATAATATACTAGTATATAAACATGAACGAATGGTATATAATTACATATTGTATATCTCTTGTTACATAATATATAGCCATATACGTTATAGTATATATTTACATACTGTGTTATGCAGTTTTTAGTCTACAATTGTGTGGTATATATACAAAATTTTGTAGTATATTTGCCGTAGTATATTTTAATATACTATCATATCATAGTACATATGTAGTATATTTTTACATACCATCATTATGTATATAGTATATGTTTATATAATATTAGTATATCATAGTATATATGTAGTATATTTTTATGTATCATCTGGTATACTTATTTATACCGTCACGGTGAAGGAAGTCGTGAGCAGATCTGGTTGCGGTGAAGAAAGTCATGACCAGATTTGGTCATGGTGAAGGAAACCATGACCAAATCTGGTCACGGTGATCAGGGAAGCCGTGAACAGATCTGGTCGTGGTGGCCATGAAAGAGTGTCACGGAAGTGAGTTACGAGAAGAGAGAAGAGGCTTGGAAAAACTGTTACAAAGCTTGAAAAATTACAATAATGGACGCCATGGAAGGAGTCACATAAGAGAGTTACGGGAAGAGAAAAGAGGCGTGGAAATACTGCAACAAAAAAGTACAATTAAACCTAGAAAAGATATGAAGTTATACTAAGGGCAGTTAAGTAAATTAACACATAAAATCCTAACTAACTATATTATCTCTCCTAAAATCCGGTTATATGTGCAAAATAAAAAATTAAGGGACATATTACTAAACAATAACTTAAACCAGTCTAATTCCCTAAATTTCTGAAAAATATTTCTAATAAAAATGACATTGTCTTAGAAGCTTCACCCACTCCAACAGAAGTTTGTTGAGGTCTATGGCACACCGCAATACTCGTTTGTATTATCAAATGATTTTGAAATTGCACCAAGTTCCTACAAAGTGGAAGTAACAAGAAAAAAGTACACAATTCAATCACACCGCACAATGCTTGACTATTCAACTTGCATCAAAATTCATGGCTTTTTTCTAAAACCATAAATTAGACAAACTAAAGAAATGTATGGTTTTATATGATCTAATGATTTAGAAAAAGATGTTGTAATATCAAGACACAATGAATGGAACAAATATTAGAATTTCCTTGAAGTAAGTATCCTGATAACCACATTGCAACGAAGTCTGGTACTTCCACTTTCTCATCCCAAAGCATGGACTTGGTCGTGACTCCCATGGCTCTCCTTCTTTTAAATAATAACACAACCAACCCAAAAACTTTTACCTCTTACTATATTTTCTGGTAATTGACTTCTTGTGAGATTTAGAAAGGCTATCATCTAGAAATTGCATTATGAGTTTGACGTCAGGGTCGAGTACAGCCACAATCACATCATGATCGTTGAAGAAAGGAAGATGCAGCAAAAAGTACACATCCTCGCGTGTTGGCATGAACTTCCCCCAAGTTGTGATGGAAGTGTGTGAATGCATGCTCTAACATAACAACCAAGTTCGCATTATAGAAGAGTTACAATTCGTACTAAGTATTGAACACATTTCTAAGGCCTCGTATATACCCACTTTCATTAAAATTGCAATGTACTTAGTGACTAAGAAGATGTAGTATGTCCCCTCGCACCACCTAGTTTCCATTTTTAATGATTCCTAAGAGCAATAGGGACATGTGGCCGACTCTACACTCATAAATTTCATGCTTCTACTCTCTTGCTTCAGCAGTAAAGGATGGTCTAAGAAAACGTTCTCTTCAACGGTATTTTCCATGCCTTGAAGGACACAAAATGAAGAAGCCTTCATCGTGTTACGCGGTTTACTGGAGATGTGCATTGGCATGTTGGATTTAGGTTCGACGAGAATTGTTGGCAAGTTCGCTATATAATCCAATGTCAAGAAGATATCTTAATTCCTAAAAATAAGACAAATACATAACTTATTGTTTCTATGCTAAGGTGATATGAAGAAAAAGGAGGATTAAAAAATGGGGGGTACTCTGAAAAAATAAACATTGATGCTGAGATTAATTCTGACTGTAGGATAAAGTCAGATTAATCTCCGTTGTTACATGATTTTTAAGTTTAATTTCCTTTGAAACTGGTAGAATAGGTTCCCATCTTTTTTCACTTTTCCCTTCCCCTTCGCCTTCAACCAAACCTAGGGCACACGAAGATCAATCTCTTCTCCAACGTGAACAACCAATTTCTTCCTCTTCTAGGAGAAATCTGATAAGCTCCATCGTCGGTGCTCTCTCACTCTGTGCTACGGTTGTTCATATCCTTTTCCCAACAGCAATTCTTGCTTCTGTTGTGCCTTTATAGGCTCTAGTAGGCATGGGTTTCGCCGTTAATGGTGGTGGTGGTACAAGTGAAGTAATTTGTGACTTAGCCCCAATGGCGACAGAGTCAGAGCCTTCGATCTGAGAAAGTACCAAGGTACTTCCGTTGATTCTGATCTACAACTTGAGAGGATTAATGTCTACTACAATGAAACAAGTGGTGGGAGTTTTGTTCCTCGCCGTTCTCATGGATCTTGAACCTGGTACCATGGATAGTCTTAGATCTGGTCCTTATGGTCAGATCTTTAGGCCTGATAATTTCATTTTCAGCTAGTCTGGTGCCGGAAACAACTAGGCTAAAGGGCATTACACCCAAGGTGCTGAGCTTATTGATTCCATGCTTGAAGTAGCTTGAAAAGAGGCAAAAAAATTGTGATTGCCTACAAGGTATTTGTTAAAATTACTCTGCCAAAGTTTAGATTGTCTTATGTGATTGCGTAATCTTTATGATGTGGTTTTGGTTTGCAGGTTTTTAGGTTAGTCAGTCGCTCAGAGAAGGAACCAGATCTGGGATGGGTATGCTTCTAATTTTTTGTTTGCATCTTATTTGCTTTGTTTTTGTATGTTTTGCGTTGATTTTTAGGCTCTCCTTTATCTTTGTATGTTTTACTTTGATTTTTGTTTATGTAAATCTCTGTAAATCTATTTTTTTAATTTTGTATTACCAGGAAAATGAGGTTGGACGAGATATGTCACGAAAGGTTCCAGCAATACAGCCTAACCTTTATACAGTCATGGTTATTCAAGGTAACCTATATAGAAATATAGATGAATGATTATTTGTGCACATCCGGTCCAATGAGCTAAATATAATTGTGGATTGCTTTACGTTAAAGTCTTCTTTATAATGCATTGGTCATTTGTCGGTGCATGCAAAGTATTCGTTATTGGGAAGGTGGTGAATAAATCATGAACACTTGTTTCTAACGCAACCATTGTAGAGATAAAAGCAGAAAATTTTGTCTCAAAAAGCCAAAGAGGATAGACATTACTTATATGTAAGATAATTTAGAACTTTGTTTTTTAACAACATTTAGAGTGCTGAATTATACTTGTTTGAGTTTCATAAATTGAATTAAAGTTCAAATATTATGGTTTTACATATTGTGCATCTTTCTAGATCCCTCTCCTTTTATGTGTTCTAATTGCCCGGAACCACCAGCTTATAATCTGACAGAGATGTTGCCAATGTTGTAGAACAACCGAAGCTCATGACTGCGTCTTTGGTAAAGGCTTGTAAATCTTACTAAGTGCCTCTTTGTTCATTGCTTTACTTGTCAAATTTGATGTACCATATGTTTTTATGAAAATGTAAATCACTACGGAAGAAACTTACTTGTTTTGAAAGACTGTAAATGCTTTTACCACTAATGTGTTAAGTAGTTTGCTTATGTAAATAATAGTGAATGAATTATATGGACTTGTGAGTATAACTTGTAGGTGAACACAAGCCAATAATTCTTCTCACTTTTCTCCATGTTCTTTATATATGCTATATAATAATATACTAGACTTGTGACATGGTTACAATTGCTAATGAAATATTTATTTCATACCTTTGTTCTCACACACAAGACAGACTGTGACATGGTTGCAATTTCAAGACACTTGAATGTCACACTTATCGTCCCTGAAATTCTTAGCCAATATTAGTGTGTGACCTTTCTTCTTTGTTTTCTTGTTTTTCATCTGCAGGTGATGCAGAGCCATTGGAGGCTGATTATTATGACTATGGGCCTGGAACTTCCAAGAGATCTAAGCCATGAGGCACGGCTAGAGGAGAAACTCTCTTTTGAAGCGTAGAGATTATAAATGAGAAATGCATCTCAACTTGATATTGAAGGTAAAATGATGCAGCTGAAGCAATTACTAAAAACATTGTAGCAATGTTGCATCATACCTTGTGAGAGGTCAAAAATTTTCAATATGCTATTTTACTAATAAATGAGATGCTTTTTTTCTAAATGAGAATCTTTTTATTTTGGCTGTGTCTGAAAATGACCAAGTGCATAAAAATACAGAGTGCTTAAAAATGGTTGAGGTGTGAAAAAAGACTTATGTGTGACATTATTAAATAGATGAAAATGATTAAGTGAGTGAAAATGACTAAGTGAGTGAAAATCACCAAGTACATGAAATGTCTAAGGGTAAGAAAATGACCAGGTGTGTGAAATTGAGTAAGGGTGTGAAAATGGTTAAATATATAAAAATGACAAACTATATGAAATGACCAAGTGTGTGAAATGACAAAGTTGCAAAAAGGGCTATGTTGTGTATATGACTAAGTACATGAAAATGATCAGGTGTGTGAAAATGGTTATGGATATGAAAATGGTTAAATGTGTGAACATAACTAACTGTTTGAAAACAAATAAGTGTGTGAAAATTGCAAACTGTGTGAAAATGGCGATGTATAAAAATTATTAAGTGTGTATAATCGTTATATGACTAAGAAATGGAAGAGCCTTTATAAATATGGTATATTTTGTAGCAATGGTGAGTGACAATATATATATTATCAAAGAGAGCTTGAAGAAATGAAAGGGCCTCTACGAAGAGTACATCGGAGATGAGAAATGCATTACAACTTGATCTTGAGAGTAAAAATGATGCAGCTGAAAATAGTCATTGAAAAATAGCAAGAAAGTTTTACTAATGAATGAGATTTTTTAAAAGAGAATTGGAATCAAAATTTATACGTGCTGATGATTTTATTAACTGTGTTAAAAAGATAAATGCAAGGCATAATTTTATGAGAGGGAGAGAGATCTAGAATTTACAAGTACATGAAAGGCATAATTTTGTTAAATTAATAGGTATGCCTAAGTGTGAAAATATGGATAACTGCATGAAAATAAATAAGTGTATCAAAACAAGTAGAGTCAAACACCACAATGGGGACTTAAATGTGATCACTACATGAGGAGTCGCCATTCAAGACTGGCGTTTGGGCCCCAAACACTAGTCTTGGCTAGCAAATCGCCTAGCATGACTGGCGTTTGGGGCCTGCTGGTGGTGTTTGTGGCCCAAACGACATGGTAAGAGGCGTTTGGCTCCTGTACCAGTGACACGAGTCAAACGCCAGTGTGTCTGGTGTTTAGGGCATAAACGTCACCAACAGACCCCAAACGCCAGTCTTGGCTGGTGAATCTCCTACCATGATTGGCGTTTGGGGCCTGCTGGTGGCGTTTGGGGCCTGCTGGTGGTGTTTGAGCCCCAAACGCTAGGCACACATGTGTTTGGTCCCAATACTCCTTATTGGATCGTGACACACGCAGGTTAACTTCCGGATGGCGTAACTTTTAACTCGGGTGGAACCACGTAAGCCGTAAGATATCAAATTGAAGCTTATTCAGAGATCTACATATTTGGCATGGTTTATCCATTACATGCTAGTTTCAGGTCCAAAATACTGTTTTAAGTACTTCCGGAGGCCTAGAAGTTGTTTCGGTCTTAATTTTGGGCTTTTCATAATTCCCATCTCTTTTAATTTTTAGGTTTTCTATATGTTTATAAATTAAAATGTATATAGGTTGTTTTTCAAATTTTATGGGCTTATAATTTATAAAATTTCAAATTAAAATTTCAAATTTTGATAATTTCAAACTTTTAGCAGATATGTTCGATTTATAGATATATAGGATTTACCTTAAGGGTTATACGTGTTCATTAAACCGATAAATAGGATTTACCGACCATCATAACATCACGACCTATAATTATATATGATAAAAACCCGACTCACTCGATACTTGTCACAAAAGCACAACAACATTAGCAATTATAACTTTTAACACGTTTTTGAATAATTGTTCAATTATATCAAGAATCCTTAATTAATCCAATCTAATTTCACATAATAAGTGAGTATCATGAATGTTTGCATTGAAATAACGAGTTTTTTCTATTTGTATCGATGATTTTCTCGGTGTACGGAAAATAATTATAAAAATATCAATTTTATGGTTGATTGTGAATAATGGCAATTAGAGCCATATAAATGGCGATTAAAGCCATATAAATGGCGATTAGAGCCATATAAATGGTGATTGGGCTTAAAATACTAACGATTGGGAGGGAGACTAGCGATCATCTATTTATACATGGCGTTTAGGAATGAAACAGGCGATTGGAGGCATAAGACTAGCGCTTGGCTTTGACGATACGATTATCACCTTCAGGATGGCGTTTAAGGGCTAAAAATAAGCGATTTGCCTATCATGTATAATGATTACGTTGTATGTATTTTGTGAACCCCTCCAAGAATTATTATCTTGGAGGGGTTCACCAAAATATTTCAGGTACAAAACTAATCATTCTTGGAGGGGTTCACCAAAATATTTCACGTACAAAATCATACATTCTTCGAGGGGTTCACCAAAATATTTTACGTACAAAATCAATCATTCTTCGAGGGGTTCACTAAAATATTTCACGTACAAAATCAATCATTCTTCGAGAGGTTCATCAAAATATTTCGTGTACAAAATCAATCATTCTTCGAGGGGTTCACCAAAATATTTCACATGTAAATCAATCATTCTTCGAGAGGTTCACCAAAATATTTCACGCACAAATCAATCATTCTTTGAGGGGTTCACCAAAATATTTCACGTACAAAACCAATCATTTTTTGAGGGGTTCACCAAAATATTTCACGTACAAAATCAATCATTCTTCGATGGGTTCACCAAAATATTTCACGTACAAAATTAATCATTCTTCGAGGGGTTCACCAAAATATTTCACGTACAAAATCAATCATTCTTCGATGCGTTCATCAAAATATTTCACGTATAAAATTAATCATTCTTCGAGGGGTTCACTAAAATATTTCACGTACAAAATTAATCATTCGTCGAGGGGTTCAACAAAATATTTCACGTACAAAATTAATCATTCTTCGAGGAGTTCTTCTAAAATATAGTGGGGAAAGATTATTTTACTTAATACTTGTTGTAAAATGACAACAACATAATCAATAATACATTCTTAAGCGTTTTTTAATAATTTTGTTTGTGATTCATCTAATATACCCTGATCAATTTTAAAAAATTGAATTTGTTGAAAGACCATCATAAAAAGGTCCTAAAAACCATTGTATTGGGCACCAAAACCACCAGTATTGGTTAGAGAAACAACCAGGATAAATTAGTAGTACATAATTAGTGAACCCTAATACGTAATTGGTGAACCTCACTACGTAATTGGTGAACCTCAGCACGTAATTGATGAACTCCAGGACATATTTGGTGAACCCCTCCAAGAATTATTAATTTGTACATATTTGGTGAACCCTACTACTTAATTGGTGTACCCCAGTACGTAATTGGTGAACCCCTTCAAGAACTATTCTTTTGTACGAATTTGATGAACCCAAGTACGTAATTGGTAAACCCCTCCAAGAATTATTCTTTTGTACGTAATTGGTGAACCCCACTACGTAATTGGTGAACCCCTCCAAGAATTATTCTTTTGTACGTATTTGGTGAACCCCACTACGTAATTGGTGAACCCCTCCAAGAGATATTCTTTTGTACATACTTGGTGAACCTCACTATGTAATTGGTGAACCCACTATGTATTTGGTGTACCCCTCCAAAAATTCTTCTTTTATACATATTTGGTGAATCTCAATATGTAATTGGTGAACCCTAGTACATAATTGGTGAACTCCAGTACGTATTTGGTGAACCCCTCCAAAAATTATTATTTTATATGTATTTGGTGAATCTCACTACGTAATTGATGAACTCTAGTACGTATTTGGTCAACCCAAAAACTAAAAATAAAACTTGCTACCTGCTGAGATTTGTGTAGTTCAAATTACTCCAAATAAAATCTAAGAACCACAATAACCCAGCAGCCATGAATTTTTTTCACGGCATGATAAAATTTTCCGCCAAAATAGAAGCCAAAAGCAGTAGGTGGCTACACGATTTAAAAACCTATGGAAATCTAACCCACAGCCCAATAATTATTATTCACGAGGAAAATCAAATGCAGACATATTCAAGGTCAGAACTGAGTCAGAAAATGACGATTTGGTTAATGACGTCTCACTCACATCGCTGACTAGTCTTACCTTACTTCAAGATGACAGTTTATGGTGCCGACTTGCATTTGGGTCTCAATTAAGATTACGATGACCTAGCACTAATGGTTCAAATAAAGAGTTATAAGTAATGGCGGTGCAAAGAGTTCAAAAGAAATTGATGATAAAAAATCAACTATGAACATGACAGTTGCAACTCTCTGGAATAATTAGAGAAGAATGAAATCTTGAAGGGGCTAGGTGTCTCTTTTATAAGAAGAGAGAATGATAGGATAATCACAATCACTTTAAATAGGTCTTATAGTCTTTGTAACTTTAAAGACTTCTGATGGTATTGGTAACTTTAAACAGGTCTGATGGTATTGGTAACTTGAAGGAGGTCTGATGGGATCGTCAAGTCATTAAAAGTTGAAAACTCATGATAAAATAAAAGAATTGAAAACGCAATAAAGCCATGATAAAAGATTGAAAAGAACTTATTAGAAACCCTGATAAATATTGGCATAAGGACGTTTGTAAACTTATTAAAAGTATGATTTAAAAACTAATTAAAAATATATGATTGGTACTTAAGAACAATATGGATATACTTGCAACGCCCTCTATGAACTTTCAAATAATAAGTTAACAAAAACTGTCAGTTAGGATGAACTTGTTCTACAATAATGAATTCTCTACCATTGTCAGGTGCCATGTGATCGGATTGTACCTCTCAACATACAGTCACGCTAGGCCTCTGCGTGGTTTGAGAAATCTAAAGATTGCAACATGTTATAGATATCTCAATTTGAAGAATGCAAACAATAAATCTGAGAAAGTACATATGCACAAGAATGAAGGCTTCATCGTACCGCACAAGTCAAATTACAAGTTACCGTTGGAGGCTACAAATAAAAAAAAAACTTCGGCTTCTATAAACATCACTATCATATTACAAACAATCAAAGACTTTATGACAGAATTTGTTTACAAGTTGTGTGTTCCATATCGAACTCATACAGGGGGTTGAATGTACATGATAGTTGACTGCTATGAATTGGACTTTCCAGAGTGTCAGATGCTCACTCTTATGCACTAGTGCAAAAAGTCATCCTTGACTTTTCAACGTGATTGCCTGATTTACAGCTTTGGTCACTTATGTAGTTGTATCTTCTATAATATACAAATTTGAGGAATTCATGCATATCCTTATAACCACTAATCAAGTGACAAAGACTTAAGTGGATCTCTTACCTGAGAACGTTTCTGGGAGCTGTGGTTCAGAAGGATTGTGGGGAAGGATTGTGGGGAAGGACTGTCATATTGGAAAGGACCTAACTTTGCCAACATGGCCACTTTGGGTGCCGTGAATGTGCCATCTTCCCACTTTGGGAAGGGACCTAGTTTCTTAGGTTGCCCTTTAAGGAGATCCTGGAGGATCATTGCCTACTCATCGATGCGGTGCATTGTCATCATTTTTCATGTATTCATGGTCATTATAATGACATGTGACGTGATGTTATAGTCGGTGTACACGAGAATATTTCCATGTAGATACCCTGACTCACGTGGATAAGGCTATGATGGACCATCAAAATTATCACTAGTTTCTTATCTCAAAAGTCAAAAGTGATGTAAAGGAATTTTACGGTTTAACAAAATGAACATAAAAAGGAAATAGTGAAGAGAATAAAGAAGAATATCTCAATGAATGCTTTAAATTGTATTTAATATGTTTTTCAAGGTTGTATTGACCCCTATTTATACATGAAATTTTATTACGAAATATTTTAGAATATTCCTTAGTTTGTTGCTACATATCGGGGAAACTAAGGATATCTCTCTGCAAACAAATATTCCTTTGATTGTGTAGATATCATTCCTTCATTACAAAAATATTGGATTCTATAGGAGGCAAAAAATATTGTGAAAAGTAGTCCACAGGGTTTCCGTGGCGCTTGTGTTAGCCGATTTTGTGGAAAGTCCACATTTTTCGTAGCGCGCTTTGCCCTCTTCAAAGAACGTTGTTGTTTTCACTTTTTACAAGGTTTTTCAGCTCCTATAGATTGATGTTTAATAAGGTTTTATGGCCTCTATCGAATGTTTTAACAGATTTATTTACCTTTATAGAATTAACATTCACAGGTATTTTTGTATCATATAAAAAGAGATACCATTAGATTCATTGACCTTATGTAATTTTTGGTTATATATTATACCTCTCATAAATTACTTTAACTGACGTTTTATAATGCTATTTTTGTAGTCAATTTGTACGTCATGTTTTACATACATATTTAACACATTCAAAATTATATACAACATCAATAAGATACTTAATAGCATTAATATATCATTTCACTTTCACAAAATACATTACTAGACTAAAAGGTATCATCGAAAATGTATCATTACTTAGTTATTCTAACTAACTATCATGTATCATCATTTGTTCAAAAAAATGAAAAACATCTAGAAGTGTCACAAATGCTACAAAATAACTTCAAATGCTTACTAAAATATCATATATACTCTAAAGCCCAAATCTTTACATTTTGATGATATGTTGAATAGTCTCAAATGATTGTAGGTCCTGCATTTTAATGAAGACCTAGTTACCAACATTAAACCTAAGAGCATTAAAGTTACCGACATTGAACCTAACAGCTTCCTACCCACCGACTCAAGCATGCATAACTTGACAAAATTTAGCCTCAAACAAATTCAACTTCAATTAATATGGTAAAATAACAAAATTCAGCCTCTTAAATCTCAAAGCATGCATAACCGAACATAATTTATCATCTAACACCCCCCCACTCATACCCCACCCACCCTCAAAGAGTATTCTTAGACCTCAAAGCATGTGTTACCAACATAAAAATAACAACTTTTCTACAAACCGAATCTAGCATGCATAACTTGACAAAATTCGGCCTCAAACAATTTCAATTTCAATTAATAATGAAAAAAATGACAAAATTCAGTCTCTTAAACCTCAAAGGATGAACACCATTCATCCTCTAACAGCCCCCCTCCCCGTACCCATACCCACCCCATGTTCAAAGAGTATTCTTGAACTTTAAAAGAGTATTCTTGAACCCGTGTCAAAAGATTAAAACAATAATATCAAAGAGTAGATAAACTAGAAGACCAATAATCTTAACAAAGAAAGTAAAGAGAAATTACCTAACCAATTAATGGATATAGATGAATATACACATAGATCATAAAATAGATAAACTTGATAAATATATACATAGATTATAAAATATATGTCCTTGATGAATATGTACAAAGATCACAAATTACAAATCTTTAGTGGAAATAGATCATGATACACATAAGCCCTCACAATCCTCTATTACAAAACTAATATCACCACGATCATATGTTACGTAACAATCATCTATACAAATCCCACACTTCCCAAATTCTAATTGCATGTTACTTGTATCTTCATTCTCATTAAGGATTTTCATCAAATGAAATCCCCAAATTCTGATTTTGACCTTGGTGAGGTTAACAAGAGTAAAACCATCATCAACTCTAATACCATTACCTAGCCCAATCACACTTGAAGATTGGAAGATGAAATTTGTAATAATTTAACAAAATAAGATACTTTATCATCCATAATAAGCAACCACATCAGCTACTTATGAAACATCTTTGCACTTGGTCTACGCATTGTTGTAGCTTCAATGAAGACACCACTATTTTGTCTAGACGTTTCAGCTTACTTTTGTGTGAAATTGATGTCCATTAATGACAAAAACAGTATATGACATTGCACTTTCCTAAGGACTATTTGCAAGCCATCTCAATAAGTCTTGCTCATTTGTTGAAGATAAAAATACATGAATCTATTAGAGAAGCTTAAAGTATGTTAGCATTTATAGTTCCAAAAGGCTAATATGTCACGCTTAAAGCCTAGAGTATGTTGGCATATAACCTTCTCTTTCAACCATGTTGTAAACATCTTTATATGTCTCTCTCATAGTCAAATGCCATTCTTTTCAAAGGTCTATTAGATTACTTCAACTACTCTAAATGTACCCTAATAAATTATGACAAAATAAGTGGACTTTAATGTTATTAATATATACGACATGTCATGTTAACTAGATAACTTACGACATAAATGGTTCAACCATAGACATCTTTAACACGAATTATGATGAGCACTCACCAACAATTCATCACTCATGATAATTGGCGTTCCTTTCGATATGGGTGCCCTTCAAGGATAAAATCACTAGAAAACTCTTCATGGAGACATTGTTGATGTCTTATCCCACTTGCTTGTGCTATAAACTCACTACAAAATTTCATGCACTCTTATGCAAGATATCATTCTACAATGCTCCTTCAGGTCATGCATGGTTTAATATCCTTTTAGTATCTTCACATATCTATAAGCAAACTAATAAATCAAAATCAATATAGTGTTCATGATCATTGTAAATATAAATCAAACTAATGAATAAAATTTATTGTTTGAAAGGATACTTCCAACAAAATTGGAACCGACCACATAAACGTGCTTCTCTTCCTAAATGTATTGGTAAGTGGACCATAAAATCAAGAAAGGAATGGGGGAAGTATCTTTCCTATATGGAAAACATCTCAATGAGCTCATCCTCCAAATATTTCATTTTTTTTCTCTTTCAATAACATGCTGACAATATGTTCAAAAATGAGCACAATCTATAAATTGCACTTCTTAGTCATGTTGGAGGCAATACTCTTAAAATAATAGGAAGAAACTGTTGGATCGGAACATGACAATCATGTGATTTTATCCCTAATATCTTGCACTCTTTTATTGATATACAATTTCTGATATTTGAGCTATACCCATTCGATAACTTGAGATCAAAGAGTCTTTTGCAAAACAATTTCCTATCATCTTTTGATAATGAATGTTGAGTTGTTGGAAGATAGATCTTATCACCCTTTTTTCAGATGCAAGTGATGTCTAATTCTCATGTTCTTTAATTCTAAATGAGCATTATATCCATCTTTTGATTTATCCTTCATATTTAACAACATGTCAATGAGGCTTTCTCAAATTTGTTTCTATGTTCATGGCATCTAAATTATGGCGTAACGCTAACCCTTACAAAAATAAAACATATATGACATAATGTCAAATCTTACTAAGTTATGACGAAAGTAAACAAGCCACATTGTATAAATTTAGAAAATAGGTACCTCATAGTAGGGTAGATAAAAAAAATATTGACATTTTCTTTCAAAAAAGTGAGTTGTCCTTCTTCGGAGTCAAATTCTGGTTTGGATGCCGATGATACTGAGACATCGCCTGATGCTGAGGAAGAAGGATATTTTGTTTCAAGAGAAGCTGGATCCTTTTTGGTTCGGGAAAAGCTGCTTCACGCTCTTGCCTCGGTTGCTTCGCAAGCTTGCTTGTCAGCTTGCTTTGCTCTAAGTTGACCTCTTACCTTGAAAAGGAGAGTTTCTCTTCCTTGACCTATTCTTACTTTTGAAAGGAACCACCCGTGGATTTTTTTACTAAAGATTTTCTATGCCTACTTCCTTGTATTTGAGAAAGAAAAGTCCAGTGCTTTCTTTCATTGCCTATCTCGCCTAAGGCTTTTGTTTTGGTCGACTCTATGGTTGAAACAGTCGGTGGTGCTGCGTCTTTATGGTTTGACTTTTGATGCCTCCGTTCAAGACTCACACTCCTTGGCGGACTGGAACAAAACTCAAAAGCTCTGGCTCGAGCTACGCTATGCCCCTTTTTACAGCGGCATTTGCTTGCCCAGTTGCTTCTGATTTGGAATGGACACATTTCAATTCTATCTCATCGGGTACTCAACAGCTTCCTAAAGTACACTTACTTGTCCCTCAGTCAAAACACTAACGCACTCCTCTATCTATAAATGAGGCCCTGGAGAGTAGCCCGCCCAACTCCACTTACTCTCATAACCTCAGTTCCTTTTTCTGAAACCTACATTTCACATTCACTGGGGACCCCCTCCAGCTTGCATCATCTAGTTTTATTTTGCATCATAGGTAAGGCAAAGCGCTTTCTTTTAAGAATGCATCTGGTTTCATCTTTCTTTCGTTAGTTAACCCACCTTTTTCTAAAAGGGATTGTAGTAATTCTGGTTTTACACTACTTGGAATGGCTCTGTCATATTGAGAAATTCTGTCTAGAGGCATTCGATCACAGAATCCATTGACAGCTGCATAAATGACTAGAATGTTACACAAGACTGAATGTACAGTTCCTTTGTTCTTCTGGCTATGGTTCTTTCTATTCTTCTTTCTGACTTTTTGATTTATGGTCTGGCCTTTTTCAACCTCTTACTCAATAGATGTATCCGAATACGAGCCTTGTTCAACTGTGCCCACGGACCCGTAAGCCCTCGAGGCAAGGGGAAAAAGAAGAGATGCTCTGGCTTTCTTTGGTCTTGAACTCATTGCCCTCTACTCCAAGTATTCCGAAGTATGTTCCTCCTTTTGTGGTTCTTCAGGTGCATTATTGAACGAGCTCGGGGGCAATGCGTCTTTTCCATTGATCACCATGACTTGTCCTATCGCTTCGGATATTTTTAGATAATCCCCTCTTAGTTTTGAGTAGGGGGACCCATTCTGAATGGTTCTTCTTCTTCTTCCGCATTTCCCCTTCTTTGTCCAGGAGGCCTGGGATGTTCAGTCAACATATTGCTGAACCTGAATGGGACTTCTTCTTTCCTCCCTCTCCCTGATGGGGGATGCATGCTGGCTGACGGGTGCTGAACCTCCCTTTCCTTTCATGGTCCGGGGACCCCGTCCAGTAGACTCCCTGTTTGGCTCATCCCCTTCGTTAGCTGTTTGATCGGGATACTCTTACCTAGGTTCCTAAAGTTGGAATGGATGGCGGAGCGTAGGTGGCAAGCAGTTATATGGATACGGTGCTTTACCCTTAGACGCTTCTCCAGCTCTCGCAAGAATTGTATGGGAGTCGTCCTCGGAGGGACTTCTTGAATGACCCTACCAGGGAATTCTACCGTACTCCGTGCAGCTATTGTTGTTCGTCCTGCAAAGCCTACCAAAAGGTTATGGCCGGATTGTAGCGGAGACTCTTGGAATAGCTGGAGTAAGAAGTCCCCAAGTGAGCGTATTATGGGGGACCGTCAAGCACATCCGGCAAAGATCAAGGGGGATATCAGTGTTGCATAGCTCAGGTCGTAGCAACGCGCCATCAGATGTTCAACAGGCAGTTTCACGTTCGGGCATGAGTGTCCAGAAGTTGTCATTGTATATCCGCTCCCATGCTGCAAACAGTCAAATCTGAACTAAACCTTGTCACTCTTCTTTCTTTCCTTGTGGGCAAGAAGCATACCAGCACCGGCCTTGCGTGATTCTACTATGTTTTTTGCACTTGACTGGGTGGACAGTTGATCGGAAGAGAACTTTGATTCGCCCGGCCAGCAGACGGGCAGCGTGCTTATCTTGTGTGATAACACTACAGAGCGAGTGGCTCTTCTAGGCGGGCAGCTGTGTGACAACACTACAGAGAAAGCGGCACTTTCGTGGTTACATCCATAAGTAGCTTGGTCCATCTTTATTCCATTTCATATATGTCTAAGGATCCGCATAGCCCTCAATTTATGTGTTATTTATCCATTTTTACTTTTTTTATGCCAATGTTGGTGACTAGAGATAACTCTCTTCAATTATTCCTGGGATGGGAGGGAGTAGGTCTTGCTTCATATTTGTTAATTCATTTCTGGTTTACACGACTTCAGGCAGATAAAGCAGCTATTAAAGCTATGCCTGTCAATCGAGTAGGTGATTTTGGATTAAGCTGGACTCGTTTAACGAGAGATTCGGAAACAAAATATCTCACCGTCATATGAGGGAGAGAATTCCTTAGTGCATCCTCAATCGCCGTAGGCTTGGTCTGAATCGGTGAAGCCTCATAAACCATGGGAATGTCGGTCACAATTATCTATCTGAATCAATCTTAGCGGTGGTTTTTTGAAGGGCAGGGTCACTACCATTCGCAACGCGAATGAAGGCCCGGGGTTCCAGGCATGAATTCTGCTTGTTTTCATTGTAGATCCAAGGATCTACCATAGCGTAAGATAGAGCCCACTGCCTTTGCTTTATAGCTCAGCTCCTCTCAGGCGACCCTCTCTCCGTATTGTAGAATAGTACTCTCAAATTCCTCAGCTCAGGTCCGAGGGGGAAATCGCTCGTACCAAGTTTCCTGTTCCCAGGTACCCGGTATGAGCAACCAAACTTGACCTTTTTTTGTCGCTTTCACGCCATATGGACTCGAATGCTGGCTGTATACGGGATAGACAAAAATACAACATTTCTTGCGGGAGGGGCAGCAGCCCTTTTTTTGGCGGCCCTAAAAGCCCTAGCCTATACCTAACCTATAGGCTAGCTTAGCTGCTAGGGGCACTTTGTAGGGAAAAAAGTGCTTCGGGCACCTAAACCCGAAGGCAGGATTCAAGTGCAAGGAATGCCGTATCCCGGTGGTGAAGATGAGAGCTCTGGCGGCCCTCGTAGCTCTCGGAGGGAGGGATCAAACTACAAAGTTGTCTGCGTTAAGAGAGGTGAACATATTTGTCAACTACAGGAGAGAAAGCTGTCTTAATGAATGCAAGCCCGAGGCAATCCCTGCTACCAACCAACCTTGCCCGAGGAGCAGCCTAGTCTTTCCAATCGTTCATTCATTCCTCTCCTAACTATGGGTATTGTAACTAAGCCGAATCCGAGACCATAGTCAAAAACTCTTTCTTGTCTTTCAAGAGGAAGTCCTCCTCTCTATAGTTCATTTTCAACTCTCCTAACGAAGGGAAGTAATCCAATCCCGAACGAACCGCATTGCTTGACCGCGACATGCCAATCTCCCCTTCCCGGGTTGAGGCCCCCCTCAATGGGTTCTAAGAAGGTGGGTGGCACCCTGAATCAATCAAAAAGCTTATTTCTTTGTTTGAAGGGAACTAAGACTCTTTATTAGCTTAGCTAGCGTTCCGGGAGAATCTAGTCATTTAGTCAGTTCACAACAATCTCTGTAAAGCAAGGGGCAAAGCTTCTACGACAGCTTCCCCCTCATATAGTCGTTGGCCTTCCACAGCCCGCCCTTCGTCGCTTCTAGCGAAGATGCGAGTTCATGAGCAAGTGAATGAATGAGCCATGTTCCTAAAAGGAGTGACCATCTTTGTTTTATTCCCTTCCCCTATCCTGTCAAAGCCCATAGGTTGGGCGCTAGCGCTTTACTAATATAATATGGATGCCGTTCTTTTGTGCTCTAGCGTAGAGCTCCTCTTACTCAAGTCATAGAACCCGAGGGAAAGAGCTCATCAGCATGCAAGTCGATAAAACCTAAAGGCAAGATGTGAAGATAGGAGCGTGAAGTGTCCATAAGCTTGAAGCATATAGGGGTAGCGAGTCCTTATTAGTAAAGTTGAGCTTTTCAGTGCATTCCGAAAGAAGCGGCTAACTTACTCAATTGAGGTGAAAAAATAGCTTTTAACGCGCGTTTAGCAAGCTTTTACGAAGAAGAAGACGAAACTCCTCATGATTGGAAAATGTTCTTTGACGGTGTAGTAAATTAGAACGGAAATGGAGTTGGAGCAGCCCCTTTCTACATGTTATCTTAAAGCTCGCCAAAAGGAGCCGTATGCGCCTAAGTGCAAAAAGACAGTGCAAGCTTTGTTATGCCGAAACCTAAATGTTTAGTCAGCAACACTTCCAAATGCCACTTCTTCCCGTCGCATCCGTCTTCAGGACGATATAGTCATATGTTTTGCTGTAACAGAAGCTATTGCATCCTTTTCCCCCTTCTTCGCAAGTAAGCCACTTTTTTATTTCTATCCTAAGAACATAAATACAATCTCGAAGAGATTGCCTACTTTTGAGCTCCCCTAAAAAAAGGAGCCGGAGTAGTCCTCAACATCTCGTAGCACATAAAAAACACTCCATAACGGAAGATCATTACCTTCTTCCGGGATCGATCGATGGCTAGTAGCGACGAACGCTCATGCTCTATGGCTATTCTTTTGAATATGGTTACCTTCTAAAGCTAAGGAAACCCCATCTTTATATGTCTAAGGAACCGGAAGGCAACCAGTGGTGGTTACCTCAAGGGGGGATGACTCTCAGTACTCAGATTGCACTTCAACACAGATGAACCCCCTTTTCTTAGAATAGCACTACCTTTTCTTAGACCCTTTGGACCTACACCCTTACATGGGATTATTGAACGTAAATCTGTGCACGAGCTTATGCAAACAGGGTTAAAAGCAATAGATAGCTTGGTTCTTATAGGTCGTGGCCAACGAGAACTTAGATAGCGTCTTTCACTTAATGAATCATGCGTTTTTCAAAGCATTACTATTCCTGAGTGCGGGTTCGGTGATTCATGCCATGTCGAATGAGCAAGATATGTCAAAGATGGGGGGGCTTGCCGCCTCGTTCCCTTTTACCTATGCCATGATGCTCATGGGCAGCTTATCTCTAATTGGATTTCCTTTTCTTACTGGATTTTATTCCAAAGATGTGATCTTAGAGCTCGCTTACACTAAGTATACCATCAGTGGGAACTTTGCTTTCTGGTTGGGAAATGTCTCTGTCCTTTTCACTTCTTATTACTCTTTTCGTTCACTTTTTCTAACATTTCTAGTACCAACTAATTCATTCGGGCAACTTCGGCCTCTTTTAAGCAGAAAGCATTCCAAGCTCTCTTCTATAGGAGGGAATCACTATCGATGTAGGATCTCTTTCAAGTAAAGTACAATATCGACTTTCATTCCACTTTATCAAACTAGAGTAAGGTAGCGAAGTCAAATATGCAAGAAAGCCAATAGGCGCTCGTGATCTTCCTTGATTTCAAGGAATGAGTAGATACTATACTTGTCACAACTCTCTTCAAATAGGCTTTCTTTGAAGGCGTAAGTGTCTTTTAAAGTAGGATTTTCGATCTTAGTTCTAGAATGATTATTTATGCCCCTCCCCTCACGGAAGAACCAAGCAAGGGATGAGCGCGCTTTGATTATAGAATCAAAAAGAGTGAATATGAAATGTGAAATCATCTTTCCTTTTCATGCCATATGCGCTTAGACTTTACTTTATCCCCCTTTTTTTTCCCGGTCCAATATTTGTTCTCGAAAGTCTTCGTTTCCGTGTAGAAGCAAACTCTCCAAATTTATGACCAACCTTTCAAATTTAATTGCAGCCAGCTCTCATTGCTATGGTATATGTTCAAGTGTCGTTGTTGAATTCCGAGCGGGCATCTTACTGTTCAAATCAATATCAGAAATCAGTACATGTCCTATTGTTCTAGAAACTGATTCTAAAGTTATGGTTGATTTACTTACTTCAAAGGCTAAGGCCCCTTGGTAGTTTGCTTAGGCCCTCACCTCGCCCAAGTGGTTCGTGCATACCTTGCTTCAGGGGGTTGGGTAGTAACTTCCTCGATCCTTTTTTTTTCTTAGCACCTTTTTCAAAATCGTTTACAAACGTGCTCAGTTCTCAAGCAATATTGACTCCAGTCATGCCACTAGGAGCACTATTTTTCTCTTCAGTTCGATCAAACCAAGATTTATTTGTCCTAAAATGATGCTATGATGGAAAAAAATGTCTATGTTCATATATATATATGTGTGTGTGTGTGTGTGTGTGTGTGTGTGTGTGTGTGTGTACTTCTTGCTATATTTCAACCAACGTGGGTGAGTATTCATACCACAAGTAGGACATGCATTGTTGCCCCTTTGTAGTGCATCCATCAAGATTTTTATAAGCTGGAAAATCATTAATTGTCCACAACAAAATTGTCTTCAAAATTACCATAATGTTATTTGTTTTCATCCATCGGTTATCTGTCTCCCAACTCATTAATGATACATCTCTTGCATGTTGATTAGCTAAAATCTAATGACATGGAAGCCACCTTGCATGAGAATCGTACAAATGTCCTCGTTGCACTTAATAGCATATCTCCATTGATGTGTAATGCATGTCATCAGATCTAACGACTATCTTACACTGCCAACATCATTATGGCGTCACTCCATGATCTCGATGCACTAAGGCATGCGCCAATTACATTAGTGTGTGAAAGGTTGCTAAACAATGATGGCTTTTGTCACGTCTATTTATGTTCCATTCGTTCAACTATGAGACATCTCTCCTTTTCATGTCGTTTGAGATTCTTTTTCTGGTTTGAATCTTGATTTCAGATCCACACATTTTTTTAGGATTTCCTCCACTATTTTCCTTCACTTCTTCTCCATTTCTTTAGTGAGTGCCTATTACTCCCTTCTATTTATTCTCTATCTCCTTCATCTTCTTCATCTTCTTTGTCTTAGAAATGGCAGAAGAAACAATCTCTTCTCCTTTGATTCCTAGGGTTATAAATGAGGCTAAGCTTATGGAGTTCATTTGGCTGTAGAAGTTCAAGGACATGAGAAAGGCAATTTTTTGTCCTAGCAATTTGCCAAAGTTACGAGAGCATGACGTGGCATTTTTTGTTCTGGCAATTTGACTAATTTCATATGCCTTTAGCAGACTCAGCATCTCTTTTCTCTATTGTGAATATTCCATCATCTTGGAATCCTTCACGGCATATTCTCCTATGACATGATTAACAATTAACATGAAGTTGCAAAAAAGAAAAATGTATGTCATCCCTAGTTCAGGAAGTAGTTTGATCTCATGTGATTAGAGCTTTGGACTTGGTTGCGTTGTTTGATGCCTCGAACCTAAGATAAAGCTTGCTCCAAGTTTCACCATATGGGATCTGGATGACGACTCATGCTCCTTCCCCTCAATTGTTGGACACTCCATCTATGAAGAGACTCCAGCAACCATCAACTGTTTCTTTCCCCATTTTCCCTTTCCAGCTTTCTCATTCCATATGTGAAATCAACAATGAAATTTGCAAGCACTTGTCGCTTTACCCAAGTCCTTGGCTCATATCAGATCTCATTTTACCCCAACGCGATGGCCCATTTTACAAGTCTTCGTCTTATTTAGGTGAGTTTAGTAGACTTCTGATGGGTGAATTTGCTAAATAATGACTTTGTAAGATTGGAAATAAGGATTTAATTTTCTAGCCATGACTAGCACTGCCTAGAAGAGGCTTAGAGAGAACTAGAAGGGATGGAATCCTTTTGGAGTTTCACAAATAACAAGTTACATTTGTTTGTTGACCTAAAAATTTGAGCGTCAGGTGGTACACTTTTCTGAGTCCTCAGGAGCTTCATTTCCATCATCGATTTGACCGGTCTAGATTGACCTCAAATCCTTATTGTGTGACCAAGTGGTTAGGAAATTTCCTCATGGAGACTCCAAAAGTGCATTTTTCAAGGTTACGCTTCATCTGACTCTTCCTTAAAGAGGAAAATTCTTTGTCCAGATATTTTATATGATCCTGTTACTTTTCACTCTTCATAAGCATGCCATCTAGCAGAAAACATTATTCACTAGCCTCTAGCATGTTGCACATGTATTTTTCAAATGGAACGCCCACCATCTTGCAACAAATATACCCTACTTAGTTATGATAGAAGTTTTTTGTAACACCCTGATTCCCGAGGGTTAAACATGCTTGAAATTTCATAATTCAAAAATCCCCAATTCAATTGAAACCCTAATTTTAGAAAATCCCGATATTGAAAACCTTAATTTTGTCCTAATTTTAACATTAAATAGTGGAAACATAAAATTATTTTAAGAGAATATTAACTCATTAATTTGATTTAAATGATTCATTAAACTGTAATGATGTCGAACACGAAAATCCATAAAACATGAAAGCCAAACATGAAAATTCATAAAATTCCTGAAACAACAATAATTAAACTAAAAAAACTATTTCTAACATCATATAATCATAAATGATGAAAAATCTCATATTTTCGATGTCTATGGCAGTCCCTCACTCATGTTGCTCACCATCACCTGCAACATATCCATTTATGGGGGGTGAGTTTTGAAAATACTTAGTAAGTAAATGCACATGTCAATAAGTTTCACATGACATAAATGTAAACATATAACTCATACAACTTTAATTTAACACGTTCACTTGATTACTAAATAATATAACGTACTTGTAATTAACATCATTGATTTCATGGTTAACATATAACTTGAACTTGTACTTATCCTTGTTGATACTTGTACTTGGTTGATTATAATTCAACTAGGCATATCCCCGATTAACAATCTAATCTGAATTGATTCACAGTTGAACATGAACTTGTGACATGAAACTTGTAACGTGAACATGAACATGACGGATTGAGTGTCCTGAAACTTGATGTCACTTAAATTTATCTGAACCTTAAGGACGCTAACATGAATATGGTGACATCCAATCGTATAGTTGATTACATGACGTGAATAATCTGGTGACTTGATAACCAAGGGACGTGACTCTACCTCTTGTTTACTTATCATTTTACTTGAGTTAAGATTCACAATTCATATGATCACTTATACATGGGTAAACATATAACTTGTTTATGAACATAAATGATATAACTATTACATGTATAACTCAAAATATAATCATACATAACATGGTCAATAATTTCATCATGATATGAAAAAATAAATAAAACACGTGATCATATGATTGAGCAACATAAAGAAATAATAAAAAATAATTATACATACTACACTTATAACATATGAACCGAATTACTATATAAATCCACTTACTTGGATTCGCTACGAATTAAATTCAGTAGCTAATGACCTGAAATCTAAGGATCCTTGATCATAACATATTCATATAATATCTATAATTATTTAATTAACTAGAGGACGAGTGAAGTGTAGAACATGTGAAAACTAAACTGGGTATAAATTGATCAAGTGGTTCAAACCAGTTCAACTAGGTTTGGGTGGTCTAAACCGGTTCGATTTTGATGGTTTGGATCGGTTTGGTTTGTTCAGGTTGAATCAGTCTGGTTCAGATGGACCGGTTCAAGAGAACGAGAGGAACAAAGAGGGGGGAAGGGAGACGAAGAAGAGAGAGATAGAACAGAGATGGGAGGGAGACCAAGGAGAGAGAGAGACCTAGAGAAATTGAGAGGGAGAGAGAGAGAGAGACCAAGAGAAGTAGAAACAGACTGAGACGAAGGGGAGAGAGAGAGAGAGAGAGAGATTATTTATCTCAAAAATTAAAAGACAAATGATGTCATTAGAATTAAATTATTTATTTCATATTTTATTTTAAAATTTGATCCTTTATTATTCATTTATATTGCAAATTTATTTTCATTTATAAATTTTTTGTAATTATATTTATACAATTATATATTGTTTATTTCCATCCTAACAATATATACTTCATTACTTTAAAAATGGTATTGTTTTATTGTTAAAAAAATTGTGTTGTTTCACTTGAAAATTTATATTTTTTCAAATCAAATATTATGTTCATTAAGTTTATGATTATCTAGATGTATCAAATGATCATAGTTTGTGACAATGATAAAAGATAATAATAACAGCGAATAAGAATATGACACGTGTACTTTTAGGAGGTATTTTAAGATTTAGAAGAAAACATGTGGACATAATTGTCTAAAAAATTATCTTGCTTCCTCCTTTTAATATATTATAGATTAAATAATCTATTTTGAATATGAAAATGTATTAAGTAATAAATAAAAATAAATAGAGAACTAAGTTTGACTAAAAATTTGTTTTGTATTTTATGGGATTTGAACCCGACCAAGATCATAGAAAAATCCTTATCCCAAATTAGTAACCAACTAGACTACTAATCTTTTGTACTATTAAATGTACTACATATTATATGTACTATTCTAAACTTCTTTGGCTCACTTCACCCCATTTGGTATTTCGCCTATTCTTCTGGGCGAAATACACATATTCCGGCCATAATGTTTCTTTCCAGCTTTCATTCTAGCCGAAACTTTTGCACCACCATTCTATTTTGTCCCCGTCCCACAACCGGTATATTCCACCCATTTCGACCGGAGTGAAACAAAATTGACTTCTTTGAGCTAAAAAGATTGTGCCTTGAAATAGAATCCATAATCTGGCCTATCTGAGGCGATGGATAGTCGTCTTTCAAGAAAGCTTTGTTCGAGTCAATGAAGTCCACACATATTCTCCACTTTTCATTCTTCTTTTTCATCATTACCATGTTTGCCAATCATTCTGGGTAATCTACCTCCCCAATGACTTCGTCGCTCAAGAGATACTCTACTTCCTCATATTATAGCTGCATTTTGTTATGGCGTGTAGCTCCATTTTTCTCCTTAAATGGTTTAACAGAAGGGTTAATATTCAATTTATGAAATATAATATTTTCATAGAGACCTGACATTTCCCAAGACGTGCTCGCAAACACTTCTTTATTTCTCCTCGAGCACGTTTTCAGCTCCTCTTTTTCTGTTACCCTAATTTGGGTACCTATTCTGATACCTTTATGTTCTTGTCATCCAAATGTATCAACTTTGTTTCTTTCAGCACTTAATATCTTGGGTTTGACGGCTCCCCCTTCCCATCACAACATTATGTTGACTTTTGGCTATGGCACATGTTACAAAACCTAGGCTAAGATAGCACAATAGCTGGCAATGGCCTAATCACCTTCATTTTCTTGGTGACAGATACTTGAGCATCGATAATACGTCGACGGTATGGTCTTTATCTGTTGGAACCAAGTTCTTCCCAGTATATCATTGTAAGGGGATGACACATCTACCACCACGAATTCTATCAAATAACGGAATGGATCAAGCTCACTGAGACAACGAGTATTGCTCATTGAACTTGATTAATCATCTTGGCGCTCATTGCAGCTTCGTGATCCCCATCCGCATCTTCTCTATTGTCAATCGGTGAATGATATTGACCACGCTCGCATCGTCAACCAAGACTCTCCTCAAAAGGCTTCTAACTTGAATTAGGATCAGTAATGTGTCATTATGTCATCCGTCATGGTCTACAAACTCTAAGTCATCAAAGATGAACGGTAGACTGTCAGAGTTCTGCACATCATTCTCTTATTTTTTATCCTCGTTTTTCATATGTTTCAACAATATATCTTACGTTCTTTCCTTGATGTGCCCTATTGTTCTGTTAGGCCGATGATGGTATCTATGATCTGTTGTGGCTCCTTTTCTATATATTAGTTCTTTCTCTATTACGGGCTTCCACTCTTCCTTCAATAAGTATTGTTGGAGGTAGCCTCCATTAACCAGTTCCTCGACGTAGTCTTTCTACTAGTACAGTCTCTGGTATAGTGTCTGCAGCTTCTCTGATATGAGCAATACTTATCATGATTATTACATGATGGTTGCAACAGTGGATGCATTTTCATGATGAATATTGTGTAATGGTATTATATTATAGTTGCAATTGCGCCCTGAGTGAAAAATTTTCTCTTGGAAAGAAAAGTGGAGAGCATCCATGTTGGCGCCAGCTTGGTGCCAATATATGGGATTGCATCCCTCTATATTGACGCCTTAAGTGTTAAGTGTCAGTGTACTCTTTATGGAATGGTGCATAGGCTCCATTGCATCACCTATGCAGTGATGCCTAAGGCGCCATTGAATCTAAGGGATTATATCCCCCATGCAAAGGTGACCTACGCGCCATTGCATCCCCCGTCCAAAAGTGCCTCAGGTGCCATTACATGTAGGGGATAATTTCCCCTGGATGCAAAAGCATAATAGGTGCCATTGCACCTACCATGCAATGGCTCCTAGGCGCCAATGCACCCACTAGGCAATGGCGTCTAACACACCATTTCTCTCATTGTGCATTGGCGCCTAACGTCTCAGCATAATATCATGAATTCATGAGGCTGATGATGTTTCTACACTAACGACTGGATCAGTTTTGATAAGTCCTCATTTATTTAATATTTTCTTCCAATTATGGTATATGAACTTCTAATTTGCACATTTAATTATTTCTCTCTTTTACACGTATTTACTCATTCTCACTTTTACACTTATTTACTCATTCTCACTAAAAAAACTTGATGTATTTGTGAGTACGCAACATGCAATTGCGCCATCATAGCCAACTTATGACTATGCTACCATAGTCTACTTGCAATTGTGCTGCCAAAATAAACATGGCACTGTGCTTCCATAGCATGAATGTCATTACACTGCCATAGCATGCCTACAAGTGCTCTTCCATAGCCCATCTGTCATCCTACTGTCATAGCACTTGCACTGGATTATCGTAGCACATTTGTCACTACATAGTTGTAGCGCACCTACGATTGTGCTATCATAGCATACTCGTAACTGCGTTTCCATAGCACAACTGCCACTACATTGCCATAGCACACTCGCCATTGTGCATCTATAGCATCCATGTCACACTCTCCCATAGCACAGCCACGATGGAGCCTCCCATAGTACAGTCATAATGGAACCTCCTGCAACTCACATATGATGTTGTTATCATACATCAAAATGATGCCCTCATAGCGCAACCTACAAAAGATACCTCCTATGACACCTTACGATGACATGTCCTATGATACTTTGCAGCTGCAACCAATGATGGTACCTTCTATAGCGTGTGCCACACTCTTTCATTATGGTACATTTATTTAGCTGACATACTCTCTCACACTAGTATATTCATGACCCACACGCACACCTCAGGTCAACAGACAGCAGGCTCCCATGCTAGCACACTCATTCCAGAGACATCTTACACAACCGATGGTTCACACTACCATACCTTTTGATGACGGTTTCCACACAATGGTAGTTTATGATGACACATATGATTTCAACCCAACATTTGGGTCAGCCCTTACATGAGCACAAATGACATTCATCTACTGCACCAAGTTATTTATGTCAAGAGAAACAATGAGCATCCTAGACTTGGGAAGAATACCACAAGGTTGAACGAGGACTATCAACCTATGTGCAGTGGTTCAAGGATAAAGCTATGGATATTGCAGACGATTATGAAAAGTAGGGGTTGCACAATATATGAACAAATGAAAAAGTGGATTTCAAATCCTCGTTAAGCATTCCTTTGACCACCTAGCTATTTGGAAACTTGATGACTTATGAAAGGTTCCACTCATGACAAACATCACTAAACGCACTCGTCATAAGTTGTTTAGGACTGAATATATCTCAACTCTAACTATACGTCTGACATGTCACTTAGAATGATTATTTCACTTCGACAGGTACACATGTGGTAACAACAAATTAACATGAGGTGTAGGCCGAGACTAGACATATCTCTCTTTTGAGCACGCCTGTTACAAGTTGCTTAAAATGGTGTTTGACTTTGACAGATACACGTAGTATCACGAGCTATAAGCTAGGACTAGACGTATCTCGACTCTAAGCATACCTGCCACAGGTCTCATAGAATGATTGTTCCACTTCGCCATGTACACCCATGGTAGCAAAAAATAATCATGAGGTCTAGGTTGGAACTGGACACATCTCATTTCTAAGTGTGTCTGTCACATGTAGCTTAGAATGGGTGTTTCACTTCACCAGGTACACCCGTGATGATGATAAATTATAAAGAGGTGTAGGCTAGGCTTGGATGTATCTCAACTATCTCTTTTAGGGCACCCAAGGTAACCATAAAATTACCAAGAGGGGTGACTTTGGTCTAAACTATCATTCTGAGTGCATTTGAGGTGACATCAAATTACCACGGGTGTGACTTAGGTCTGAAATATTACTAAACTTCACACATTGATGCCACTCGTTGATGTTATCACTTGATCTTATCCTACGATGTTACTAGCTTCATGCTATCACTTGATGTTATTGCATTTTATGCCACCAGTTGATGTTATCATTCATTCAGTTGTGTTACCACAAGATGTTCCCTATTAAACCTAATGTCTCATGTTCACATGTTATTATTGATGTAATCATTCAATGCACACTTAATGCTCTTGCATGATGTTACTAACTTCTATCTGATGATGTGTTATTATGTTATCCTAGCTTAATTCTCATATGTTGTTTGACATTGTCTTCAATGACTATCACTATATATAATTACGTGACGTTATTAACTTTTATATGGTGATGTGTTACCATGATATCCTAGCTCCATGCTCATATGCTATTTGAAGCTATCATTCAATGGCTATCATTTTATGTTATCTCATGATGTTATTTATCTCTACATGGTAATGTATTATTATGATACCATTACTTGACATTATCATTTAACGTTATCGCCTAATATTATTACTTAATGTTACCTACATCTTCTTCATGATATTGCATGATGTTACATCTTTTTAATGGGATAATGTGTTATCATACTATCCTAGTTTCATGTTCATATATTATTCATGATAGCATAATCCGATGCTTTTGTTGATTATTATCAAATGTACTATTACATGATGCTACTCGCCTCTGTCTATTAATGAATTACTACACTATCTTAACTTCTCTTTTATCTTAAAAAGGGAAGGAAGAAATGCATACATAAAATGATGTACTCAAAATGATGGTTTAGAGAATAGTAAAAGGTGATCAACTACATGGCTGAAAATTCAAAGCAAATTCAAAAAGTCTACAAATTTTTAAAAAGTAGAGACAGTACAATCAAGCAACATCATGATTTATCTACTCGATTCAAATGAAAATGCTCATGGCAGATTCACCCCTTTGCCTTTACCAGTGGTAGCTACTTTACCAGCAAGCTTCGTCGGTACATCTTCAGTGGCGCTTTTTTATGGATTTTCATGACTACATTGCCTTGGTTGTGTCACCAGGGGAATTAAAGGAACGCAATGTGAAGTCACTTTGTCAAATGTCTATCTTTGATGGTGTCTTCTGTGTTGAATTGATGAAGAATTTCCACTTTACCGTCAAATTGTTCCATAGGTCTTCACGATTCAGGATAGTGCGGGAAGATGAGATGGATTAAGACTTCTTGATTGAAACCAAATTGGAAAGAGACTCTATTGCACTCGTAACAAGTACTATAAAACTATTCTTGGCCTTCCATCTTTCATGTTCAGCTATGAAAAGATGGGTCGAGTGGATCTGAGTAACCATCATGATTTGCTCTTCCCACCAGGGTGATACTACTTTTCAATTCCCACTAAGGTCGATATCCCAATCGAACACGTGCCACAGGTTCCCTAGCATGTAATAAGAAGCTCCTCTATGTAAGAACGATGATTGAATTACCCAAATCTGCCAATGCTCATTGGAAAGTTGACTGCTCCAGGCTTCATTTTGAAACTTCATGACCATGCTTGAGGCGGGTGATCAAACTCCAGATAAGTTGATTTTTTTTCTTGTGACGTCGCACACCTAGGGGCGACCCTGATCAAGGAGTTAATGTAGATTACCAAAGAATGTAGGAGGTAAAGCAACATTTCATCTAGATCACAAACATGTGACTATTCATCATCTTGAAGGAAAACCATTTGACATTGAAATAAACAAATGTTCGATTTGAAGTAAGAAGCAACAAAATGACACAAAGGCATACAACAAGGAAGTTTGGCAATATGACGATGGCCACACGAAACATGGGACCATAACAATGCAATGAAGAGAACGAGGAATAGCATTACCTTGAAATATGTACCACGACAGCTACCATACAATGGAGGTAGCTAGTTCCACCTCTTCTAGTATGTTTGTAACTCCTACTCCTTCACTTCTTTCTTAGTCGCAGTAGCAGTGTCTTTAATGAAACGAGATTCCATAGCAGAGAAGTTCACCCACTTGCTATACTTACATGTAGTAGGCTTCTTGTTTAGATTTAGAAAGACCACTCAAAAGGATATCCACTATGAGTTTGACATCAGGCTTGCTCAATTGGAATAATATCATGATCTATGAAGAAATGGAGGTGCAACATAAAATATACATCCTCAAGTGTGGGTATGAACTCCCCCAAGCGGTGAGTAAAGTATGAGACTTTTTTAGCCATTACAATACAAATTTGTATTGTTATAGAGTCAGGAAAAAAAATAAGCCATCAACTCACCATCAGCGCCTTGAATATGACTACTTTCTTTAGAATTATAATATATTTGGGAATGAAATAGATGTATTCCATCCACTCTTTTCAATCATACACTACTTTGTTACGATTGCCAATGGTGATGGGAGACGGAGGAGGTCACCATGTGCACTTCTTAAAAGTGATGTTGAATTTGCACTTATGTATTCTGCACTCCTGCTTTACTTCTCCATACCACAAATAAAACAAGCGCTCATTGTGGGTGCCCTATATTGGCACCAACACTAGCTCCGTGTGACAGTAATGGTACCTGTGTTGCCAACCTGAACTAAAAAATGAGGACTTCGATGAGTTTTACCCCGATCGCATGTCATCATGGAATGTCTCTGTCGCATTATATCTCTACACCGAATGGTCACCCTATGGACCTACTTGGTTTAAAAAGTCCCATGATTGCAACATATTACATACTTTCAACGTAAAGAATGCAATCACGTTGCATGCAGTCACATTACCTCCTTACAGTATACAATCATGCTACGTGGCAACTTGATTTAAGAAGTTTCACGATTTGCAACATAGACAAATGTTCCCACTCAAATAATGCAACACGAGAATTTTAAGAAGCAACATCGCCATCATACCACTCATGATTTGGGGGGGCTTCATCAAGTAAGATCATTGGTAAGCATAGAGAAGATATACATGTTCGATTGCTACCCATTAAACTTGCACAGACTTATCTCTTACATGCTTGACCACTATGACTTTAACTCACTATGGTGGTACACGCTCACTCATATGAATTACTACCATGTGTCATCTTTAACTTTTCAACGTGATTGTATGATCCATGTCAACGACCAACCTACATAAACATATATTATATTATTTACTTATTTTATGTATTTGTTCATATATTTGTAACAACTAAGGTAAGTGACAAATACTTAAGTGATTTCCTGGGCTGGAAACATTTCTAGGGGTTGTGGTATGGCGGGAAGTAAATTCCCTAGCTCACGCGATTACGGTTACAATGAGCAATGACTAGACGTTGCAACCTTAGCGAGCTTGATGAGATATTATTACATAGGGTCCACTGTCAACTAGTCAAGAGATTATTTAGAGTGGACTCCACTTGGAAGTTCTCTATAAATATAGGCATTTCCCTTCATTGTCAAGGACTTTTGGCACTTTGGATTCACTTTGTATTTCCCTACCATTAAACTTAGAGAATTCTTTCTAAATACATTCTCCCAAGAGCATTTTATCACCTTGTACATGCTGGCTCAAAGTACTCCTCATGCAGCCTTCAGATCCCAACCTCCACATTTTCAGGCCATATTTATCGTTTAGTGAGACTAGATCACACCTGTAACAACACGCACATGATGTTACGGTCACGCTCTCTTAGCTAATGAACAAAGCTACAAACAAGAAAGTGTTTTTTAAATTTCCATGAGATGTTGCCAACAAGAAAGTGGAGCACATTGGGCAGTCCACAATTAATAGTATAAATAAAATAGTTAATCAATCACATTCACACCATATTTACAATTTGTTCGAGATATAACTTGTCCAAGTTACAAGTAGAGGGATTGGCATAGTGAAAAAATTGCACTATGTACCTTGGCGTGTGATCCCCAAAACTTGTAATCTAATTTATTAGACAATCTAATTTATATTGGAACGGACATAGAAACCATACCCTTGATGTGTGATCCCGAAAACTTGTAATCTAATTATTAGACAATCTAATTTATATTGGAACGAACATAGAAACCATACCATTGATGTGTGATCCCCAAAACTTGAAGCTTTTACATCACAATCTGATCATTGATCTACGCATGAAGCGTATGCTGGATCTATGTGCCTACCCATGAAAATCGAGAAAATTCGGTGCTTCCTCATCGCCACCGCTATCTGCCGCATCGGTCGCCATGTATTGTTGTGAATCATAAAGAATTGACATGAACCACTGTTAATCGATACCTCACTATTCAATGGGTTGTCAATAGATCACTAATGTGTAGACACGTGGAAGAATAATCAATATTTCTCTTCTCTCTCAATTTTCGGCTAGGGTGAAGATTTTGTCTGCCTAGGGTTTCTCTTCTCTCGGTAAGGTGCCAAATGGCTTTGATCTAATCTTTTAGAGAAGCCTCTTATTCATAGTGAACTCCAATGGTTAGGATCGACTGAAAATTATCTCTTAACTAAAACTAAATAAACTAATTTTAATGAATAATTTTCATCACTAAAATTTGGACCGACTTGGTTAACAACTAGAAATTCATGTCGTACCTATTTATTACCGTTAGGACCATACTTATAAACCATAGGTTAGCTCATGAACTATAAGGATAAAAATACTAATGGTTAAATTTTTAATAAACTCTACCAATTAAACACATGATCAGATTTAGTAATTAGTTACAATTTATATCCACAAATTGTAATTGAACTTCACTTGTATTTTATATTATTCAATGTAATTATCCTCAACCCAATACTCACTATGTGTTGCCCCTTCATAACATAGCATCATGTCTAAATATATACCCTTGCATATTTTTATATACCATAGTATACATGTACATAACATTTTCTCAATTTTCAAAAAAAAAAATTGGTAGTTAGAAAAAAGGGCAATTCTTACAAATAGAGTTTTTTTTGCCATGCTCTTCCTTATTTTTCAAAAATGGACTATTTCCCTAAATGAACCAAGAAACTAAGTACTTAGACTTCTTTGATTACATAAATAGATTATTTCAAGGGATACTGGGTCACTTACTTAAAAGTGTATATAGACTCTACTATTGAGAATCTATGCATCATCGCTATCAAATAACTTAGTCATCCAACCTATAAATATATTGACTCATAGAATCTCAACCATAGAAGATCAAAATAACTGAACTATTAATTATGAGTTCATAACTCTCAAAATTAAGAGCATTCTTAATATAATATAAATGAGTCATTATTTTAATTAGATAGTACTTTTACTGAAAATTAAACTCACTAGCTCATTCAATGCATCTTAATGCACTACTACATTAAGCAGCTACTCAACCTAGTGATCAAGGTTAGTCACTCTACATAATAGAGTTAATGTATTATAGTCTACTATTCACTAGACTTGAATAATAAATATTTTTTCAAGTCATAAAGAACTCTTGGTGCCATCTATGAAATCATTTCCATAGGACCCATAAATCAAGTAAGATTATGTTTGTTGAAATTTTACAAGAATATATAGCACATAATATAAGATTAAATCATTTTTCAACAACCTATCCCATAAACAATGCATTTCTCATCCATAAAGTACAAAAAGTTGTTAGCTACAAAATTGTACTTTCTCATCGCACTGCATAGGCACACAATGTCCACTCACACATACTTGTCAGCAAATTCAAATTAAATTTTGCATAACTCAGATCTACTACGCATAAGATATAACCATGTGAACCTGGAATAGTCATTTATAAAAATGCCAAAGTATTTTGACCCCCATGTAGTACCAGTAGAAGAAGGTTACAATATGTCTAAGTGAATTAAATCAAAAGGTGCAGAAGAAGTCGAGTCCTAAAAAAGGGCAAAACATTGTTTTGCAAGCTAGCAAGATATGCAATCAAATATCTCATTAGTTATGCTACCGGAGGCTCTGGGGAAGTCAGAATAAGATAGCACTCATCTTAGGGTGGGCTTACTACTTAGAAGCTTCCAGCAGTTATCCGCTCCGCACTTGGCTACCCAGCGTTTATCGTGGGCATGGTAGCTGGTACACTAGAGGTGGAGCTAATTAACCACTAGAAACTAAAGAATGTAAACGACTAAATGAAGCATGACTTAAGGGAGAATTCCAAAGACTCAAACTAGGAGTGGAAGTGGTAGAACCATTCATATGAGTAGGAGAGGAAGGTCGGTGAGGTTGGTGAAGGTTCACGAATTCAGATAGACATCCAATCCTCTGGCCAATCTCAAGTATTTTCCCATTCTGCGGATCTTACACACGAACACCAGAATTAGTAAAGTTAATATCAACTCCCAGTTTAACTAATTGACATACAAACACTAGATTTAACGTGAATATATTCAAGATCTCTCATAGTAATGGAAAAATAGGATAGCCAGAAATATCATTGGTAGCAGCAACAAGAAGATTATCAATCACAGACTTAAACTGACACTATGGATTCAATATGTCCACACTGGATCGATTTTGCAACACTTTTCTAAAATTTATAGGATAATGCCCGTGAAAATGACCTATAATGTCAAATGGTGAGGTCGTGTTGCAAATGGTGAGGAATAAATATATATTGATTTTTTATGGGAAAAATGATGCAACATATATGTTAAAAATGATAAAAGCGCTAGTATAATAGGATGAAATTAGGCAGAAGCAAGTAAAGGCTTGTTTGGTAGCCTACACTGTATAGTATCAAAGACTGGACAATACTAAAATAGTATTGTCCGATGTTTGGCAAAAATATGAGACTCGTACTAACTAATATAGTGAGACTCTTTAGTCTCACCCACAGTGTATAATTTAGTCCCCTCCTAAAAGAGGGGACTTAATCGGACTAAGCACATTCTGCACAGACCGACACGAAGACAAGTTCAATGACGAAGACCCAAATGAAGACTTCTTCGTTCTTGTCGCCGTTGAAGATTTATTCTACCACCGCTTCTTCTTGGTAAGCCTATTCCTTTTCCTCTTCTTGTTACAGCGTTTTTGTTAGATCTGTCTTTCTACGATTTTGTTAGATATGAGTTTTTACTTCCACCGTTTTTACGTTTGTTAGATCTGCATTTTAGAAACTGTGTTAGATCTGATTTTAGCTCTACCTTTAGAAATGGTTTTTGTTAGATCTACAGAGGAGATCTTGTTAGAGCTTATTTCAAGCCTTTCCTGATTTCAAGCGTTTTTGTTATAGCTAATTTCAAGGTTTTTGTTAAAGCTGATTTCAAGCATTTTTGTTAGAGCAAATTTCAAGTTTTGCCTTTACCTTTGTTCTTTCTAATTCAAGATCTCATTCAAACAAAAACCTTGACCTGGAGTGTTTCTCTTTGCCTTTCTATTTGGTCTCATTCTATTGGTAATCTGGGATTTAGTGTGGCTGTTAAGACAAGAAAGGCCAATATTTGTTTAGCCGATGGTAGTCATTGATACAAGAAGGAAGTAATTGAAAAGATTGGGATTCTAGAGATGCCCATTTACCGAAATTGGAAATTGAAAAGAAGGTGGCCCATTTATTGTAGAGATGCCCATTTGCTGAAATGTTTTCGGATTGTAATCCATTCTCTTTTATTTCTCTCCTTCCCCTGGTGATGATTTCCCTCAAGACTACCATTTTGAAACAACCTTCAACTAGTAATGAAGGTATTACTAAAAACTTGTTTATATGAACAATTTTAGGTCCTCTAAACTATTATTTTAGTAATTTTATATGGTTTTAAGCAAGTTATTCTAAGTTCACACCCTTAGGCTGCATTATTCTCTCACATTGGAATATGTTTCAACTTGTAAATTATACTAATTGGTACTTACTGAGTGTGTGAATTGAATGCAACTTGCTATTATATTAATTGTTTAGCTAAAATATTTTTGTTTTGAATAGAGATGGATAAGAGGAAGCTTTTGATGTATCTTGTATTGGAGATGTGGCATTTAAAAATGGTGAGTATGCTCATGATGGCACTATCGATGATAGTTAATATGACAGAGAAGCATTAACTTAACTTACATTAATTTATTATTCTTCTAGCATAACAAGGATGCAGAAGGATGGAGAGACAAGCCTTTTCCATACTATGAAAGGCTTGCTCGTATGCTTGGTAAGGATCTTGCAACAAGACTTGGTGTTGAAACTTCTAATGATATGGTTGAGAACATGAATCGATAGTATGAGGAGGCTAATATACATGACATAGGTAAAGTATGCATACTTCTCCTCGTTCAATACCACAAAATTCAAGTTCTCAACAAAGTAACAAGGCTTAGTCTCAACTTATTGGTAAAAAGAGAACAAGAGCAGGGAGTAACTTTCATACTGGCTCGATTCAAATTGCCAATGTTTTTGAGAAAATGTTTAAGAAGTCATTTGAGAGAATGGAAACAATTAGTAGTAGAATCGTGGGTGATGATAAAAATTACACTAACATTGCTTATGAGTGACAAAGTTTCAGACTTTCTGTTGATGATGAGATTGATGTCTTTACTCTCATTCTAGTAAAATCAGAAAATGTGTTGGCTTTCAGATCTTTGAAGGACGAGCGCAAGCGAGCATTTATAGCAAAACTGCTCTGTCAGAGATGAATTTAGGCTTCCTTTCGTACTTATTTTGTGGATGCATGATATTTTATTAAATGATAATTACAAATGTTTGATGTGATGATTTTTTTGTGATGCCTTGGTGGATAAGCATTATAGGTAGCATATATGTTATATGTTTATTCTTTTGTGAGGCCTTGGTGGATGGACATTATTGGAAGCATATATGTTATATGTGATGATTCTTTTGTGACACGTCGATGGATGGACATTATGTAGTGAACACGAAAGCTTATTTTGTGATGTCTTGGTGGATGAAAATTTTTGTATAAATATTATTATAAATTATGAAAATGAATGATAACGTTTCAAGATCTTTTTTAAGTATTTTAATTATTATTATTATTATTGATTGGTTGAATGAATGTTTATTTTGTAATGAAAATGTTAAATAACATGTTAATGTGTTCTAAAAAACGGATGCGCAATACTACTCCAAATTTGAGTAGTTTACATAATATATACAGCACATATTGAAAAATGGCCACAAGTATAAAAAACATAAAAAATATCCAACTGGCACGATTTTTGAAAAAACGAATGCGTAATACTGCTACAAATTTGAGTAGTTTATATAATATATGTAGTATATATTATATATATCTGTGTGATTTTTGCAGTATATTTTATATGTATAGTATATATTATATAAATTTTACGGATAAAAACTCAAAACTTTTCGGCGTGGGATTTTTTTCTTCAAATTTGGGTGACATTTTTTTTCTTTCTTCTTTGACCATTTTTTTTCTTAAAAATGACATATTCTTGATTATCACTTAATAAACTAGCCCTAAATTTATTGGGATTCTTCACCTTTCTAGACTTTCTCATACCTTCTCTTGAAAAGGGTTTTCATCATAAATAAGACAAATCAAATAACAAACATAAAAAATAGTCTAGTTGTAAAATATCATAAAAAATAGTCATTACACTCTTAAGCCAACATTCTATAGCCCATGTGCTGCCACCCTGCCCGAACTTCCCATTCCCTCTCCACCTTCCCACCTCCCAGCCCACTCTCCTCCCCACCCAACCCACTCCTCTCATCCCAAATCCCAAAATCTTTCTCTCTTTCTTCATTTATGTCATTTTCTCTAACAATATAATTATTCAATTGATTAATCATTATTTTTATTAATTAAATTAATTAAGCAATTAATTAATTTAATAAATTAATTAATATTTTAGTTGATTATCAGATCTAGGTAAGTACACCACTTACCACTATCGTCTCACATAATAACATAAAAAACAATCATGTATCGAAGAATATGTGAATGCGTCTCTCATTGTATGAATTTCATGTTAATAAAATTTAAGATTTTAAAAAATGATCATGTAATTACATTTATTACACAATATATTATATTGCATATAATAAATAATATAAAATATGATATAATATTTTTGTTGTCACAAAACCTAACTAATGCGAACTATATTAATTAAATACATATCATAAAAATACTAAATATAGAACATATATATTTTAAAATCCATAAATTTTAGAAGAAAACAAAATATCAATATAGCGTATATTGTATATATAATATAAAACATACACAATATATACAGTATATTTGAAATATACCCCTACATCTAGTTTTCCGCAACTTGTTTTTCGTCAAACTTTTTTGTTTAGCGTCAAAATCATTTTCAAGAAATGTGCCACCTTTTTAAGTCATTAATTTTGATATTTTTTAAACTTAATGTTATTTTTATGATATTTTTTAAAAATAGCCTAGTCATTATCAATAATATCTTGAAAATCCTGTGATAATAGGCCCAAGTTCATCTGGCCCAACTCTCCCGGCCGAGCTCGCTTACCTTCCTACTTGAATTTCATAAACAGCTTAAACGTCCGTATTGCATGATGGTTTAAAAAAATATTATGTATTTTTTAATACATATTTTAAAATATTTATTTTCCATTTACTAAAATTTTAGCTACACTAAAATTTAATTACTTAAAAGAAGACAATGAATATGCCTTGAAAAAGACACAAGAATCACGAGGCCTTGATATTAAGAGAAAGAAATTGGATTTTCCTTAAGTTTTTCTTCCTTTGAGTTATCGTGTAATTTTTTTTTCATGATAATGATTATATATACGTATTCTTCATACTTCCTCTAACACTTTTTGGTTGAATTCAATTTTCTAGCTTTTATGGTATGTAATAAGGCCTTCATCTTTAGTATATTAGAAGTTGGATAAGACGGATAATCATTTTCAGATTATTTTGTCCACTATTTATTTTATAATTTCAAATTTTCTCTTGAGCCTATATTAATTATATATCATTAATGGTTAATTTTTTTTATCTTTTTTTTATTTCTCAAAATGATGTATATATTGAGTAAACTTTTTTCATTTCTATTTTCGCATTTTATTTGTAGACAAGAAATATATTAAGTTATTTCATTGTTAAGAAATATGATAGGAAAATTTAATTTCAAAATTTATAGAGTGTCAATATATGTTCTTCTAGCATAATTAACTTTTTTCGAGACATTTTAGTGAGTAAAACTTATGAAAGTTATTAAAAAAGTTGTAGTTGTAGTTTTTTAATTTTATTTACTAGTAAATATATTTTACTCAATTTTTTTATTTATATGAACAAGTAATATATAAGAAATAATTAAAATAATAAAAACATACATATAACATGCACCGTACATGCAATTTAACTAGTCTCACAAAGTGTTAGACAAATCATTAAAAAAATAGAACAATAACATATCCTCTTTGCAATTGTTTCTATTTTAAAAAGGTTGTAATTTAGAAATACTCAATAGTCGCTCGGTTCATCATTCATTTTTTTACTCATTTGTTATATTTATTTAAATAAATATTTATTGATTTGATTGATAACATGACCATAAATTAGTTGATCACATGCCATACATAAAATCTCACATAGTTTTATTTAATCAGGCATCTCATTAGTAGAAACATGATTGATTAGGACTCTCCTAATATGTTTCTATGAATTACTTTTTGAAATTAATTTGTAAGTAAACTGCTAAGTTTTAATTAGTTAAACTTGGTAATCACATCACTCTAAAGGCTTTAATAATCTTTAGAATAACCAACTTTATTAAAAGAGTTTTATTAAAGTTTAATGAATGTAATTAATTAGTTTTTCTAAGTTCACCTAATTTTGACTTAGGCTTTTTAGAGTGTTAAATGAATTTAGACCAGTAAGATTGGATTAATAATTAATTTTACATTCATAGGGTATTTTAACTAGTGAAATATTTGGAATTGATTGATTAGTTAAATAGAAACACATTAATTATAAAATAGTGAGTGGGAGAAGGTTGACATTTCAATATAACTTATGATATCCACTATTAGTACAACACCAAGAGATACAGAGAAGGCCTCGAGATGGTTTTACTTACATCACCCTAAGGAAGGTTTCAAACTGTCTCAATATCAAGGTTAAGCTTCTTAAGAACATAGGACTAAGTGATGTAGTTTAGACTTGATCGACCCTAAGATGACATATTCTAAATCAAGTCATGGAATCTGAAATAATGGGTTACACTCACAAAGTCACAATTAAGCTTTGAGTGGATAATTGTGACTTGACCAAATTAACGATATCTTATTGTTAAAAGAGAAAATATGAGATCTTTTGAGTTTTAATTAATATGGATGAGAATGTCTCGTAGACATTTTAAAATTAATCTGACTGACCCTAAGGCGGCACATTAATTGTTAGGTTGTCTTATCGTGGATTAGTAATTGTTAAGTTTATGTGTTTGATATGTTACATTCATGCATCACCTTTACTTTCTGAATTTCTTTATTTATTTCAATTATATTGAATTATGTATGTTTTATTTTTCAGTTATTATTATGTCTACCATGAACAACTATATTATTGCTTTACTTGCGCTTGAAGAACTTAATGGTGATAACTTCATAAAATGGAAGTCAAATTTAAATTTGATGCTAATGTGTGAGAACCACAAGTTTGTTCTTACTGAGAAATGTCCTGAGGAGCCCGCTACCAATGCCCCTAAGAATGTTAGGGATAAGTTTGATACTTGGATTATGTCAAACAACAAAACTAAGTGCTACATACTTGTGAGTATGACTGATGTTCTGAGAACTAAGCATGAAAGCATGAAAACTGCCTATGAAATTAAGGAATCTTTATAGGCGATGTTTGGGCAGTAGTCTGATCAAAATGATATTTTAGAAAGGAGAAATCGAACCCTATTGGATATGGTTAGGTCGATGTTAAGGTATTTATCACTACCACTCACATTCTCAGAATATGCACTGCAAACGGCAACCTACAATTTGAATGTAGTGCCTTTTAAGTCTGTGAGCAAGAAGACACTTGAGCTAGTACATATGGAATGACTCCAAACCTAATTTGTATCATTTCCATATATGGGGGTGTCCAACTCACATTTTTAGACTGAATATTAGAAATTTAGACTCAAGGTTTGAAGTGTGTATATTTGTTGGTTATGCTCTAGAAACAAGAGGTGGGTACTTTTATAGTCACAATGATCAAAAAGTGTTTTCCTTGAACGACTATATGGAAAATTACAAATCTCGGAACAAAGTAGTTCTCGAAGAATTAGAATCCGATAAGGTCAGACCCCCTTCATTGTTAACTAATAAATGACAAACCATAGAAACCATTGTTTCTGTTCAGGAAACCCCAATGCAAGGTCATAGTGGGAGAGTTGTAAGACAACCTATTTACTATGAACTATAGGAGCATGTCCTAGTGTCTGACACTAATAAGGATGATCCATTAACCTTTAAAGAGGCAATGAAAGATCCTGGAAAGGAGAAATGACAAGATGCCGTAAACTAAGAAACGGAATAGATGTATTCCAATTCTATTTGCAAACTTGTAGATCCACCTGAAGATGTCGAGACCATTGGATGTAAATGAATTTTCAAGAAAAAAGAGGTGCAGATGGAAAAGTAGAGACTTTCAAGACACAACTAGTAGTTAAAAGCAATACACAAATGTAATGAGTCGATTAGAAAGAGACATTCTCTCTCATTGCCATTCTAAAATTCATTCGCATCATTTTATCCATAGCCGCTAGTTTAGACTATGAAATATGGTAAATGGATATCAAGATAGCTTTTTCGAATAGCTCTCTTGAAAAAAGCATCTATATGATGTAACCATAAGGGTTCATGAAAAGGGGGCAAGATAAAAAGTATGCAAGTTGCTTGAATCCATTTATGAATTGAAGCAAACATCTAGACTTGGAATCTTACCTTTGATGAAATTATTAAATCGTATGACTTCGAGTAAAACGTTGACGAAACTTGTGTTTATAAATACATCAAAGACAAGACAATGGTTTTCTTATTTCTTTATAAAGACGATATTCTACTCATTGGGAATGATGTAAAAACTGTTGAGATAAAAAATTAAGTTGTTTGTTAGTTTAGGGTTATTATTGTCTTTTCCCTTAAACTAACTATTTCTCCTTTGTATATCTCCTTCGTTGAACTCTTGTGGAGAATACAGATTTTCAATGTATTATTCATTTTCTCTCTTCTTTCTGCTTTCTGCACTTCTTCTTCTTCCTCTCTTCCTTTGTATTGTATTTTTCTTTATAGTATCAAAGCTGTGAAAGACAAACATCGAGATCCATGGCAAACCGTGTAGAAAACCCTTCTACTCAAGATCAAGAAATCCCTGACATGCAAACAACTTCTTAAACAAACTTAATTATTTATCTTTATAGAAACTTCATAGAAAGTAAGGAAATGGTTAGCTGAGAAATTAGAAATGAAAGATTTGGGAGATGCGAGCTATGTTCTAGGAATCCAAATCCTAAGAATAGAAAGAACAAACTCTTAGCACTTTCTCAGGCATCTTATATTGATAAGGCGCTGGAGAGATTCTCTACGGAAAGTTCCAAGAAATGTCAACTATCTACTAGACATGGAATTGTCCTTTTTAAGGAGCAGTGTCCTAAGACACCTCAAGAAGAATAGGATATGAGAAAGGTTTCTTATGCTCTAGCTGTTGGTAGTCTCATATATGCAATGTTTTGTACGAGATCAGACTTCTGTTATGCAGTCAGAATTGTCAGTCGTTGTCAATCAAATCTTAATTTAGAACATTAGATTGCAGTAAAGCACATTCTCAAGTATCTCCAGAGAATGAGAAGTTATATAGTTGTTTATTCAGGTGAAGACCTGAATCGCAATGGATATGCTGATTCTGAATCAGATAAGAATGGTCAAAAGTTGACATCTGGATCGTACACCGAGGTGACCTGACTGTGATGGAAATAACATTGGATCATAACCTGGCTGACCCATTTACCAAGATACTTCCTGTGAAGTCGTTTGAGGGTCATGTGCGAAATATGGGGTTGGGAGATATGTCACATATACCTTAGGGCAAGTGAGAGATTGTTGGGCATAGTGCGTTCAAAGCATGTGCTTAGAAAATTTTAATATAAAATTAATGAAATTACATTTTTCTTATACTTGTTCTTTTGAACTATTATTGAATAATTTATATATAAATATATGAAAATTTCATATTCACAAATGAGACTATGATCTTGTATAAGTACGAGGGGATTAAGATCATAGACAATGAATAAAATAGTCCGCAATATATCAAAGTATGAAATCTTTAATGAATAGTTGCTAGTACGGTTCGTTAAGTATTATGAATGTATGTGATCTAAATCTGGATCATTGATGTAGATAGACATATTAGTCAATGTACTTTATATAATTAGATTATATAGGACATGATCGATATAGATTATTATCTTTATGAACTTACCATTTATCATGAAGATTTTATACACGTCAAAACTGATGATCATTTGTAGATCAGTCTAAATCCTGAGTAATCATGAACTCCTATTAATGTCTACTGGATCTTTAAAATAACTCGTTAAAGTTTGTTTGTAAAACAGGCTAATGACTTTTGTTTTGGAGATTCAGTGATATGGATGGCTGAGAACATGATCTTACAAGATTTGGAATCCAAGTTTTCCTAAGGGATCGTATATCGGTTCCCTTAAGTGTTAATTTTGTAACTAAATATTTATTGAGCTCAAATTTATAATACGATTAGAAATTGACCGTGCACTAGTGAATTAATGGTACTTGGGATCAATAGGTAATTAGAAGGGTAAAACGGTAATTTGGACCAACTCTACGAACCCATAACTGGTGGACAGAATTACATGAAGTGATTATATCAATGGACTATACGAGAATACTCTATAAATATATTTTGTAATTACTAATAGTGCCATCACATATTTGTAATAGAGTAATAATGGAATTAATAAATTAGATTATTTAATTAAAGAATTTAATTAATAATATGGTTTATCAGAGCTTAGAATTATGTGTCCATCATCCACAAGTCATCTCTGTCCTACACAGTTTGGAGTGTGAATATTTTAGGACATGAGAAAATGCCGAACTTGCGATAGAAATTACATTTCTATGGCAAATATATAATTACGAGACAATTATATGTAATTAATTAATTAAAAATTAATTAACTAATTAAATTATTTAATGTAATTTTCGGAAATTAAAATTAAATAATTTTTTTATCGATTAATTTTGAGTTGATCGATAACTGAAACATAATTTTGATTTATGAAATTAAATCATATTAAATTATTATGAGATAATGATTTGATTTATCTAATATGTTAATTAACAAATAAAATAATTGATTGGGAGATCAGATAAGTTAATTTTGAATTAGCTGGTATCTAAATATATATCTTATTAAAATAAATAATAAATTTGAAAAATTACCACATAGCATATTAGACTGCCACATGTTAATCACTGCTTTTGAATCAGAGACGAACATGGACTACTGTAGTACCACATGACACACTGTATTCCCTCACGACATTACAGTGGTTCTGTGAGTCATCAGTGTCGTGAGACATTGTGGATCTTCACGGCACGACACTACAGTATTGCTCAATTGCAATGGGTCCCACTACAATGACACATTTATAATTAATTTATTAATTTGTGTAAATCCCTAAAAATTCTGATGAGCTTTGACCTAGAAGATATATATTGATATTATTCTATTGGCCCTAGAGCTGCAATTGCAATCAGTGTGCAATTGTGTGATTAAAGGTTAATAAAAAAAATTCTGCGAGTTTTCCTAATTCTCTCAGAGTTTGTCTCACAATAGTCATTCTCCAAAGTATCTAGATCTCATGTGTTGAGTACATCTAGAGATAAAAAAGTGTATTTGATTTATTCTACTTGCCCACACACTTCCTAGTGTGTTTGAGGATTGGCTTGGAAGATCTTGGTGTGAATCTCGCAGTCTGTTATTCGTGAGATTACAAGTTCATTCTTTGCGATGACGTTTGATAGACTACAAGAGATATAATTCATATATTTGTATGTCTCAGATTTAATGTATAGATATATAATGAATCCGATTCGAAAAAGTATTTTTCAAATTAAAAATTTTTCATATTTGAGATGTGCGACGATGTGATCGTTTATCGTTTTATAATTATTTTTAAAAGCACCATCACGCCTTCCGTTGCACGTCACCTCAGATTCCAACATATCATCCACGTACAAAACTAGAAAAACTACATTCTCTTCATGTATCAGCTTATATACACAGGGTTCATCCACTAACTGCTCAAAACTAAAATTTTTGATAGTTTTGTCAAATATGATATTTCACGAACGGGACGCTTGATTAAGTCCATAAATAGACTTCACCAGTTCATAAACCTTTCCCTTTCGGCCTTTCTCCATGAACCGTCTGGTCGAGCCATATAAATTTTCTCTTCAAGATTGCCATTCAGAAAAGCAGTCTCGATGTCCATCTGCCAGATTTCATAATCGAGGGTAGTAGCAATGGACATGAGTATTCAGACGGATTTAAGCATGGCCGCTGACGAGAATGTATCATCATAGTCATTACCTTTTTTTTGGGTGTAGCTCTTAGGTACAAGCCTAGCTTTGAATGTCCCTACATTTTCATCTGTACCTCTCTTTTTATTATAAATCCATTTATACCTTATGGGTTTTACCCTTTCATGAGGATCTACAAGCTTCTAGACTTCGTTCAAGTGCATCGATTGTATTTCGACATTCATGGCGTCTCAGCATAGGTTTGCTTCAAGACCAGCCATAGCCTGGGAGCAGGAAACAGGCTTATCATGATTCTTATCTGAGACTGCCGTCAAGGCATCTCCATAAGACATGTACATGTCAGGTTGTCTCATAACCCTCCACTACGTCGAGGCTCCGACTCCTATTATGATTCTTCCATATTGAATCAAGAACAAATCCTGATTGGGGAGTCGGTGTCCTCCCACTCAATAATTTCTCTAGCACAAATGTGCTTCTTGGCTTCACACTTCTTATGTGACTAGTTCTCTTTAAGAAAATGTGCATTCGTGCGCATAAATATTTCCTGTCAGTTGGACTATTAAATACGTATCCCTTCGTTCCCTTGAGATATACTACAAATAGGCATAATTCTGATCAACTGAACAATTTGCCTGTCTTTGGTTTCAGCAAGTGTGTCAAGCATCCCCATATCTTAAGGTGACTTACGGACGAATTTCGCCCACTCCATCTTTCATATGGTATACTAGGCATCGTCTTTGATGAAACTTGGTTCAAAATATATGTCGTTGTTTTCAAGGCATATCCCAAACAAATCTGGGAGGGATGAATAACTCATCATGGATCTAATTATATCTAATAGAGTTCGATTCCTTCTCTCTGACACATTATTCTATTCTGGAGTGTTAGATGATGTAAGCCGAGAAAGAGTACCTCCTTCCCTAAGAAAGTCTTCGAACTCTCCTAGGAAGTACTCTCCACCATGATCAGATCGTAGTGTTTTGATTTGTTTCTCTAATCACTTCTCAACCATAGCCTTGTACTCTTTGAACTTTTTAAATGTTTTAGAATTTAGGCGCATTAGATAAATATGTCCAAAATATGAGTAGTCATATGTGAATGTTACAAACTATTCATAACCTCCTCTTTCTTGATATTAAATGACCCACATACATTACTATTTATGAGTTCGAGGCATTGCATGACTTTTTCACCCTTTGCTGAAAATTGTCTCTTGGTCATTTTACCTTCTATGCAAGATTTGCATGTGAGTAGTGATCCCCCACTTAAAAGTTTGCAATGGACCATCATTTGCAAGTCTTTTAATCCTATCTAGGCTAATGTGACCAAGACGACACGTATGTTAGATCAATTGAGTCAAATTTCAACCTTCTATTATCCCTTTGTAAACTAGTAATTACTTAAGTGTCACATATCATTAGAAGTTTTGGATGTACATAGAATAAGTTGTTTATCATGCGCACAATAGTAATTAAGTATTCATTTATAATCATGCCAATATTATTATTAATGAAATCCAAAGAAAATCCTTGTTTATTAAACTAGCTATTGAAATAAGGTTTTTCCCAAAAACTGGGATATAGTAAACATCACATAAAGCCAAATAATGTTCTCAAATAACAATTTAATAGTTGTAACTAATACCGACAATACTAGTGCTCCATTCCACCAACGGAACCTAAACTCACCCTCGTTAAGCCTTCTTCTTTCCTTGAACCCTTACACGGAACAACTAATATGGTTAGTGGCTGCAGAGTCTACAATCCACGAAAAATAGAGTAAGCCATTTAACAAGCTTCGGTAACAAGTAATGTACCTTTGGATTTTAACTCCTTGAGATAATCCAGGCAGTTGTGATTCTAATGACCAATGACTCCACAATGATGACACTTGTCTTTCGGCTTGTCCACTTTCATAAGGCCCATGCCTTTCGCAGCTTTCGAGTTCGCCTTCTTAGCTTTCATTGGACCTCTCTTGCGTTTCTTTTTTACGCCAGAGCTGGAAGGCTTACTTCCAGTAAAGTTTGTCTCTCCATTATTCCTCTTTCCCTTCAGAAACAAGGTCTCAGTTGCTTGCAACTCCTTCATAAGTTCTGGAATAGAGTACCTCAACTTATTAATCAAATAATTAAGTTTGAAGTTCTCAAAAGTGTATGGCAATGTCTTGAAGATCATATCAACTTGAGTCTCACCATCTACCTTAACTCTCATGCTCTTCATCTCATTTAGATAACTAATGATCAGCATCATATGTTCTCTGACAACAGTTATGGGTTTCATCCGGCAGTTCATGAATTCGCACAACAACATGTTTGGCTTGACGACCCTAATCCCCAAACATTTCGGTGATGTTCAACATCATATCAACGGCGATCTCATATTCTGATGGTGTTGTTGCAACACATTTCTTACTGATACCAAGATGTAACACCTGACGATCTCATTAGAACGCAACCAAGAAGCATAGACATCATTTTCCTCTTGAGTCGATTCAACAACAGGCTCAAGGAGACAATGGGTGGTGAGCATGAAATTGTGCTTTTCTACCATAAGCACGATATCAAGATTACGTTTCCAATCCACGCAATTTTCACCCAGGAGTTTTTTTGCAGTTAAGATTGTTGAGAGTGTGGATAATGAAAAGATCACGAAAAAGAATAAATAAAGTGGTGTAAATAAATACTTAATCATTTTGGAAAGTATGACGCATGATGCAAATACTTAAACATTTAAGAATCTGATAAAAACATATTTCTTCCATGATGTTACAATCAACAGTGATAGCTCGTCTCATATAGGGATAATGCCCGAGCTACCTCCTATCGTGTCGAGACTCTTCTCATTTGGTTAACGCTTTTCAAAAGATCAATACATCTAGCTCAACCAATGACCAATGGTTTTGTTCACTTTAACCCCATTGACTAGCTCTTATGAGAGATTTCAATGTGTTTCAGTCTAAGCGTTTAACCAACGCATCAGCTTTAAAGGTTGCCATGAACTAACGGTCTGTCTAGGGACGGTCCCACCTCACAACTTCATTTACAAAGCTTTAGCTTCTCAAGAAACTTGATGACGCAAAATGACGCGATTCCTAAGTTTCTCCCGCTGAAGAGAGGGCCGCTTTCTCCTGCTGAAGAGAGGGCCGCTTTCTCCTGCTGAAGAGAGGGCCGCTAGGGCTGCTATAAACCATTACTCGTGCCACGACCAAGTCTACGTCGGGGACCTTGGGAACGTTTCAACGTATACGACCCTCCCATTTTATTTTTTCAAAAATCACAACTCTTTATAAATTTGAAAAGCATGTTTTAAAAATTATAACTTTTATAAAATTCAAATCATAATTTAAAATGTATAAATTTTATAAAATTTGCATTGTATTTTAAATTATAACACATTATAAATTTAAACTATAATGATGCATGTACATGTTACATGATAATTTGATATTCGCATATTTCTATTTATATACGGCATGCTGTATGAGGATGCAAGATTAATAATAAAGCATACATTCAAAAGTAACCTCACTATGTCTCATTTCTAATTACAATCCATAAAAAGAATAATAATTAAATTATAATAACTTAAATGCTAGTTTTCATGCTATCTGTAATTATCTCCTTATAATCTTCAAGTTTTGATCAAAACCCTTTTAATTATGAAAAACTATTTATCACATTAAATATCCTCTTTAAAGTAATTGAATTTGATTAGTAAAAATAGGTAAAAAATTTAATGACTTATCAAATTTGGGTCAAACTCAATCAATTAATTAAATTTTAATTTTTAAAAAATTAAAATTGATAAATATATTTTTAAAATCCAAAATTTAAAAGATAAAAGATAGGATTAGGGTTTTCGTGAAGCATCATAGGGTAATGACAACACGGCATCAGGGCATCTGAGCCCTGTACCCTAGCAATCACAAGGATTGCCGCCTCCAGTGGCAGCGTGACAGTCCCACCGCCGCTGGTGGTTGTTAGACCACCACTGCCATCGCGGACACGGACGACGCAACGGCGAACGACATGGAGCCGATGGTGGACATCGGGGTGCGTGCAGCTTCTCTGGATTCGTGCGACGATTTACATGAAATTAACGATATAACTCTTGCAAAATTAAATTACATAAAACCATACCCCGCAATTTTGGCGTACATCAATTTTAGAATTGAAAATAACACCTAGAGTCGATCGATCGTGATCCATTCATAAAAAAATTCAAACATATTTTGAATCTACCATACAAAAAATATATGCCAATATCATCATATTCATCCATACATACGTTTAAATATTGAATATGCATATTAAAAAACCATGGGCTTGGATACCAATTATTGGATCAGATTATAGATTTTGAAGAAAAATTAATGAACCATGACTAGTTTATGGGCGAAATATCAATTTTTTTTTCATATAAACGTATAATCGAATTAAACACAAAAACAATCAATGAACATGCATAATCATATAAATGTATCGAGAAAAGATAGAAATAATTTGTACCTTTTCAATTAATGGAGAAATTTTGAATTGGCGGGATCCATTCTCTATCTCGTGTTCTTGAGATTCACAGTGCTATTGATCCTCACACCGACAACCACTCATTAGAGTCAGAAGTAAATCTCTCAAGAATTTTCATAGGAATTGAGTGTGAGCTCTGAAAATAACGATTGAAAGAGAAAACAAAATTTACTTCCCTCTACTGTGAAAAAATCGACGGCAACTGTGCGTTCTAGGGAGAGAAAAACCTTTTCCTTATCTGATCAACACTCTTAGGGATAAGATTAGCCATAGGAATAAGGATGTAATCTTTTATATGATAATTAAGAATGTTCACGTCTACCCATATATGTTAAATTGTAAAAAATTATATCTCTGTGCACTGTTATCTATGATTTTTACATCTCCCACAGAGCCAAAATTGTGTTTAGATTCATCAGTCCAAATTGATGAATTAAATTGATCCCTATCAATTAATTAATTTCTTTTATTTACTAATTATCTAATAAATTAGAAAATAATAAAATAACTAGTTTGAACATTAATTTTGTTGTTCGCTAATTTAGTAATGATACCCATCTCATATGAGTTTGGGAAGTATACCTTGGTCCAAGACGCGTTTTTGGTCCAACTGTCGTTGTTTCTCATTTATATCCTTATTAGCTACTCATGAAACTGAATCGACTCATACGAATAAAGTTATGAGAATTCAAATACTCGATTAATTTATCTCTATAAATTTTCAACCTATTTAATCCCAACATCGTACGAGTCTACTATAGGTCCGACACCGATAGAACTCTCAATTCTCGCGCACTACATTTTTTGTTTGTGTAAATAAACATTTATATTTCATGGTCCATATAATATTTAATGATACTACCCTTCGTGAATATCAGTAACAAGAGCGTGATATAAAATTACCATTTTACCCCTCTAGTTATTATTTATTTCACTATTTTATTGACAATGAATAAGAAAGATATATCAGTGAGGTGTCACATACAGATTACCATGTCTTATTCAATGACTTATGTCATCGAGTGCTAGGTCCAATTTATTTATTCACACACTCATCAATTAAGCATAAGGTGATTTTTTACTTTTGCAATCTTACCACAAATTTCATATATGTGAATCGCGCATGCAACATAGTTGAATCATGGTCCTAACAGTCGATGTATTGTCCAAAAATTCGAACTCACTTCTTTGGCATATCAAAGATCGCAAGTAACTAAGTCAAGTTTCGTATTTACCTCAGGATTAAGGTAATTATGAAAATATCCTTAAGGTGCAACAATTAGATTTAGAGCTAGATAAACGATTTTGCTCTAAACTAATTGGATACTGGTCTATTCAACATGTTTCATAATATGTCTAGGTCAAGCGTTAGAGTCTCCACTCCCATGCCCCAAGACCAGCATCATTTGGTTCAATTTAACAGTTGTAATTGAAATTGGTTGCCTAGTCGATTTTAAGACTGCGAATAACATTCTGAACTATCTCAGAAGAGTTTGTTTGAAAGACTGCTCGATTTTTACTCTTCTTACATTGATAATAGTTGAAGGACTTAAGTAAGTTACAAACATACTTTAATTAATTTTTTTTTTTCATTTATTCATAAATTTCAGTAATACATAAATGTCAAAGAAATAACTTTTTACTCATAAATAGTTATTTCACCTTACTTGTGGACATAATTCTAACATCAAGGTCACAAGTTAGGTCAGGGACATGGGTTGGGGGAGTCGAGCAGGGTCGGGTTGGGGAGCCGGTGGCGGGTTGGGGAGACATGGTCGAGGGGGTATGAGTTGGGTCGGGTCGGGGAAACTGAGAGGTCGGAATGATTCTAGTTTAGATTAATGATTTTAAAAAAGATGAATACTAAAGAAATGAGCTAAATGCAAGCTATATCATTAAGATGGATACTAAAGTAATTTCAATGAAAATAATGTAATTATTTACTTATTTGTCAAACATCAATTTAAATGAGTTATAACCTAAAGTTAATTATAATAAACTAAGCAAAATATATTTTAGCTTATACATTAAAGTTAAACTTAAATAAATTATAACTTACAAGTTTAAGCTATATTTTTAAGTGGAACCAAACAAGCCCTATGTGTCAAATCTTATAACTAGTGTGACAATTCATCAATGAAATAAGTTTATGATAATAATTTTACAATGCATTATTTGTAATTATCGTGACAATTCATCTTTTCAAATCGAGTATAAAATTAGATTTTTTTACAGTTTTACAAATCAACAACATCAGATTGTTATGACTATAAATTCATGATCATCTATTATGTCTCAAAATTTATAATTACTGTGACAATTCATCCATACATAATTACTTCCTGTTCTGTGGTTCTCTAATATGTCTCATCGACCCTATTAGAAATAACTAAGGCAACACCCTAACTTATTTTATTTTTGTTTCCTTATATTTTTTTAGGTTTTGGCTTTTTGTGTGCCTTCATTTAATTATTACTTTTCTACCTGTTTTATGATTTCATATGATTTTTTTTTGCTTTTCCTTTTTTTCCCTAATTTTAATTTTAGACGCAGCTGAGGTTTATATATACATCTCCTCGTCACGTATTTTTTCCCCATAATTAATGAATGGGAAAGTCTATAAAAATAACAATCCAATTTTTACTTTTATTAAATTGCAATTTTCTTTTTGGGGTTCCGCCTTTGCTCTCTCTCTCTCTCTCTCTCTCTCTCTCTCTCTCTCTCAGCTGCTCGCTTCGTCCTTTGTCCCCTCTCTATCTCTCTCTATCTCTCTGAAAATCTGAGAGCTTCCTTTGGCCATTGACACAGCTCTGGTTTTCATTCCAGGTTTGTGTGCCCATTCGATCTGCTGGCTATCGAATAAACATCTCCATATTAGCGCTATATAATTACTTTGCGGTTAGACTGAATTTGATCGGGTTTTTGGCGATTGGTTTATCTGCGATCTTGAGTTCTTTAGGGGGCTGCTTGTTCTGGGTTTTACGGGTTTCTGTTTCATGCAATTGGGTCATTGCGGATGGGTTTTGATATTTTTAGGGTTTTTCCCCATGTCTTAACTTTTGGATTTCGCGCCGAGCTAACTCTTTTTGTTCTTACAAAATTTATATCTTCAGTGCTAATGGCTATTTGGTTTTTGACAAGTGAGTTGTTGCTTTAAAAACTGTAAAAGTTTGGTTGGTTTGATTATCGAGAATATTAATGAAAAGCAAACGCAAATATAAGTGTTGGAATGGTGCGGGATTCTGTAAAATTGAATTACCATAGTACGAGCCAGATAATTAAAATGTATTGGCATGTCTTGATAAGGTCCTTGTATGGTCAGGTCCTTCTTTGTTACCATATTCTTTTGTTAAGCTTCAATAAGCCTAGCAAAAGCATCTTCTTTTTCGTATTTTCAAGATCTTTCATACTGTATTTTGGTATTCAGTTAGGGGGAAAGGACTTGTGGCATGGTGAAAAGTTAGTACGGGAAAATTATGCAGCGTATTTAAATTTTGAGACAATGTTTTGTTTAACTCATCATCTCTTAGGTGTCGTGTTTCTTAGCTGGAGGAATAATCGTGGGGGTAAATGGCCGGAATTGCGAGTGAGGAGTCTAGTGCAGGAAGGTCCACTGAGGGGATTTCAAGTGGGCTCCGAAGTCAATCTGGGGAGGCATTGGCAGAATGGAGGTCTTCTGAGCAGGTGGAGAATGGAACTCCTTCTACGTCACCACCATATTGGGACACAGATGACGACGACGATGATGGTATGCACATCGTCCACCTTATCTGCGTGTATTTTGGGGGAGTGTGTGCGTGTGCATGTGCGTGCTTGTGAGCTATATTTCTCTTTTTTAATTTAGGTTCACAATTCTTGTGCTTCTAGTTCCCCATTTGATAAATCAATTTATGTGCTAAAAGTTTTGTCTTGCATAGGACCAAAACCGTCTGAGCTATATGGGAAATATACATGGAAGATAGAGAAGTTCTCTCAGCTTAACAAAAGAGAACTTCGTAGTAATGCATTTGAGGTTGGTGGCTACAAATGGTACGTGAAGTTGACTATGTCTTCAACTGATTTGGTTAGAGTTCGTTTTTGGTGCTGTTTCTATGTTTTATTACTTGCAGGATAACTCTCAAAGTTTAGAGGAAAGTTGGGAATATATGTGCACATAGATTATGTATGATATCTATTATCTACTAGCATGGCATATCTTTACATTCTTCCCCATCAGTTTCTCTCCTCCTATCCGAGGATATTATTTTGTAAAATTGCATTAACTCCAGTTATACCCTCATGTAGATTGTGGATGGAGATACGTTGTTTGGTATATTTCCCTATTGTTTTTTAATTCTTGGATTGGAAAGATGATATGTCTGACTATGCTAGATGTGAAGTTGATCCCTAGACTAAATGTAGAATTTGTTGTTGTGGAATGCCAAATTAATTGTAGTCTATGGTGTAGGTGTCAACACCATTGGCCTAGTTGTCGATACGTATTTGCTTTCACCAAAATCTGATGATTTTTTCAGTTCTAGATTTACCCCTTGCCAACGAAAAAAGGATTGATAATCTCTTTATTAGCCACTTGTACTATTTTGCCCCATGTAGAAGCACACATACTATTTGGCTCATTAACATATATTGTGCTATTGGCATTCTTTTTTATACATGCACTGGACTGAAAAAGCAATTATAATGGTGTCAAAAGCTTGCGCCATCTAGTTTTTATTGAACCTTTATGGTATGGTTGACAGGTACATTTTAATATATCCTCAAGGATGCGACGTTTGCAACCATCTCTCGTTATTTCTGTGTGTTGCAAATCATGACAAACTTCTTCCAGGTTCCATAATGTCTTTTCTTTCTGTTTTGACCTTTGTTATTGGTTCTTTTGGTATAATTATTTTGTTTTTTTACCTCTTTTTGACACAGGATGGAGCCATTTTGCACAGTTTACCATAGCTGTGGTGAATAAAGATCCGAAAAAATCAAAATATTCTGGTTGGTTCACATATGTTGGTTTTCTTGTAATAGATTTATAATCTGATTGAATCAGCTTAATTCTGTAAGGGGTACCTTTTCAGACACATTGCATCGGTTCTGGAAGAAAGAGCATGACTGGGGATGGAAAAAGTTCATGGAGTTGTCTAAAGTGTTGGATGGTTTTATTGATGCAGACACTCTCATAATCAAGGCTCAAGTTCAAGTGATCAGGTATTTTATAATTAGTTGATATGCTATCCCTTAGGCCTTATCTCTTCTTTTCAAGGTCCCAAAAATTTTCACACTACTTCAACTTCATTTATGCTTCGTTCAACTGTACTTTTATCGGCTTTAGAATATTTGTAGTTGCCCCACTTCTTTCCAACTAAGGTCAGTATTATACGACATATCTTTTTCAGTAGCGTTCTTTGTTTATCATGTAAGGTTTTTCAATTGTTTATTCAATCTTCTTGAATAAACAATTGAAATAATTTTTTTTGTACTGTTCGACTTTGTTCAGAAATGACATCTGCCATTAGGCTTTTTTTTGTCATGGTTGCTTTAATTCTCTTTCGTGGTTTAGTGGTATTGGGAGTCCATTATAATCAATCCATACCTTCCGACATGAAGGACTATTTAACCATGTAGTATTTCCCACGTTTTTGAGTAGAAGTGAATTTGAACATGCCTCAGTTTATGCCACTTTATTGTTGTTAGAATTGTGAAACCGCATCTTAATTTTATGCTCTCAATCAAAAGAAGCTTAGCAGACGCTGTTTTGCCTCAGTTTGAAGTTTGAACTTCAAAGTCGTTCGTTGTTAATACTGTGGTTGAAAAATTAACTTGACGAAAACAGTTGCTAACTGAATTCTGGTACCCTAGATATTGGGAATTAAATGGTAATTTCTTATGATAGCTTATATTTGAGTCTTTGAGATTGAACTTACACTTGTTTTTGTGAACTTTTGAAAAATGTATTTGTTTTACTTTTGCTGCTACTTTGTTTTTTATTTCAAACTTCTCATTTGCAGAGAAAGAGCAGACCGACCTTTCCGTTGCCTTGATTGTCAGTATAGGAGAGAACTTGTTAGGGTATATTTGACAAATGTAGAGCAAATATGTCGACGGTTTGTGGAAGAGAGAAGAAGCAAGCTTGGAAAGCTGTTAGACGATAAACCTAGGTGGTCAAGGTATTAATTGTTATCTCTAAGATTCTCTTTTTGATAGGAAACAAATTGTGCCTCTGAAACTGTCGCACATGTTTTGCTCCCGATGTGGGTATTTTTTATCCAGGGCTTTGCTCTAGTTTCTTGAATTTTTAAACGAGTAGAGTACTAGACTTGCAGATTCTAAAAGAATTTTGCTAAGTCATTTATTTCCTAATAAGCAGCCCCAGACTCATTTTCTAATTTTCTTTTGCGGCTCTGTTGCTTCTCTTTTTCTATTTTTCCTTGTCTTTTCTGTTCAATAGAGATTCATTCTTTTCTAATATGATATAGTGATATGTCTTTTTCAACCATTACAGTTTCTGTGCTTTCTGGTTGGGAATTGACCAGAATTCTAGACGCCGCATGTCCAGGGAGAAGACAGATTCAATTCTAAAAGTTGTTGTGAAGCATTTCTTTGTAGAGAAGGAGGTCACATCTACTTTGGTGATGGATTCCTTGTATAGTGGACTAAAGGCTCTTGAAGGGCAGCTAAAGAGCAAGAAAGCGGGCGTGAAATTGTTGGATGCTGAAGAGATGCAAGCAGCTCCCATTGTTCGCATTGAGAAAGATACGTTTGTTTTGGTGGATGATGTGTTACAGCTACTTGAGAGAGCTGCAATCGAACCATTACCTCCGAAGGAAGAGAAGGGCCCTCAAAATCGTACGAAGGTTTGTAGTGTTTTCTAGTTTACAATATATGTTTTGAAAGTGGGGGAGATTATAGGGGTGGAAAATAATTGGTTTTGGAGAAATTTTCATTTTATAGGTTTTACACTCTTTACCTCATTTGAGATTGTGTTTGTCATAAAGGTTTATGCATCAGCTTGTGTAGTATCCTCGTATAGCTATACTTAATAGTTTCTGCATTGATAAAGGAATGCTGTATTTTTAGTACTTTCAGACTTCTTAATGGGTGAAAGCTTTTTGCCAAGTATTTATTTTTCTTTTTATTTATTGAGGAAGTGTGTTACTGTCATCATATGTGCAAGTGTCAAGAGTGGGAGAATAGATGCAGGTCTCTAGTATAATTGTCTTGCAAGGCATGTGATGGATGAAATTTTGCATGCAGGAAGGTAGCTCCGGGGAGGACTTTAACAAAGATTCTATTGAGCGTGATGAAAGGCGTCTTACTGAGTTGGGTCGTAGAACTGTAGAAATTTTTGTCCTTGCTCATATATTCAGGTAGTATGTTTGGTAAATTTGTCTTCCTATCAATAGTTAAAAGCTTTTCCTTTGCCTAGGATTTCAACTCTCTGAATTTAAATCGCAGTCAATTTGCTGCTAATTTTCGTCATTACTTGCAGCAATAAGGTTGAAGTTGCCTATCAGGAAGCTGTTGCATTGAAGAGGCAAGAGGAGCTCATCCGTGAAGAAGAGGCAGCTTGGCAGGCTGAAAGCGAACAAAAGGCAAGGCGTGGAGCAACAGAAAAAGAAAAGAAATCAAAGAAAAAACAGGTTTAGGACTTATATATGCATGCATATCATATTTATATATTTTGATTATTGATGGTTCTCCTTTTGGCAAAGTCAGCAAATTGCACATTTATTGGTTCTAAGGAAGTAACACAAATTTGTATTTTCATACTTGATGTTTCTCAACATTGGTGCCTTAGAGTTACATACAGAATTAGACTTCGTTTATATTTACTGATTGAACCAAGCCTATGGAATTTTACAAATACACAGAAAAATGTTTAGACTATTTATTTGACAAAGTGAGGGGTTACTCATGCATAGAATGTTGTGTCAACATTTGATTTTTGATATTGAATATTAACACCTCATTCTATGCGTCAGTGCTGCCTCATTTTGTCAAATGTACTTTGTCTAAACTTTGATACTCCTATTGGAATAACTTAAATGAGTCGTAGATTTATCCAGTTGCTCGATTCTTGTGTGTACTTGTTGCTTTACACACCATTCTGTAGGCTATATGAGCTGTATTTATGCCGTTCCTGAGCTCTTATGATCTATGTGGTTATTGAATGCTGCTCATCAAGAACATGATTAAATAGTAAAAGCTCATCGAATGAGGCAAGTCAGAAAAAAATAGTGTTAATGCTCAACAAATGTTACTTTCACATATTTTTGGCACTCTCTGCCAATGTTTAAAAGGCTAAAACTGGCATTAGGGCGTTTTACTTGAAAGAGGCAAGGTGTAGAGAGGCATACATCTCAATTTAAAGCAAAATGGAAGTTACAACTCATAATTAACTACGTAATCACACAAATTTACAACAACCAACATAATAGTAATCATCTCCCTACATTATCATCATCGTCATAATAGATAGCCTCTAAATCATGAAGTTGAAGATAAAGGCACAAATACATAGTTAAGAGGAGAAGGAAAATAGGTCAAGTCCCAAGAAATAGTATAATATGAGAAAAGAAATATAAGAAGAATTGAGGTTCAAGCTACAGGAGCCTCAAGGCGTAAGGATCAAAGGTGTAAGCCTCTTTCTTCTACCTTGAGGCTCAAGTATCAAGGCAATTTTCTATATTCTCAAGTTGAGGCGAGCCTCAAGGCGTAAGCCTCAATAGCCTTTTTAAACAATGCTCTCTGCTGGAAGTTTCTCACTTTTTTCTCTTCTCTTTTCTTTTTCCTCTGTTGATATGTAAGTGCTTTCCTTAAAGTTTAGGTGATATGTTGATCTTTCCTTAATTTGCCCCTTTTCACTTAAACTTGATTCTTTTATATGCAGGCTAAACAGAAACGGAACAACCGAAAAGGGAGGGATAAAGGAAGAGAAGAAAAAGTGGGTGTGACAGTAGCAGAAATGCAAGAGCAAGAAAACCCCAGTGATGAGAAGAAAGACTATGCTGTGGAGGATGCGCATCCTGTGCTTGAGAAGCCTGATATGCTAGAAGATGTTTCTGATGTGTCAGATTCAGCGGATGGTGTAGGTGAAGCACTGAATCCTGATTCAGAAGACAGGGATGCTAGTCCTGTAAATTGGGATACTGACACGTCAGAAGTTCATCCTCCAATGGAAGCCAGTAGCAGCGGGATCAGCAGCCTGTCCTCTGCGCAAACAGGGTTTTCTGACAAGAAGAGCCCTTCAGTAATGGATGATAGTTCCTCAACATGCTCAACTGACTCAGTCCCATCAGTGGTAATGAATGGGCCTTATAAAGGAAACGCCTTTCCTAATTACAAGAATCAACAAGCTCCTAGCAGGTAATTGTGCAATTTATGCTTCTATGTTAGTGGATGTCAATGTAAGATGTTCATTTGACTAGGGAATTTACCGATAAAGAAAAATTGACTAGGGTATTTCAAATCTGTAGAGGGAAGAGCCAAGGTAATGCGACTTATGAGGGGAATGCTTGGGCAAACGAGACAGATAGTCAGCTTTCCGGGCCCGCTCCTGATGGAGGCGACCAAAGTGATGTGTCCGAAAATGGTAAGCCCGGTGAATCTGAATCTGAGGCTCCTGTCTCCCTACAGGATCGATTAAAGTGGCTTGAGCAGGATGTGGTTAAAAAGGTGCATAAAGTCTCTCTCTCTCTCTCTCTCTCACACACACACACACACACACACACACACAGACAGATTTGTTTTGGCTGAATCTCAGCTGTTTTACTTGTTTTACAACTTTCAAGCTGTGGATGAGATGGACAAAGTACTCTAGAAGGCAGTTCCATTATGGCTGACCGGCTCTTTTTTTTGGTTATCTATTTGTGTCATTGGTTCGCCATTTTGTGTTTTTTTGGTGAATAGTAGAGTAGCATACTTGACATAAGAAAGTGTCAATAGTTACTCAACTGCATGACTCAGTTTCTTTTGGACTCAAGGATTTCTCATCCGTTTCTCTTGTGTTCTGTTGACTTCTCATATTTCTCCCAGGATGTAAATTTCCCAAAGTTCATTCTATTGCATGTGCTTGAATTATATAGTTATATGATTTGGGTGTGGCATATTTGCTTTGTCATGTTAACTTTTCATCATGAAGACGTATTACTTGCTTACGGTCTGATTTATCAATTAAAATTCATAGGGTATATATTGTACTACTGAAGCTGTAAAATCTTATGATCAGGTGTGTTAATATTTTTTTTTGGTCTTGTTTGTGATAGGAAAAAGAGGTGGTTTCACTGAAGAAGAAATTGAGCGTTAAAAACCAGGTTGATACCGAAAGAACTCCTAAAGAGAAGACATCAGCTGTAACATTCACTCAGAGCCCCCAGGTAAATCTACCCTCAACTGTTCAGCAGAAGTCTGACTACCAGAATAGTGCCTTTAGGGGTCCGGTTTCAGTTAAAAAACCTTCAAATGGCTCACATGAAAGAGCTGCACCAGTAATTACCTCGTCCCATACCATGAGTGTGCCAAAACCTGAGGTTCAGAAGGCTGTAACCCCAAAACCAACTGACAAAGCTACGGCACAACAAGTTGCTGTAATGTCAAGGCCCTCCAGTGCTCCGCTAATACCTGCCCCCAGGCATCCTGCTCCTGTTGTTTCAGTAGTTCAAACAGCCCAACTACTTGCCCGTTCTGCAAGTGCGGCTGGCCGGTTGGGTCCCGACCCTTCACCTGCCACCCATAGCTACGCTCCACCCCAGTCCTATAGAAATGCCATAATGGGTAATCATGTTGCACCCAATAATGCTGGTTTTACACAGCCTAGTTCTCCAAGCTCGGGAGTCAACCCATCTCCAACATATTCACAAGCACCTCCTCCCATGGTGTCTGCACCCTTATTTGTACCACAAAATTCTGACCGGTTGGATCCGAACATAATCAAATCAAGCTTCCATCTAGGGATGGGAACTCGAGACGTTTTACAAAACGTTCCCCAATGGATGGATGGTTCTCAAATGGATATTGGCAGAAGCATGCATTATCATAGTTCCCTACTGAGTGATGCTCAAAACCATGAAATGTACAAGCTGGTACACGGTGCAAACCGAGAACAAGTGTCCACAGAGTTCCCACCTTGCACATCTGGCCGCCAGACGCAAGGTTTTACAGATGAGTTCCCTCACCTCGACATCATCAACGACCTGCTCGACGATGAACAACACGTTAATGGGAAGACAGTGAGGACAAGCTCTATGTATCACAATGGGCCAAGCCTGCTAAATAGACAGTATTCTCTTCCTGGTGATGTGGGGTTATCTAGTGAGATGAGGTCATCAACTTCCTCTGGCAGGTTTGAGCGAACCCGTAGTTATCAGGATGGTGGATTCCGGCAGGGCTATAATAACTCTTCGGTTGGCCATTTTGAACCGGTCATGGATTATGTTTCACCAGCAAATCCAATGCCGTATGTAAATGGCCAATTAGATGGGTTGATTCATCATAACCATTGGCAGATGAATCCGGATCTGTCTTTACTTGGCACGATGAGCTCGGAGTTTGATGGCTATCCTTACACCAGTCCAGAATACTCGAGTATGGCGTGTGGAATGAACGGCTACAATGTCTTTCGGCCTTCAAATGGGCACTGATGGAGCTTGTTTGCAATTTAGCGGACTGTACGCCGCAATAATGTATGAGGAAATCGCAGGGCTCTTTAGATTTGGAGGTTGTAATCTTCTTCATAAGAAAAAAAAACAATTTGTAAAGAGTGTTTCTGCCCTTCTTTGCTTCCAGCCTTTCCAAGCAATTTGTGATGAGTTAATTTTATGAGACTTTCTGGGTATATTATTCCTTTTATTTTCTTTTCCATTTTTGGCAATGGTTGAAGTAGGCAGCATGATGAATGTTTGGAACTTCAGACCACAGAAAATGGATTTGCCCCACTCTGTGGCGGCTGTCTTTTCTTTCTTTCTTTTCTTTTTTGCCTACATGAAAGGCTTTTTGACAAACCCCTCTGGACCTCCCATTAGCAGTTTTTGTATAGTTGCCTCTCATTATCTGTCTCGCCTACTGCCCAAGAAAAAATCATTTATCGTATTTCCTTCTGTTTTCTCAGAGCAGGTCATTCTTCTGCATTTATTCTGGTGGCAGTACAGTCTTGGTTCTGTTTTCTCTCAGAGTAATGAAGTAAAGCAGGAAGAAAGACATTATGTCTTTAAAAACTAGATAAAATTGAACAATTTATTATTAAATTGTTTAGTTTGATTGCTTTGACCCGATGTTCTATCAAGCTTGAGCTGGGGAATCGTATTCTAAAGCAGTTTTCTTTCAGTAATGGTGACACGAAATTGAGTATGCTATGAGCAGTTTTCTTTCAGTAATGTTGACGTGAAATAGGGTTAGAGTTTTAGACAGGAAGAGGAAGATCAAGAAGGTTTATAGACTTTGATACTTAGTCACGCTTCTCTTTTTTCTTGTGGGTAAAGTCTATAAAACATCTGTACAAATGGTAATAGTTAATGTCGTGACACAGTCACGAGCATCGTCCAGTGATAATCACATATCTTATGAAAATCACTCATCTTATGAAGTCACGTCACGAGTATCGTCTAGTGATAATCACACATCTTATGAAGATTACACATCTTATGAAGATCACTCATCTTATGAAGTCACGAGCATCGTCCAGTGATAATCACACATCTTATGAAGATCACTCATCTTATGAAGTCACGAGTATTGTCCAGTGATAATCACATATCTTATGAAGATCACTCATTTTATGAAGTCAGGAGTATTGTCCAGTAATAACTACACATCTTATCAAGATCACTCATTTTATGAAGTCAGGAACATTATTCAGTGGTAACTACACATCTTATTTCATTTCAAAATGATTGGCATGACAAAATGAAAGCCATAGATTTGTTTAATATTTGTATCTGCTAGCTTGCATAAATTTGTTTAATGTTTGTATCTGCTTGCTTGCGTGGAAAATTTGACCAATACTTTTAACAAATTGTAGAAATTTTAGCAGCTCCAAGAAATTTCCTCATAAGATCAACCACGGAAGCATTATTTATCTATTAAAATTTTTAGCTTTTTCTCCTCCAAGACTGAATTTTCATATCCTAATCCATTAAACATTGATCAATTTGGATAATCTATTATTTAATAAGGTAGAAGATTAAAACACTGGGGGACTAATTTTCAAAATTATCTTTTTTTTTCTTGCTAAAAAAACATAGATTAAACTTCACATTGATTAACTCAACAAAATAATCATGAAGTATTGAAAACTCAATATTTATTCGTATGAATCAATAATATATATATGTACCTTTTCTTAATTTTTAAGAACTCGTTTAATTTCTTTTCTCAAAACATAAACTAAATATTATATATTAAAGCATGTGAGAGTAGATGATATGAAATAATAATGAGTTTTTAATTTTTTGTTAGCACTCAAATTTTTTTTCTCTAAAGCTGCTGATTGAAGATGTGACCTATGACCCATTCAATTCCATTGAACTTTAATTAGATAAACAAAAAAACCCATTTAGTCAGCAGTCAAAACCCTCCAGCATAAAGATTAATCACACAATTTCCCATCATGCTTAGTATAAATACACTCCTCCCTCACCAAATCTTCATTCATGCTTTTGCTTCTTCATCTCTCTCTCTTTTCCATCAAAAGAAATAGAGCCTCTTACTATGAGATTTTCTAACATTGCTTTGGCTCTGCTTCTTCTTCTTCTTTCCCTTCTCCATTCTCATCAAGCCAAGGCTAGTAGACTATTGCATGAAAAACAAGAAGGATTGTTAGCAAAGCAGAAAGAGCTTAAATTGCAGTCTCTTGAGAGAGTTCCTGTTCCTCCTTCTGGATCCTCTGGTTGCACTTATATTCCAGGAACCAATGGACCCAATTGTCCTCTCAAAGAGAAGCACTTTGCCCTCTCTTCTTTACCTCATTCTGGTGCTCATCCACGAGTCATGGTTCCATTTGGTGTGGCTTCAGCTCATACCTAGATGAAGCTTAGCTTATTATCTTTAATTTGTGAATTTTTTTCTTGGGTTTTTTAATTACATTTCCAGGTTTACAAATTTCCTGGTCTCACACATTCCAACAATTGTTTAATTACTTGATTTTCTTTCTTTTTCCCCCTCATTGGAAAGTTACTATGTAATATATTATATATGTTTTTTGTCAATATGTCCATATAGGTATAGAGAAATTGGTTTATTTCTTGTAAGGAATACATTGTGTCCTTGGCACATATCAAAGAACAGATTGGTGACAAAATTTGGTTTGCAATGGTGCTATGACAACACTCGCAACATACATTTGCTCGTGAATTCGAATCACTCTATCTCTAATTTCAGTATAATTTATATTGTTTTCTTGAAATATATGTAAAAATGTATATTATCACAAATTATACTTTTTGCGTATATGCATTTAGATCTTTGACCCTTCTGTCCTTGAATAGTCTATTTTATTTTATTATTTTGAAGAAAAAAAGCAGATTTTAACTATCATGGTCCATTTTGATTGCATGAAATGGTCAAGATAGAGCTAATATATTAATTTAGGAAGATGGGTACAGTTATAATTAGTTAATGATAAAATGTGGGGATGAATGAAATATATACAAAAGTATGTTAATATTAATTCAGTAACAGTTCCATGTTATTAAGGTAGGTAAAGACTAAAGACTCAGAAGGGTGTAAATTTTAAGATTGGAATTACGTACTGAATTTGTTAAGTTTGGCCGTTTATGGAAAATCGTTACTTGTAGCCGCTCAATTATACTATATACTGCGGGCTGTTTATCATTGACTAGTGACCTTAATAATCTCATGTTTCTTTGCTCACGTGTAATTTAGTTTTTTTCAAAGTTTGAGTTACACAGAGATTTATTCATATTTATTAGACTGCCTAGATCTTCCCACTAAATGAAAAACTTATTGGGGCAATTTATTTTTACTTTTTCTAAGAGAAAGATGGATTATACGTGATCGAATCTCACACGCATCTAAGAGGATGAAATATATAATCACATGGGCTAAGAACATGATCGTTTTGAGCAATGTTTAGTCTCATTTAATGATTAACTAATAATATGTGTCGTCTAAGGTCTGAAATAGTCCTATATGAAAAAGTTAAGATGAAGACCGGCGACCTTATATCGTTGGGCCATATTTGAATGTTGATTTAGATTTAGACGAACCAAATCTGATTCACAGATAAAAGTGTATCTAAAAAAATTGATTTTTTTTCCTGATATTATCAACCCAACTGTCTGGACGAAATATATGTAACTTATTGTCTACAGTTGTTGAGTACGTAATTGCAGACAATCAAGATCCAAAAAAATTATGGCAACAAAATGTGCATAATATAAGAAGAAAGGGAGAGAAAGAAAAGTGGAGTTGAAAAAAAAAACATAAACATCAAAAGAAGATCAAAGAGCTATGCTTAGAGTCTTCGATCTTGTAAAAAAGGTCTAGTCCTCTAAAGTTCCCAACTCTCTTTAAATAACCCTTCAGCTTTTAATCAATGATTAATTAATATGACAATATATATATCAACTTGTTTTTTGAAAGTGACAATATATATCAACCTGCTTCCAACAAAATAACCAAAAGAATTAGAAAATGGTTTAACACAAAAATCTGTCCTAAGCTTTAAACAGAATAACAAAACGAACATGTTTTAATGGTGAAGTTAAGTATATAGTTGTGAATTTTTTTTTGATAAAATGATCGAATTTTCACACGAAATGACTAATGATTTGATGTGACTTGTCTTTTTAAAATTTTCTTCTTAATCTTTTAATTATTTGGTCATTTACTTAACTGCGTCTCAAAAAATGATCATTGGCCTAAACCTTAAAATTTTTTTCCTAGACTTTATAAATACATCTTTGGCCTAAACCTTAAAATGTTTTTTGAAGCTCTATCTTTTGATAAAGATGCAACAATACGCGCTTCTATTAAATTTAATCATAGTTAGGATGCTAAACAAATGTAATAAATCAAGTAATTAATCAAATAAATCAAGTAATTAATCTCCTTAATTTCATATGAAATTCACACAAGTCATTTATAGGTATTATCTGGAGGTTCGTGCAAATCCAATATAGTTCCTTTTTCATTCTACAAGGATCAAAGTTAAATTAACATTCATTCTATTATGGTCGAAGAAATATATATTTCTAGCTTTTGAGTAAATAATGATCAAGTGAGATAATTTTTTTTAGTGATTTCATGATTGATATGATTTTTAGTGAGCATAACGTATATTTTTACGTCTTTATCAAAATTTAGGTGCTTTGGAAGCTATTTGTAAAATTTTTGAGTATACTTACAAACAACACAAAGTTTTGGGGTGTTTTAAATTGTGATAACCCTCAAGCAAGAGTTAAAATTTTTAATCTCAGGTTAACTGAAATAACCTAATCATTTTTTGGTAAGACCTACATAAAATATGCTACTGATGTGAATAATGCTAAAGTAACGGTAGTATTTATATCATTTGTAGGGTGCACCCCTATACTATATCTGTACAAATAGAATGCTCTAATTAAGGAACCCCATGAAATGTTCCACACAAACTTCAACAACCCAAAGAATACATTACAAGTAAAAAGAATGGTTCCACCGTACATAGCATCTAGTTTCCATGGAACCTATTGATTGTAGACACCATATACGTCACGAGAAATTCGATTCGTCCTATACAAGAAAACTTTGCTAATGTTAGCAGAGTACGTACGTACTTTATGTATGTTTCATAAATTCATTTCGTTCCTGCATAAATTTATATCAGGCCCGTACAAAGAAGTCAATCTTATATATGGAGAGAGAGTATGTGTTATGGGAGTGTACAACACATTTATTTTCATGTTTATAATATTTCAATTCTTATAAAAAGTAAAGAGGCTAAGTACATGCTTAAAATAAATAAATTTCTCATCCATAGTAAAGATTCAAGGACGACAATGTCCACCCTTATGGAAGCCAGGAATGTTGGTACAACTCGACGAGGCAGAAGGTGGCACTTCACCTCTTTGATCAATTGACACTGCCTTAATCATAACATTATTCACTTTTTCCTTTGTTGTCTTAATTTCTCTTATTGCTGATGTTGGCCTTGAACTCATCATTATCAAACTCACTATCAATAGTACTATTTGTAACTTCCTAAGATTGACATTTAGGTAAATCTTATATATGGAGAGAGAGAGAGAGAGAGAGAGAGAGAGAGAGAGAGAGAGAGAGAGATTTGTGATGGGTTTAGCACTGGAAGAGTGCATATATGTTAGGGTACGTATTTATAGAAGTGAATTGTTGCATGTATAAGGTACTCATTCGACAGACAAAGATAAATAGAGCTATAAAATGTGATAATGATCAGACCAAAAATCCTATCTAGATGGGTGATGACTAGTATGAGTTTAGCTGACATGGATATTGTGTAGGTAGGCCACACCCCTAGTGTTGGGAGGAATATGCACTCGAATTCTCCATGGATCATGGTTATGAGGATTCTAGCTAATACAAATCGGTTTGACTTTGACATTGACTTTAATTCACTGTTTCATTGACTTCTCTTCATTTTATATAATTACTTGCTTTTCTGAGAAGAAGATGTCGGTCTGGGCTTAGAGAGAGAGAGAGAGAGAGAGAGAGTTCACGATTCTTTCCTAATTTTTTATCATGGTTAGGCTAGTGGTTGGACATGTAGTTTGAGATATTGTCTCCTCAAATTATGCGTTCAATTCATAGTTTCACAGTTGATTCTCACTCTGTAACATATAGTTGAAAATATCTTGTGAGGTAAAAAATTATATGTTCTAATTGCATATGCTATCTTAATTACTATATATTAATTATTTTGATGTTCTAACCATGAAATTAAGTAGTAGTTTGTACCGTGCGAGATTTAGGAAGACAACATATTTGTGATTTGAAACATCTCTAGACCCAACATTTGAAAACCGACGTAACAGTTGAGATTATCAGTTAAATATTTAACTGACCCCAGCTTTGTCAATTGCATATATTTGATAAGGATCATATATATATGTAGCTACGTGGTATTGGAATTGTTGAAATTAATAGATAGGAACATACCAATTCTAACTAGGATTTCTGAGAAAATATGTGACTTTTGATTCAAAAGCATTTAGATTGACTAATTAATTTCTACCAAAAAGGATAAGTATGGAGAGAATATTTATGAAATGCATTCTCGAATAAATACAATCACAATCTATGTTTTGTGTTTAAGGGCAATACACGTCCTACCGATGTTGTAAACACTTATTGTCTTTTTTTTTAAAGAGACTGAAAAGTCTTACATTTTTAGATAAGTCCTATTATATTATATGGTGCTCATGTACATACAAGTTCTATATCTACAACAACACGTTGTTTTGATCGTTTTGTCTTAATATAATTAATGGTTTACGTGATATTGGTTTTTCTCTGTGATCATACATTATATGACAATTATTAATATTTTAATCTTGAAATGGCTAGTCGTAACTTGGACTCAGGTTCATTTCTGTTTAGTTTTTTTTTAACAAAATCAGAACAAAATATTATTAATTAAAATACCAATAGTTAGGGAGGCCTTAACCTAGAAATATTTATAGAATAGGAAAAATTACTCAAATTAATTCTACTTTGACCTAGGTTATATTTTACAATAACATCAATAATAGAATTCCAATTCTACTAATGTAATGTAAAGAAAAGCCTAGCAATTGATTTATTTTTTTATGAATATCATGGACTAGATCTAATAGTCTATAGTTTTGGAGATAATGGATGGGTTTTGGAAATAATGGAAAAGGGCATGGCTACAACTATTTTTTTTCTCACATCTTGTTGTTTTGAAGCTTACATTCCTATGTGATGTTACGAAAATAGAGTTTTTATAGCACAACTATTTTTTCTCAGGTCTCTCTTGTTTTGAAGCTTACATTCTTGTATAATGTAATAAAAATTGAGTTTTTATACTTAGTATGTTTTTAGAGAGACAAGAACTCAATTGATATTATTGTCAATAACTACAGGTTATGAAATATAATTACAATTGAATTTTTCTACTCAGTTTGCTAAACGACAAGAACTCCATTAATATTACTGTCACATATATGAGAGTACAAAATACTTACATTTACAATAGTATACTCATTGGCAAGAGTTGGAATTTAAAATTCATATTCAAACATCAATGTTCACCACAACTTCAATATATATGTATATATATCAAAATACACATGAGATTTAAGTCTCTAAGTGTTTTATATATCTTACATATCTCAAAATATATATCAACTTCAATTTATGTACACAAGGCTACTCAAAATACACCAAAATCTTCTATTTTCTATATATTCCTCTCAAAAAATCGATATACCATATTGCTACTAACCTTTTGACTTGAAGTTATATCTACTATTTGTTCCTACAATATTATAGATAACATTGTTTATCAAACATTTTATTTAAAGGAATTAAACTTGTCTAAAAAGAAAATGGATTAAATTATGTACCATCAATTATCTGAAAAAAAAACTATATTGCTTTGTTTGTGGTTGGTGTTTATAGCTCGTCCATGGTACAAAATGAGATAATTCTACACCATGTAACACACATGATATGAAGAAATTCAGCAAGTACACTAGTACCTTATTTAAAAAATCATTAGATTTTTATTACCGTACAAGGCTGATATAACGTGCACAACTCAACGACATTATAGTTATGGTCACGGTGAGCTTCATTTTCTTATGTCCATATGAAGATTATTAAAAATAAATTATATATCCAATGATATCACAATCTACAAACTTTGAAACTAAAATTACCTTGAGAATATTTCTTTGCAAGATACTGGAAACACCTTACGTTTTCCTTCTCTTGGGTTGCTTTTCAATTCAACTTTTTGGCCGTCTATTACTTTTTCGACCATCTCTCTTTTTTATGCATTTGACATGCTGCGCAAGATAATTAAATGAACTACCTTGTGTCAAATATTCATTAGTACCCGATTGAGAGAGAAAAGCATCACATTTATTACTATCTCCATCATATATTTTTTTACAACTATCTTCAACCTGCACACTCAAGTCAATTATAGCATTATGCAAGAAAGCATGTGCTTCTTTGCAATCAGCTGCTCTAGTTGCTAATTTGACTAGTTTTGGACAAAATTGTCTATAACATTGTGAAACATCCATATTAGCATCACCTTGAATATTATTATCGTTGATATCAAGCACAACTCCATCCCTTGATTCTTTAGTCCATCTTTTAGAGATGTATTGTGAAAGAATGAATTTGATGTCCATCAAATCATAAATTCTAAAGCATGCCAAAAGTCTCAAACTGCCTATAGCTGCAACTAATGTTATTATCCGACTTATTCAACAAGACTTTGTATTCCCCATCTTTCTTAAAAATGGCAGCCACATACTCATAAATCAGCTCACAATCATGGCGATATTTTATGTAGGCTGCTGAAGACAAGTCATATTCAACTTGAAACAGGTGAAAACTCCATCTTCAATCTTGGCAATTTTTGCCTCGAAGTATACTCAGATTGCAACTCATTGTACCGCTTATCATTTACAACCCTCTCAAAGTGTTTGAAAAATGGAATCATGTCCAAATCTAGCCTCAAGCAACTCTTAAAATCCAAATTCAAAATTTCACTACGTTGGGTACTTCTTATTCCTAAAGTGAGTGCATTCTTCATATAACAATTAGCCCATTTCTCCTTCACTTGGTAATATCTTTCAACCATGTATTTTCTTGAATTTCATAATCAAGATAGATGGAATCCCATGCTAGATGAAACTCAGCTTCCTCCTCATATTGGTATATGCATGCTTCGATATCTTTGAGAATATTAAACTCATCATTCATCATGTTACCCAAGTGTTTTATGCCATTCTACATCAAATGCCAAGTGCACAATCCATGATGTGTTTTTGGCATCACTTCAGCTAATGCTCTTGCAATCACAACATCTTGATCACTAAAAATTATTTTAGGCTTCTTTTTCTGGCGTGCTTCCAAAAATGTATCAAACAGCCATTTAAAAGAGTCAATTATTTCATCATACAATAGTGCAGCCCCAAAGTTCACAACTACCTTGTAATGGTTAAATCCAGCAAATAAAGCAAGAGGTCTATACGTATAACTTGCCTACTCATTAGCTCAAAGGTGGACTTCGGTTTCATCCCAGAATTATTTGCCAAATCTATTTCATAAGCATGGATTTGAGATAATTTTTGTTGAGATGCCATCATGTTAACCGTTTCGCTAAAATGAAAGATGTGATTGTGCTCTTCAACAAAGTCATAGACTCAAATTTTTCACTTTCATGGATGTACATGACACTCATTCATGCAGGAGAATTTGTTATAGTTTCTAATCGAGGATTTTTAATCATATGATCTCTTTGTCAAGTTTACAATGACCTTCTTGCGCCTTCCATTACTGCCTATCATCCATGCCCCTGCCCTATCCATGCTTTCCCAGATCCTTTCCGAACCTGCCCTTACCCACCCCATAATATACCTTAAGAGGGTTAGGATCAATGGCTTCTCGTAGACTGAATTTTATTGTACCTCCATTCTTGGAGAAGTTAGTAAGAAAGGGTCTGAGGCGAGTGGGTAGGTGTTCCGGGGATGTTGACTATCAGATAGCCTTTTTGCGAGCAACTCTCTCTCTCTCTGCTCTTTCGATTGGGCTCAATCCCTTGCTTCTTGCTCCAACTTCAGAATATGGGCTTTAGAGCATTTTCTGAAGGCTGTTATGTTAGTTGTAGCGTACTAGCGCTTTACTAAGAACATAGAAAGTCAAGGATCTTCTCATTTTCTATGAATCTACAACTCTCTTTATTGAGCGAGATTCTACCCAGATATAAAGAATTCACCAAAGAGCCTTCTTCTAACTAGGAGAGTAACAAGCTACCGGAAGCTAGCGCCGGTGATGGGTGGCGGCGGGAGAGTCCTATCATTGGTGGCAACTGTTGCCACATCTAGAGGAGTTTCGCAGAAATCCTGATACCAACTCACCCTATCACTGCAGAGTTTTATAATAATCATAACTCTATCTATTATCTTTTAAATTTTAAAATTAATGTAATTTTAAAATTAATTATTAATTATTAATTTTATGAAAATTAAAGATTAATTAATTGGTTGGGTTTCACCAAGTCAATAAATTGTTTATTAACTAAGTCAAATTCAATAATTTTAAAAGATAACTATAGAGATCATTTTTAATTAAAAATAGTTTTTTTAATTAAAAGGGTTTTATTCGAAGCTTGAAGATTATGAAGATGAACATAAGGTGGATAAAGAGATATTTTGAAAATATGTAATCTTAAAATCCTCTTTGTAATTTTATTTCTTTATTTCAATGGTTGTAATTTAAAGATACTCAATAGTCACTCGGTCAATTATTATTTTATTTCATTTTTAAATAAATATTTATTGATATGATTGATAACATGACCATGTATTAATCGATCACATACCATACATAAAACTCCACACAGTTTTATTTAATCATGCATCTCATATGTAGAAATATGATTTATTAGAATTGTTCTAATATGTTTATATGAATTATTTTGAGAGATCAATTACATTTAAACTGCTAGTTTTTTTAATTAGTTAAAACTTGGTAATCACACCACTTTAAAGGCTATAGTAACATTTAGGATAACCAACTTTATTAAAAGAGTTTTATTAAAGTTTGATGAATGTAATTAATTAGTTCATATAAATTCACCTAATTATATTAGATTAATTGTTAATTTAACACTCATAGGGTTATTATTTTAACTAGTAATTAATTTGAAATTAATTGATTAGTTAAAAATAGAAACACATTATCCTAAAATAGTGAGTGAGAGAAGGTTTGACATGTCAATATAATTTATGGTCTCCATTATTAGTAAACATTGTGAGGTACAGTGAGGGCCTCGAGATGACTTTGTTTTCATCCCCCTAAGGAAGGTTTCGAGCTGTATCAATACGAAGGTTGGACTTCTTAAGAAGATAAAACTAAGTGATATAGTTTATTTTTTGACCGACCCTAAGACGACATATTCTAAATCAAGTCATAGAATCTGAAATAATGGGTTACACTCACAATATCACAATTAAGGTTTCATGTGAATAATTATGACTTGACCGAATACGTGATACCTTATTATTAAAAGAGAAAATATGAGATATTTTAAGTTTTAATTAATAAGGATGAGAATGTCTCATATACGGTCTAAGATTAATCTGACCAACTCTAAGGCAACACATTAATTGTTGGGTTATTTTATCGTGATTAGTAAATGTTAAATTTATGTATTTATTATGTTGCATTCATGCATCACGTTTATTTTTTAAATTCTGGATATTTATTTCAATTACATTGAATTATGTATGTTTTATTTTTCGGTTATTATTATGTCTACCATGGAAAATCCTATTACTGCTTTACTTGCACTTAAGAAACTGAATGGTGATAATTCCATAAAATGAAAATCAAACTCGAACATGTTGCTAGTTTATGAGCATAATGAATTTATTCTTGCTGAAGAAAGTCCTAAAAGGCATGTAGTCAATACTCGGATAATTAACATATGGGCTACCATTGGGGGTGAGGTAAATGTTACCAAGCAAAACACTTCTCCTTCTGTTTTTGGTAGTAACAAGAGGATGAAGAAGAATGGTAAGGAAAAAAGCAAGACTAATAATAAAAAGAAGGCCAAAAGGTCAGCGGAGGGCGAGAAGAACAATATTGACAACGAACTCGCAGTAAAATATTTTCATTGTGGGGTTGAAGGTCAATGGAAGAGAAACTATAACAAGTATCTCTTAGCTAAAAAAGAAAGGTAAATATGATTTACTTGTACTTGAAGCTTGTTTAGTGGAATATGATTTATCATCCTTGGTACTGGATTCAGGAGCGACTAACCATGGATATTCTTCTCTGCAGATGCTTGATTCGTCAAGGGAGCTGGCTAATGGTGAGGTCATTATGAGAGTTGGGAGTGGTCCGCTCGTCTCAGCAAAAGCATTAGGAACAGTCTGCCTTAATTTTGAAAATAATTATTTAGTTTTGAACGCTGTTTATTATATTCCTAGATTTTTGAGAAATTTGATTTCTCTTTCGTTACCGCATGAACAGTTTTTTAAAGTTTCTTTAATTAATAATGAGTTTATTATTTCTAAGAATGGATTCAATATTTGTCATGCAAAAGTATCGAACAAATTTATATGCTTAAACCGATTGAGTGCGTGTTAAATAATTCTGAATTATTTAAAGTAGAAAATCCAAAAAGTAACAAATGACGAAGAGTTTCTCATGATAATGATAACACATATCTTTGGCACCTTAGGTTGGGACATATTAATCTTGATAGGTTAAATGATTAACAAAACATGGTGTTTTGAGAGAACTAAAAGTTGAAACTTTTCCTATTTGTAAATCCTATCTAGAGGGTAAAATGACTAAGAGACTTTTCACTGAAAATAGCCAAAGAGCCAAGGAACCACTTGAGCTAGTACGTAGTGATGTTTGTGGACCGATAAATGTACAAGCTAGAGGTGAGTATGAGTATTTTTTTCACTTGCATTGACGATTACTCAAGATATAGTTATACTTACCTAATTCATAGAAAGTCTGAAACTTTTGAAAAGTTTAAAGACTTCAAAGTTGAAGCTGAAAAACAATTAGGTAAATTATTGAAAACCTTTTGATCAGATCGAGATGGTGAATACTTGGATTTAGAATTCAAGGATTACTCACTGAAGTATGGAATAACATCCCAACGCACAGCACCTAGAACGCCACAGCAAAATGGTGTTTCAAAAAGGAAGAATTAAACTTTATTAGATATGGCCAGGTTGATGTTAAGCTAATCATCACTACCACTTACATTTTGGGGATATATATTACACACGAGAACATACTTTTTGAATGTTGTACCTTCTAAGTCTGTAAGAAAGACACGTTTAGAGTTATGGAATGGCTCCAAACACAGTTTGTGTCATTTTTGTATATGAGGATGTCCAGTTCACATTCTTAGACCCAAGACTAAAAAGTTAGACTCAATGTCAAAAGTGTGCACATTTGTTGGCTATGTCCTAGAGACTAGAGGTGGGTACTTTTATAGACACAAGGATCAAAATGTATTTGTATTGACAAATGCCACATTCCTTAAACACGACTATATGAAAAACTACAAACCTCGAAGCAAAATAGTTCTCGAAGAATCATTGTTTGATGAGATCTGACCACCTTCATCATCAACTGATAAATGACAAACCATAGAAATCACAGTTCCTATTCAAGAAACCCTGGTGTAACGTCGTAGTGGGAGGGTTGTAAGATAACATATTCGCTATGAACTAGAGACATATGTCCTAGTGTTTGACATTGATAAAGACGATCCATTATCTTATGAAAAATCTATGGATGATCTTAAAAAGGAGAAATGACAAGATGTCATGATCCAGGAAATAGAATCGATGTATTCCAATTCTATCTGGGAACTTGTGGATCCACCTGAAGATGTCAGGCCCATTGAATGTAATGGATCTTTAAGAAGAAAAGAGGTGCAGATGGGAAAGTAGAGACTTTCAAGGCACGGCTGGTAGCCAAGGGCTATATTAAAGGGAATAAGTCGATTATAAAGAGACATTCTCCCTTGTTGTCATGCTAAAATCCATTCACATCCTTTTGTCTATTGCAGCTAGTTTAGACTATGAAATATGGCAAATGAACGTCAAGATAGTTTTTATAGAATGGATCTCTTAAAGAAAGCATATATATATATATATGATGCAACCAGAAGGGTTCGTGAAAAGGGGGCAAGATCAGAAAGTATGCAAGTTGCTTAAATCTATTTATGGATTAAAGCAAATATCTAGATCTTGAAATCTTACCTTTAATGATATTATTAAATCTAATGGCTTCGAGCAAAATGTTGACAAAGCTTGTGTTTTATAAATACATCAAAGACAAGATGGTGGTTTTCTTAGTTCTTTATGTTAAAGATATTCTACTCGTTGTGAATGATGTAAAATCTTTGTCAAAGATAAAGAAGTGGTTGGCTGAGAAATTTTAAATGAAAGATTTAGGAGAGGCGAGCTATGTTCTAGGCATCCAAATCATAAGGGATAGAAAGAACAAGCTATTGTTACTTTCTCAGGCATCTTATATTGATAAGGTGCTGGAGAGATTTTCTATGGAGAATTTCAAGAAAAGTCAACTACCGACCAGACATGAAATTGTTCTCTCCAAGGAGCAATGTTCTAACACATATTCGGAGGAAGAGGACTTGAGAAAGGTTCCTTATGCTTCAAATATTGTAAGTTTCACGTATGCCATATTGTGTACAAGACCAGACATCTGTTATGCAGTGAAAATTGTCAGTCGTTATCAATTGAGTCTAGGTTTGGAACATTAGATTGTAGTAAAGCACATTTTCAAGTATTATAAGAGAACGAGAAATTATATGCTTGTTTATTCAGGTGGAGACCTGAACCCCACTGGATATATTGTTTCTTATTTTCAATCAGACAGAGATAGTCGAAAATCGACGTCTAGATCAATATTCACTCTAGGTGGATGAGCTTTAGTCTTGAAAAGTATAAAAAAAATCCAGCATTGCAAATTTAACTATGGAAGCCGAACATATAGTGGCTTATGAAGCTGCGAAAGAAGCGGTATGACTCAAAAAGTTCTATACTGATCTAGTAGTAGTTCCAGATATGGACAAACCACTGATCCGATACTGTGGCTGTTGAGGGTTATACCCTCAAAGCATGTGTAATGACATTTTGATATAAAATTTAATGAGGATTACATTTTTCTTATAATTGTTCTTTTAAATTATTGTTGAATAATTTATATAAATTTTTAAAATTCCATATTCATTAATGAGACTATGATCTTGTATTAGTATGACAGGATTAAGATCATAAATAATGAATAAAATTATCAAAAATATATTAAAGTATGAAATCTTTAATGAATAGTTGCTAGTACGGTTGACTAAGCATTATCGTGTGATCTAGATCCGGATCATTGATGTGGATAGACTATTGGTCATCGCGGCGCGTGTGCGGCGAAAGCGTGGAGGTGTGTGGCCTTTTTAAAAATTAAACTTTTAATAAAAATCGAATCTCTTAATAAAACAAAAACTTGAGCAACGCCACGATAACAAAAAAACTTTTATTGAAAACTTTTTTCAATCAGTCAGGATCCATTATATATTTATAAGTTAAATCTACAACATACAAGCTTAGGAATCATATACCTCTTGTAGTCTATATCAAGTGTCATTGCAAATCTGATCGATCCTGCGTTCCAACGAAATTGTTCCAACGATCAGTAGGTTTTGAGATCCACACTAAGATATTCTAAGTCAATCATCAACGCACTAGGATGTATGTGTGCACGTAGAATATTACAAGACACTTTTCCTGTCTCTAGATGTTCTCAACACATGAGATCTAGAGATTTACTGAGAATGACCTTAGTGAGACGATTCTCTAAAAGAATGTGATAATTATTCTTTTAGAGATTTAATTAATGTTTAATCATAGAAAAAAATCTCTCTGACACTAATCGTGTTCTCAAATCAACTTTTGATTGACGAACTGATGATATGATGAACTGATTCTCTCATCTTCTTTCAACAACTCAGGCCATTAGAATAATATCTGTATATATTCTAGATAATGGCGTATCATATTTTTAGGGATAAACTGAAATAATATTTAATTATAAATTTACCAATTACAGTAAGACCCACTGTAATTGTGCATTGTGCCTCACAGCACCACTGTAGTCTCATGTGGCACTACAGTGTTGCACACTCACTACTGTAGTGCCACATGGCACCACAGTAATCCATCTCAATTTCTGATACTCTATTAGTGATTGACACGTGGTAATTACTATAAATTAACTATTCATTTTAATCAGATAATTATCTAGATATCAATTAATTCAAAATTAACATATCTGATTATCCATATCAACTAACTTATCTATTATTTCATAAATAACAGATTTAGTTGATTTAATTATTATCTAATAATAATTTAATTATCTAATTTCACAAATTAGATATTTTATCTCACTTATCGATAATTAAAAAAAATCGATGATTTTTTCTATATATATAATTTCCAAAAATTATATTTAAATATATAAAAATTCAATTAATTAATTCTTAATTAATTAATCACACATAATTATCTCATAATTATGAACTTGCCCCAGAATAAAAATTCTTTTTGTCAGTAATTTTCTCATGTCCTAAAATATTCACACTCTAGACACCGTAGTATAGAAGTCACTTGGAGACCATGAACCTATAATTTTAAGCTCCAATAAACCAGATTATTAATTAAACTTTTTAAATAAATAATCTTATTTATTAATTTCATTATTACTCCACTATAAATATGAAATTACACTCTTAGAGATTATAGAATGTATTTACAGAGTATTCTCATATAATCCACTAACATAATCATTTCATGTAGTTTGTCCTTCAATTATTAGTTCGTAAATTAGAACTGGTCAAAATTACCGTTCACCCTTCTAATTACTTCTTGATCTCTAAGTACCATTAATCCACTAGTAAATGATTAATTTATAATCTTATAATAAATTTGAGCTCAATAACCATTTAGTTCCATAATTAACACGTATGAGAACCAATATACGATCCGTTAAGAAATCTTAGATTTCAAATCTTGTAAGATCATGTCCCAGCCATCCACATCACTGAATTTTCAAAATAAAAGTCACTAGTCTGATCAACAACAGACCTTAACGAGTGAATCAAAAGTTTCAGTAGACATACATATGAGTTCATGATTACTCAAGATTCAGACTGATCTGCATATGATCATCAAATTGAAGTGTAATAAATCTTTATAATATACAATACATTAATAAAGATATTAATGATCCGGATCTAGATCATACACATTCATAATACTTTGTGAACCGTACTAGCAACCATTCATTAAAGACTCCATACTTTAATATGTTGCTGACAATTTTATTCATTATCTATTATCTCAATCCGCTCGTACTAATACAAGATCATAGTCTCATTAATGAATATGGAATTTTTAGATACGTATATAAATTATTCAACAATAATTTACAAGAACAATTATAAGAAAAATATAATCCTCTTTAAATTTCATATCAAATTGTCAATACACATGCTTTGAAGGCATAACAGCCAATAATCTCCCACTTACCGTCAAGCAAATGTGGCACCTTCCTTATTCCCATGTTACGCACGTGACTCTCAAATGACTTCGCAGGAAGTGTCTTTATAAAAGGATCAGTCAGGTTCTGTTCGGATGCTATCTTCATAACAGTCACATCCCCTCGATGCACGATCTCTTTTACAAGATGATATTTCCTCTCTATGTGCTTGCCCCTCTTCTGACTCCTCAGTTTCTTGGAATTTTCCACCCCCTCACTGCTATCACAGTACAAGACCAGTGACTTATCCATATTTGGAATTACTTCCAGATCAAAATAGAACTTTCTGAGCCATACCGCCTCTACACAGGTTCACAAGCCACTATATATTCGACTTCCATAGTGGAATCTGCAATGCTGGATTGTTTAATACTTCTCCAGACTACAACTCCTCCACCTAGGGTGAATATTGATCCAGATGTCAACTTTTGACTGTCTCAATCTTATTGAAAATCAGAATCAGTATATCAAGTGGGGTTCAAGTCCCCACCTGAATAAACAAGCATATAGTTTCTCGTTCTCCTAAGATACTTGAGAATGTGCTTAACTTCAATCTAGTGTTTTAAACCTGGATTCGATTGATAATGACTGACAATTCTCACTACATAACAGATGTCCGGTCTCGTACACATCATGGCATACATGAGACTTCCAACTGCTGAAACATAGGGAACCTTTCTCATATCCTCTTCCTCATAAAGTGTATTAGGACATTGTTCCTTGAAGAGGACAATTTCATGTCTCGTCGGTTGTTGACCTTTCTTGGAATTCTCCATAGAGAATCTCTCCAGCACCTTATCAATATAAGATACTTTAGAAAGTGCCACGAACTTGTTCTTTCTATCCCTTAGGATTTGGATGCCTAGAACATAGCTCGCTTCTCCCAAATCTTTCATTTGACATTTCTTAGTTAACCACTTCTTTAGTTTTGACAAAGTTTTTACATCATTCCCAATGAGTAGAATACTATCAACATAAAGAACTAAGAAAACCACTATTTTATCTTTGGTGTATTTATAAACACATGCTTCGAAGCCGTAAAACTTTATAATCTCATCAGAGGTAAGATTCCAAGATCTAGATGCTTGCTTTAATCCATAAATAGAAACTTTCTGATCTTGTCCCTTTTATATGAACTATTCTGGTTGCATCATATAGATGCTTTCTACAAGAGAGTCATTCAGATAAGTTGTCTTGACGTCCGTTTGTCATATCTCATAGTCAAAACTAGCGAGTATAGACAAAATGATGCAAATGGATTTTAGCATGGCCAAAGGGGAGAATGTCTCTTCATAATCGACTCATCCCTTTCTGTATAGCCCTTGGCTACTAACTGTGCCTTGATAGGTCCACAGAAATCACTATGTACTAACTCAAGTGGTTCCTTGGCTCTTTGACCCTTATGAAAGATCTCTTGGTCAGTTTACCCTATAGACAGGATTCACAAACAGGAAGAGTTTCAACTTTTAGCTCTCTCAAAGAGCTATGCTTTGTTAACCTGTTTAACCTATCTTGATTAATATGTCTCAACCTAAGATGGCATAAATATGTGTTATCATCACGAGAAAATTTTTTGTCGTTTGTTATTTTTAGGTTTATCTACTTTAAATCATTCAAAATTATTTAACGCGCGTTCAGACGGTTTAAACATATACAGTCTGTTTATAATTTTAGCATGACGAATTTTGAATCAATTCTTAGAAATAATAAACTCTTTATTAATGAAAAAAACTTTGAATAATTGTTCTTGCAAAAATGAAAGAGAAATAAAATTCCTCAAAATATCAGGAATATAATAAACATCGTTCAAAACTAAGTAATTATATCCAAAAAGTAAGCAGATTGTCCTTAATGCTTTAGCTGGCATGAGCGCACCACTACCAACTCTCAAAACAACCTCGCCATCAGTCAACTTCCTTGATGAATCAAGCATCTGTAAAGAAGAACATACATGATTAGTGACTCCTGAATCAATTATCCAAGATGACAAATCATATTCGACTAAAGATGCTTTAAGTACAAGTAAATCATATTTACCTTTCTTTTTCATCTCAGTAAGATACTTGTTACAATTTCTCTTCCAATGACCTTTAAGCCCACAGTGGAAATACTTTCCTTTGGGCTTACTGTCTTTCTTGTTCTTCTTGGCTTTCGACGATATCTTGGGTTTCTTTACTCTTTTGTTCTTACTCTTGTCCTTACCATTGTTCTTCTTCCTTTCCTTTTTCTTAACAATATTGGAAGAAGGCTTTTGCTCGATAATATTTATCTCGCCCTCATTTTTCATTCTAAGATTGAGTGACTTAAAAGCCTGCAGTTCATTCAACAATTGGGTCATGTTGAATTGCATCTTATTCATAACATAGTTGGTCGTGAACGTAGAAAAAAATGGTGTGAGCGACTCTAGTATGATCTAACTTGAGTTCGTTCATCACTCAGCCCATATACTTCTGCCTAGCTCATTGTGTTGATCATGTCCAAAACATTTTCTCGAATTGAAGTACCCTTCTTCATCTTAGTTGTCACATAGCTCATAGTGGCCTCATGACGACTTTTATCGGACTGCTGCCCAAACATTGCCTCTAAAGATTTTATAATCTCATAGGCAGTCTCCATGCTTTCATGCTTGGCTTTCAGAACATTATTCATGCTCACAAGCATGTAACACTTCGCCTTGTTGTTTGATATGATCCAAGCATCATATTTGTCCCTAACATTCTTAAGGGCGTTAGCAACAGACTTCTCAGGACATTCCTCAGTAAGAACAAACTTATAGTTCTCACAAGTAAGTATTAAGTTCATATTTGATTTCAAACGTACAAAATTATCACCAGACAATTTCTCAAGAGCGAGTAAAGTATTAACAGGGTTGCCCATGGTAGACATAATATTGATAACTGAAATTTAAAACATACATGATTCAATATAATTGATAAATATCTAGAATTTGAAAAGTAAACGTGATGCATGAATGCAATCATAATAAACACATAAATTTAGCATTTGCCAATCACGATAAAACAATCCAATGATTAATGTGCCAACTTAAGGTCGGTCAAATTCTCATCCTTATTAATTAAAACTTAAAATATCTCATATTTTCTCTTTTAACAATAAGGTATCGCTTCTTCAGTCATGTCACAACTATACACATGAAAGCTTAATTGTGACTTTCTGAGTGTAACTCATCATTTCATATTTCATGATTTCATTTAGATTATGCCGCCTTAGGGTCGATCAAAATTAAACTACATCACTTCATTTTATCTTCTTAAGAAGTCCAACCTTGGTATAGGTACAGCTCGAAACCTTCCTTAGTTGGATGAAAACAAAGTCAACTTGTGGCCCTCACTGCACCTCACGGTGTTGTACTAATGATGAAGACCATAAGTTACATTGACATGTCAACCTTCTCCCACTCTTTATTTTAGAATAATGTGTTTCTATTTTAACTAATCAACTAATTCCAAATTAATTACTAGTTAAAATAATAACCTTATGAACATTTAATTATCAGTTAATCCAATCTCATTGGTCTAAGTTCATTTAATTTTCTGAAGTGCCTAAGTCATAATTAGGTGATCCTAGATTAACTAATTAATTATATTCATCAAACTCAAATAAAACTCTTTTACTAAAGTTGGTTAACCTAAAGGTTACTATAACCTTTAGTGTGGTGTGATTAAAAGTGCTAACTAGTTAAAACCTAACAGTTCACATGCAATTAATTTTATAAAACGAAAAACATATAAACATGTTAGGACAATCCTAATAAATCATGTTTCTATAGATGGGATGCATGATTAAATAAAACAGTGTGAAATTTTCATGTATGGCATGTGATTGACTAATGCATGGACATGTTATCAAATATAACAATTAAACAATTATTTAACAATTAAATAAAATAATAACAGACCGAGTGACTATTGGGTATTTATGAATTACAACCCTTAAAATAAAGAAATAAAATTACAAAGCGGACATCAAGAATACATATTTCCCAAATATTGCCTTCTCCACCTGATGTCCATCTTCATATTATTCAAGCTTTGAACAAAACCATTTTTAATTAAAAAAACTATTTTTTCTTAATTAAAACAATGTCTATAATTATCCATTTTAATATAATTGACTTTGACTTAGTCAATTAAATACTTTATTTAATTTGGTCAAATTTGGGTCAAACTCAATCAACCTATTAATTTTTATTTTTCACAAAATCAAAAATTAATAATATTAAAATTACATTAATTTCAAAATTTAAATGAATAATTAAAAGAGTTTGAGTTTTAATGAAACACTTAACTGTTAGAGTCGGTTGCATGGTTTGTTGGAAACTTTCCTAAAACGTGACAACAATTGTCACCCACGATAGGACTCCCCGATCGCCGCCCATCACCACTACTACCCGTCTCACCGCTGACAGTCACCTGTCGTGCCGGACAGCCACATTCATCGCCATCACTGTTCACCTCCACCAGAACAGTAAATTCCTATCAGCTAAGTGTTTTCGTGGATGAACAGTATTTTTGCATGAACAATAAATTTCTACCTTTGACTTAGTCAAATAAATACTTTATTTGATTTGGTCAAACGTGACCTTAAGTACACCAACAGAATGCACATGAATTGAGAGTTGATTCGGCATCGAACCTATAGTGGAGTCGTACAATATCAAGATTAAATAGGTCAGGAATTTATTGAGATAAATTTGTCGAGTATTTGAATCCTTTGGTTTTATTCATGTGGATCCATTCGATCTCGAAAATAGCTCATGAGAACAGGAATAGAGCAACAAAGTAAATTGGATTAAAATCTATTTTGGTGCCAAGACATATTTTCTACACCTATATGATATGGATGATGTCATTTAATTAGTTAAGTATGATTATATGTATTGAAATTAATTAGTTTATTATTTTCATATTATTGGATAATTAGTAAATAGAAATTAATTAATTAATTGATAATGATCAATTAAATCTATTAATTGGATTGATGAATCTCGATACAACTCAAACTCTAGGGAATATAACAATTTTCGGCAATTATGAATATATGGGGTGGATTTTTAGAACTTTAAAAATATATGGGTATATTTGTAAATATCAAAAATTACATTTTATCAATATCTAATAGCAAGCAGATTGTAGATAGATATTATATTAGATACAATTGCTTGTTAACAAAGCAAATGAGAGAAAAAATGTTTTCCCCTCCCTCCATGTTGCCGTCGAAAAATATATTAAAGGAGAAAATTTTCAATTTTTCTTCTTCAATTGTTTTGAGAGCCCACACTCAAATTCCTACACAAAATTCTTGTGAGATATATTTTTAAAATTTACGGGTAGTTGTTGGTGGATGAAATTCATAAATCGTTCTTGGAGTTCTAAGTGCGTGATTCGGATCTCGAAGAACATGAAAAACGCTCGAAGAAATTCCGTCAGTTCAGAAATTCTTCAATACAAGGTATAGATGAAGAAAAAATTATTTCTAACCTTATCTTCTCATTTAATGTTGTATATGCATAATCACACGTTGTTTGGTTTTAAGTTACTTAATTTGATTAAATAAGTTAATTGGAAAAAAATTATTTTGCGTCCACGAACTGTTCGTGGTTCAAACTTATTTTTAATTAATTTTAAAACCAATAGGTCCTAGGAATTGGTATCAGAGTAATAAATTCTTGATTAGCATATTGATATTTGAAACGAATGTATCGTGAATTTTGTGGATATTGGTATATGATTTTGTATGGTAGATCTAAACTATTTTGAATGTGTTATGTGATTGGATCCCTAACTATTGACTCTAGACGTTTTTATTTCAATTTAGAGTTTATGTACACCAGATTTGAGACATAAGATTTTATGTAATTTATTTTGTTGCAAAAATTGTAATTTTATAAATTTGATGTAAAATTGTCGTCGCCTCAAAATCGTAGCAGGAAACCGTCGTCGAGCCTCGAAAGACTGAAGTACATTGGAATCCCCACTTAAGGGCTAGTCAATGGGGCCAAGGTGACTAAAACCATCGGTTATTGGTTAAGATAGATGTTGAGACATTTGAGCATTAACCAAACGAGAAGAGTCTCGATGCGATAGGAGATAGTTTGTACTTCCTTCCTCGATGAGACAAGCTATCATTTTTTATCGTAACATCATGGAGGAAATATTTTTAATTATTTAAGTAGTTGTATCATGCATCATACTTTCCTAAATGATTGAGCATTTATTTACATCATTTTATTTAATCTTTTCAGTAATCAAGTCGCTATCCCCTCTATCAACTATTCTTAACGCGAACAAATTTATTGGTGAAAATTATGTGGATTGAAAATGAAATCTTGATATCGTGCTGACGGTAGAAAAGTACAAGTTCGTGCTCACTACCCCTTGTCTCATTGAGCCTATTGCTGAATCGACTCAAAAGGAAAATTATGCTTATGCTTCTTGGCTGCATTCTGATGAGATTGCCAGATGTTACATTTTGGCATCTATGAGCAACGTGTTACAGCAACAACATTAAAACTTTGAGACCGCCGCTGATATGATGTTGAACATCACCAAAATGTTTGGAGATCAGGGTCATCAAGTTAGACAGACAAATGTATGTAACTTTATGAACTGTAAGATGGAACCTGGAACCTCTGTCAGAGAACATATGATGTTGATCATAAGTTATATGAATGATATGGAGATGATTGGTGCTCAGGTGGATATGATCCTAGAGACTTTGCCTAGTACCTTTAAGAGCATCAAACTTAATTATTTGATGAATAAGCTGAAGTACTCACTTCCTGAGCTCATGAAGGAGCTACAAGCTAGTGAGACTATGTTTTTGAAGGGCATGAGGAAGTCTGGAGAGGCTAATTTTATTGAAAGAAAGCCTTCCACATATGGCTCTAAGAAGAAACAAAGAAGAGGTCCAAGTAAAGTGATGAAGCAGAAACTGAGAGCTGCCAAAGGCAAGAGCACCACGAGAGTAGACAAGTGTCATCACCGTGGAGCTGCTAGTCATTGAAAATGCAAGTGCCAGAGTATCTCAATGGGTTATGATCTAAAGGTATAGTAATGGTTACTGAGGCCTGTTACGTAGTTGACTCTACTTTTTCTTGGATTATAGACTATGCAGCTACTAACCAAATATATTGCTCCCTACAGGGGTTCAGGCAAGTCAGAAGATTTGACGAGGGTGAGTACAACTTTCGTTGGGGTAATGGAGCACTAATATCGGTCGTATCTATCGAAACTTTTAAATTATGTTTTAAAAAACATTTTATTATTTTACGTTATATTATTATATCCCAGTTTTTTTAGAAGAATCTTATTTCTATTGGTGCACTATTACGCAAGGATTTGATCTTAAATTCATTGATAAAGATATTGGCACTTTTAGAAATGAATGCCTAATTACTATTATGGCACTTATGTCTTGGGAATATAAGCTTGGACATGATTAAAAGACTTGTGAAGGATGGTCCTTTGTAAACTTTAAGTGTGGGATCACTGCCCATATGTGAATCCTGTATTGAAGGTAAAATGACCAGGAGACCTCTTTTAGCAAAAGGTGAAAGAGTCACTCAATGCCTTGAACTCATGCATAGTGATGTATGTGGGCCATTGAATATCCAAACAAAAGGAGGTTATGAATACTTCGTAACCTTCACTGATAACTACTCACATTTTGGCCATGTTCATCTAATGCGTCAAAAGTCTGAAACCTTTGAAAAGTTCAAGGAGTATAAGGCTTTGGTTGAGAAGCAATTAGAAAAACAAGTCAAAACACTACGATCTGATCGTGGTGGAGAATACTTGCTAGGAGAGTACAAAAAATTTCTTAAGGAAGAAAGTATTCTTTCTCAGCTTACAGCACGTGGTACGCCACAGTGAAATGGTGTGTCAGAGAGAGGGAATTGAACTCTGATGGATATGGCTAGATCCATGATGAGTTACTCATCCCTCCCAGATTCTTTCTAGGGATATGCCTTGAAAACTACGGCATATATTCTGAACCAAGTTTCATCGAAGACGATGCCTGGTACACCATATGAAAGATGGTATGTATGAAAGTCATCTATTAACCATTTTAAAATATAGGGGTGCCCAGTACATGTTCTAAAACTGAAGACATGCAAGTTGGCTAGCGTTCAAAATTATGCATGTTCGCAGGATATCCTAAAGGAAGGAAATGGTACATCTTCTACAATATGACTGACCAAGAAACATTCGTTAGCACGAATGCTCATTTTCTTGAAGAAGATTACATTAAAAGTGTACAGCCGAGAAGCACAGTTATGCTAAAGGAATTATTGAGTGGGAGGACACCGACTCTCCAATCAGAAATTATTTCTGATTCAATAATGGAAGAACCACAATATGAGCCAAAGACTATGGAGCCTCGACGTAATGAGAGGGTTGTGAAAACCTGAGAGGTATATGTCTTATGGAGAAGCTTTGACAGTTGTCTCAGATAAGAACTTGATGAATTTGTCTCCAACTTAGAGATCATGGCTGGTCCTAAAGCAAACTTATAGTAAGAAGCCATGGACGTTAAGATACATTCGATGTACTCAAATGGAGTCTGAAAGCTTGTAGATCCTCCTGAAGGGGTAAAACATGTAGAATGCAAATGGATCTATAAGAAGAAAAGATGTCCAGAATGGGAATGTAAAGAAATTCAAAGCTAGGCTAGTAGCCAAGGGTTGCACCCAAAAGGAAGGTATAGACTACGAGGATACCTTCTCGCCAGTGGCCATGCTTAAACCAATCAAAATCCCTTTTTCAATTGCTACTACCCTTGATTATGAAATCTGGCAATTGTACGTCAAGAGTGTATTTTTAAATGGCAATCTTGATGAGCGCATTTATTGGCTCAACCGGACGGTTTCATGGAGGAAGGGCAAGAGGGTAAAGTTTACGAACTGCAAAAGTCCATTTATGGACTTAAGCAAGCTTCACGATCGTGGAATATTAGATTCGATGAAACTGTTAAAAACTAGGGTTTTGAACAGTTAGAGGATGAGCCTTGTGTGTATAAGCTGATACACGAAGGGAAGTTGGTTCTTCTAGTCTTCTATGTAGGTGATATTTTACTTATTGGGAAAGATGAAGAAAAATTATCTGATGTTATGATTTGGCTTGTAAAGTAATTTGATATGAAGGATCTTGGAGAAGCTGCATTTGTCTTAGGTTTTCAGATCTTTCGAGATATAAAGAATAGACAATAAGCAATGTCTCAAACATCTTATATTAATAAGGTGTTGAATCGTTTCAGTACATAAAACTCCAAGAAATGATTTATTCCTTTTAGACATAGAGTCTCCAAGGAGTAGTCCCTCAAGACCCTCAAGAAGAGAAAAACATGAGAAAGATTTCCTAATCCTCGGCCATAGAAAATCTCATGTATTCGATGCTTTGCATTAGGCCATACATTTTCTATGTCGTGAGCATGGTGAGTCGTTTCCAATCTAATCTTGGAATCAAGCATTGGAATGTCATCAAGCATGTCCTTAAGTATATAAGGAAAATAAGGAACTAAATGCTTGTGTATTCAGGTACTAACCTGAATATGACGGGTTATACTGATTCTGATTTTCAAGAAAACAAGAATTCTAGGAGGTCCACTTTAGGATCAATGTTCATCATGAATGGTGGAACAGCCGTATGGAGAAGTATCAACCAATCTTACATTGCTGATTCTACCATGTAAGCTGAATATGTGACAGTTTTTGAAGCTACAAAGGAGACTGTATGACTTAGGAAGTACTTGAAGACTCTGAAAATTTTTCCAGACGCTGACAAGCCCATGAAACTTTATTGTGATAACAGTGGAGTTATAGCGAATTCTAAGGAACCTAGAATCCATAAGAGATCAAACACATAGAACGTAAATATCACCTAATTAGAGAAATTTTTAAGCATGGAGACGTTGTGGTTACGCATATTTCGACGGTCAACAACCTAGCATATCCATTCACGGAAACTTTAAGCAGTAAAGTTTTTTATGGTCATCGGAGGGCTTGAGGGTAAAAGATTGCACACGCCTACTTTAGTCCAAGTGGGAGATTATTGGAATATGTCCATAAAGTAGAGTAAAATAACTATTTATTTGTATTCAGTTATTTCTCAGACATTAGTATTATTGAATTTTTAAGAATAAATTGAAAGTTTAATGAAAGTGTGTTTATAAATTACTCAAGTCCTAAAACTTTCATCAACGAATGAAGTTTGAAGACGAAGGCGTCTCCAAACGAAATCTTCTGAGAAAGTTCATAACGATATTCATAGTTTTAGGATCGACAGGGTAATCAAATCTCATTACGACTATTAGGTTGAACCAATGAATGCCAGTCTTGGGGCATGGTAGTGGAGACTCAAACAGGTAACCTAGACATTTTATGAATATGTTGAATAGACTGGTAACAAATTAGTTTAGAGCCCAAAACCTTTTTCTTAGCTCTAAAGATAATTGTTACACCTTAAGGGTATTTTCATAATTACTTTAATCTTGAGGTGAATACGTAGCTTGACTTAGTTAGTTGCAATCTTTGATATGTCAAATGAGTGAGTTCAAATTGGCGGGCAATACTTCGGCTGTTAGGATTGTAATTCAATTAAATTGGTGTTACGTGATTCACAAATATGAAAATTCATGGTTGAATTACGAAAGCAATAATATCAGCTTATGCTTTATTGATGGGTGTGTGAATAAATTAACCTAGCCAAGTATTCAATGAATTGAGCCATTGATTAAGACTTGTGAATTGTATGAGACAATTTACTATTATGTCTTTCTTATTCACAGTCAATACATGAGTAAAGAAATAATAACAAAAGGGGGTAAAATGATAATTTTATATTTCACTCTTGTTACTGATATTCAGGTACTATGGACCGTGAAATAAACAGGGTTTATTTATACTAACAGAAAATGTACATCACATGAATCGAGAGTTGATTCCACATCGAATCTATAGTGGAGTCGTACGATGTCAGGATTAAATAGGTCATGAATTTATGAAAATAACTTCACCGGGTATTTAAATCCTTAGCTTTGTTCATACGGGTCCATTCGATCTCAGAAATAGCTGATGAGAACAAGAATAGAGAAATGAAGTAAATTGGATCAAAATATGTTTTGGTGCCAAGACATATTTCCTACACCTATATGCGATGGGTGATGTCACTTAATTAGTTAAGTGTGATTATATGTATTGAAATTAATTAGTTTATTATTTGATAATTAGTAAATAAAAATTAATTAATTAATTAATTGACAATGATTCATTAAATCTATCAATTGGATTGATTAATCTCGATACAACTTAAAGTCTAGGGAATATTGTAATTTTTGGCAATTATGAATATATGGGGTAAATTTTCAGAAATTTAAAAATATATGGGTATGTTTGTAAATATCAAAAAATATATTTTATCAATATCTAATAGAAATCTAATTGCAGATAAATATTGTATTAGATACAGTTGCTTGTTAACAAAACAAGTGAGAGAGAAAACATTTTCACCACCCTCCCTGTTGTCGCCGAAAATTATATTGAAGGAGAAATTTTTTTACTTTTTTTCTTCAATAGTTTTGAGAGCCAAAACTCAAATTTCTACACAAAATTCTTGTGAGATATATTTCTGAAATTAACAGGTGGTTGTTGGTGGATGAAGTTCACAAATCGTTCTTGGAGTTCAAATGCATGATTCAGATCCCAAAACTTGAAGAACACGAAGAACGCTCGTAAGAATTCCACCAGTTCAAAAATTATCCGATACAAGGTATAGGTGAAAAAAATTGTTTTTAACCTGATCTTCTCGTTTAATGTCATATATGCATAATATCACGTCGTTTGGCTTTAAGTTATTTAATTTGATTAAATAAATTATTTGGAAAAAAATTTATATTCCACCTACGAACCAATCGTGGTTCAAACTTATTTTTAATTAATTTTAAAACCAACAAGTCCTAGCATGATGTTCTAAGAACTAAGCATGAAAGCATGGAGACTGCCTATGAGAATATGGAGTCTCTACATGCGATGTTTAGGCAGCAGTCTGATCAAAGTCAATCATGAGACAACAAGGAGTTATATGGTGACTAATATAAGAAATGGTATTCTGTGCGAGAACATGTTTTGAACATGATCAACATAATGCACGAAGCTGAAGTATATGGGGCGACCATTGATGAGCGAAGTCAAGTTAACATTATACTTGAGTCGCTCACACTAGCTTTTTCTGCGTTGACGACCAACTATGTTATGAATAAGTTACAATTCAACATGATCCAATTGTTGAATGAACTGCAGACCTTTGAGTCACTCAACTTTCGAATGGTCAAAGAGGGCGAGACAAATGTTGTCGAGCAAAAACCTTCTTTCACTGTAAAAGTAACAAGAGGAAAAAGATCAATGGTAAGGGCAAAGGTAAGAACAAGAACGGGAAGAAAGCCTCGCCAAAAGTTAAGAAGAACAAGAAAGACAACAAGCTCAAAGGAAAATGTTTCCACTATGGGGTTGAAGGTCATTCGAATAGAAACTATAACAAGTATCTCTCAGAGCTGAAAAATAAAAGTAAATATGATTACTTGTACTTGAAGCTTGCTTAGTGGAATATGATTTGTCATCCTGGATACTTGATTAAGGAGTCACTCGTTAAGGTTTGCTTGTAAAATAAGCTAGTGTTTTTTGTTTTGGAGATTCAATGATATGGATAGCTGGAAACATGATCTTACAAGATTTAGAATCCAAGCTTTCCTAACGAATCATATATTGGTTTTTTTAAGTGTTAATTCTAGAATTGAATGGTTATGGAGCTCAAATTTATAATACGATTATAAATTAGCCATTCACTAGTGAATTAATGGTACTTAAGGATCAAGAGGTAATTAGAAGAATAAAATGATAATTTTGACTAGCTTTAATTTATAAATCAATCATTGGAGGACGGAACTACGTGAAATGATTATATCAATAGACTACACGAGAATACTTTGTAAATACATTCTCTAATCTCTAAGAGTGAAATTCCATATTAATAGTGGAGTAATAATGTAATTAATAAATAAGATTATTTAATTAATAATTTGATTTATTGGAACTTAAGATTATAGGTCCATGGTCCCCAAGTCACATCTGTACTACGCAATCTAGAGTGTGAATATTTCAGGACATGAGAAAATGACTGACTTGTAAAAAAAATTTTTATTCTAGGATAAGTACGTAATTATGAGATAATTATATGTGATTAAATAATTAAGATTTAATTAATTGAATTATTTTTATCTAAAGTTCAGAAACTATACATCATCGATTAATTTTTTAATTATCGATAAGTGAGACAGAATATCTAAATTGTAAAATTAAATAATTATAAATTATTATTAGATAATAATTTGAATCAACTAAATGTGTTATTTGTGAATTAACACATAAGTTAGTTGATAGGGATAATCAGATATGTTAATTTTGAATCAACTGATATCTAGATGTTTATTAGATTAAAATAGATATTTAATTCACATTAATTATCACGTGTCAATCACTAGTAACTACCACGTGCCATGTGACACTATAGTAGTGGGGGGATTTTAGTGGGTCCCATTATAATGTTAATTTTAAAATTAAATATTATTTTCAGTTTATCTCTAAAAATTTGATATACCATTACCTAGAAAATATATAGATATTATTCTATTGGTCTCAGGGTCGACAGAAAGTGATGAACACTATTGCTATCAGGGTGAATTTTCTATGTGATTAAAAAGTTAACCAAAAAACTCATCGAGAATAATCATCGTATTCTCTTAGAAGATTGTCTCACAAAAATTAATTTTTATTAGTAAATCTCTAGATCTCATGTGTTAAGTACAAATAGAGATAAAAAATGTCTTCGATTATTCTACGTGCCCACATGTGTCATAGTGTATTTGAGGATTGGCTTGAAAGATCTTGGTATGGATCTCGAAGTCCATTGTTCGTGGGAACGCATGGTCATTGGTTTGCGAGGAAGCTTGATATAAACAATAAGAGGTATATGATTCTTATCCATGTATGCCTTAGATTTAATATATAAATATATAATGGATCAATGATTGAAAAAAATTTCAATAAAAGTTTTTATTTTGAAAATTGTTGAGTCATGCTTATTTTCGTTTTATCGAAAAACATACGATTTATTTTTAATAAATTTTTAAAAAGCCACCACGCCTCCGTCACACGAGAGTCTCATTTCCACACTAATTTTATAGGCAAGCAAATTGGGAAAGCCATTTATGAATTTATCTTTCCAAAATGATTTATTACTATCACCCTGGATAGTCATTGCTCTGGATAATAAAATGTTCTTGTATCAATCAAAATCACTTACGATTAAGCACCTAAGATTGATCAATTGATCATGAATACAAGAATTAGTATTACTTGACTATTAATGAAGTGATCAATTATTGTGTAAAAAATGTATTAAATTCATCAGGCATTTGTTCCTGGTCTTTTCCAAGAATTGTGACACCTTCTACATCAATCTTATTGTTGTTTTAATATCATTCTTGGATTCTTGGGTGAGATGTTTTCCCCACCATGAATAAAGTATCCTTGTAAATCATATGACTAAGAGCTTTATGACCTAAGTATGTATCAAATTATAATTGGTGATGTAAGTATCAACCACCATTGTCATATGTTGTAACTTATTGAAGACTTCTTATTCTAAAATATCATCAATATTCCATTCATACAACTTTTCAGAAGATACTGAAAACTGATTGGCTAAAGAAGATTAAAAAATTTTAATATCTAGAGGAACGTGCATTTTTGTCATTTTCATTCCAACTTATTAATTTTTAGATTTTTTAATGTTTATTCTAAATTGTTAATGATGGTGGATTCATAACCAGAACTATGGCTATCAAGGTAGAATCTTGATCTGATTAATAACCTTTATAGGAGAAGATGGCTCAACAGACTTACCTTTCCATTCTTGAAGCATTTTTCAATCTTTTTATTAAGTGGGACAATTTTTAAAGCAGTTTTATCAGAAAGATTTATTCAAGCAGTTTGAATTTCTGCTTAACTTTGGTTTGTTTAATTAAGTTGTTCAACAATTTTTTTATTGAGACCACTTTCATTAGAAATTTCAAAAGTAAAGGCAATAACTAAAGATTTTTTACGATTAATAATAATTTTTAAGTTGGAAGATGATTAACAGTTACCCAGCTTGCATCTCCTTTTGTCTTAGAAATTACTTTAATAATTTTTCTCTTAAATATCTTCGATAAAATCAAAGAAAAATATATCAATTGTGAATTCTTACACAAATTATTTCCATTCAGCAAGGATAATTTTTCACTACTAGAAAAAAGCCCTTTTTACGACGGTAAATACCCGTCGTCTCTACGTGTAATGTTTTTAACATTACACAAAGGTAGGAAAAAAAGTCGTAAAACATCATCTTTACAACGAGAAAATTTTCCAAAAACATTGTAACAGGTTAATCCTACCGCTGAAGGAGACAAATGTCGTGTTATTTTTGTATGCTGCCATAAAACTTAAAACGATTGACGACGACGGTTATATATAACGTCCCGAGAAGTGAATGGCCGTCGTGTATTATGAAGATTGTTACAACAATTTTACTTACCACCATCGTGAAAGAAATTAACATCATCAGTAACCTTCTTCCCTATTAGGACGTTTTATTTTTCACGTTATGTTAGATTAGTTTTTTTTTACTTCGATTTTTATATCTACCGTCGCAAGTACCGCTATTAATTTTTTTAATTCTACCCTAAAAATTTGTCTCAAGGTAATTACAATTGCTCTTAAAATATCAATTAATAAAAACAAATACCAAACATTACTCTCAAGATTTATATATTATCAATAAAATATAAGCTATAAGATAATATTCAGCTGATACATAGGGGGGGAAAGAAAAAGATATCCATATTTTTTATGGATCCTAATGTACCGACCGAAAAAGATGTTTACTTAAGCTGTAAAATATGTAAAGAAAAAACATGGAGGCATAATTTTATACATCTTAAATAACCTATTTGTAAGTCACAGTCTTTGGTCCCGATTTTGATCACAAAGCACCAATCATTATCTTGCAATGAACATAATATGGTTCAAGTAGAAGAACATTAAGATAAGCAGATGAGCTTCTCGAATTTGTCCTCGTACTTCAAACATAACACCTAATAGAATTAAACAGTAACAATAATATCATGAATTAAACAATATCTATGTGTCATATAAAAAAGAAACAGAGACACGGGCTTGCCTAGAAATCGAGATCATAAGACCCGCCAAGAGTTTTGCTATTAGCTATTCTGATCTAACAACCATATATAATACATTGAGGGAAAATTGCAGCATCAAGCTCCCCTCCACCTTGCAATAGCAATACAACATTATATACCCTAAACAGGGCCAGCATTTAAGACATCCAATTACATTTCCAAGTAGAAGTTAAAAGTTAAAAATCATTGGAACTACGCTAGAGTTAAAATCAGACAAGAGAGTTAGCATCTATTTCATTTTCAGCCTAAAAATTAGACTCTTACAAAACTTTAAGAAATCCATCTTATTTACTAATTATCTATAATTAGTAAATAATATTATTGAAAGTAAGCATTAGGCATTTTACAACACTGAACATATAATTAGTTTATGGCAAAAAAATTTGGGAAATATCATACTTTAATATGAATTTTTCAACGATGAACGGGTAGTAAGAGATTATAGCTCACCATTATTTGTTAAAATCAGACAAGGCACTCGCGGGATCACTAGCATGACCCCTTCTCAACTGCCAAATTCCACACGGCATATATGAAGAGAGAGAGAGAGAGAGAGGCTCATTTTATTGAAGATTCTAGCTGGCTTCTATATCGTGGGGTTGTGTATTAGATTATATAATTGCACATGTTGGTTTTTTGCATTATCAAAAATAACAAAATAGGTGAAACTATGCAAATTTTGAATCAACATCTATTAGTAATCAAGAACTCACCCAGGTGCTTTAAAGGCAAATCTACGAAGGTTAGAAAACAGAGAAGTGAGAAAATGAAAGAACAAATCGTCTCTAAAGCTCAATTATGAGCTGAAATCCTATACATCTTCCCTTGAGCAGCTACGTACCTTAATTTTAAGCAGCTACGATCTGCAGTTGGTAAAAAGCCACAAATGATTAAAAGAAAGGAAAACAAAAGTGCTAAAAGCTACAACCAAATGATTTTAAATATGGTAAATGTAATAGAGAAGCCACCTGCTTGCAGTTCAAGAAGTAAATATATTCTTCAACAAGACAGTTCTGCTAACTAAATAAATCCTTATATTTACAACAATACCAGCTTCTACTACATTTCAGAACTTACTGAGAAAAACAAGCATGAGAAATTTATGATATAAAAGGAAGACATGGGTGTAGCTCAAGAAACTGACCTGTTTCCTAAAAGAGTTGCAACTCTCAATCTCTCAAGAAGTCTTGCCCTAGCTCGAGAAATCTTGAATTTCTGTGTTTTCCTAAAACAATATAAACTCAACAACGATTTGAGGGATTGGAGTCAACCACCATATCATAGCTCAATCCACATATATCGAATTTCAAATTTAAATTTATGAACATAAAGTATCTTAAACACCAAGAGAAACTTCACCCGCTTATAGGATCTATGAAGAAAGGTTTATTTTTAATGGATTTCAAAATAAAACAATTTCAGATTCTGAGAACTCTTGTAATTTCATTTTTCCACTAAGGATGTATTCATAGTCATAAATCCCTATGCAGTAAGCAATAAGTCCATCACTAAAATGAACGAACCAAGATGCGGTGCAGCAAATTGTTAAAGAATAATGCAGCTATTACGTACGAAGTAAGCAAATTGCAATTAGAATTTGTACTAATCAGAGAGAGGACACACCCAAATCCCTAATTCAGCACCAACTTACCATCAATTTCTCAAAGAAAACATAAAACATCTGAACGGAAGCATCTGAATGGAAACACAGAGAACCTTTCGAAACATGTGAGCAGGCACCACATGCACCTGGGAAAAGAAAAGGGATACTAAATACTCTTAAGTTAATGCATACAGAAAAACAAGATCAAAGATTAATTAATTAACAAGTCACCTCGTCTATGAGAAGTATACTCCATTCTCTGTTTCTTATTTCTTCAATAATTTTTACAGAACAGAAATTGTGAACCATGTATTTACGTTTCAAACAGAAAATAGCCAAATGATTCCACCAATTTTCCATCTTCAACGATTAATTGAAGAAACTACCACAAATCGTAGCTCTGTTTCAGATTACAAAGCTTTAAAGTTTGAAACCGTTTATAGAAATTTAATTTCTAGGAAGGACTGAACTACCTGAGAATTTTACGGACAGTTTCTTTGATCTTATGTTGAATTTCTGGGTTCCATTCCAGATTAGTTTCTGGATATTTGAAGCGGATTACACTTTTTGGAGGATTTTTGGAGGAAATGTTTGCTCAATTTGGCGAATCTGTTAGTCATGATCAACAGGTTGTTTCGCAATCCGAAATCCAGCGCCAGTCATCCAAGCAGCAGAAATCCTCGTTGTACCCTAGAACGAAGCTATTCAAGGAGTGGGAGCTGCGCGAGAAGAGAGATGGAACGAAATGGGAAGGGAGAGAAAATGAAATTAAAATCGAACAAGATATTGCTTGCGTTGGTGATATTACTGCTGAGAGAAATAGAAACTCAGAAAATGAACAACCTCGAAGATGATTTACTCAATAAACAAACTTGGGTCTCTTTACCGAGAGAAATAAATGGGAAAACGAAGGTAGGCGACGTCTAGGGCTAAGACAAATGAATGTGTGTGTGTGTGTGAGAGAGAGAGAGAGAGAGAGAGAGAGAGAGAGAGAGAGGTTGTCGCGGCTTCGTTTTCAGAGGATTCAAAGAAGAGAAGAGGGAGATTTTGAGGTTCTTACATTAACCATTTTGAAAAATCCAACACCTGCATTAATATTTATTTATTCTAATTTCTGATCTATTTTTCACTCAGAATGTATTTATAAAATTACATATTTACTTTCACATTATCCAAATATATGCATCACTCTCTCTCTCTTTCCCTGTGTTTTTGCTCTCTCACTCTTTCTCTATGCTTTTGCTATCTCTCTGTAAAATGATCTACGCATTCAACACTCAAAACATCCCTACTCACCTTATTTTTCCTTCTTCGTTTTTCATTTTTTCCACTTCTTCGTCTTCTTCTTCATTTTCTTCTTCGTCTTCTTCTTCATTTTCTTCTCCGTCTTCTTCTTCATCTTCTTCTTCGTCTTCTTCTTTCTTCATGCAACAGCAAATGGTTGTTAATTCTTCTTTCTAAAACATGTATAAGTTTTGTTTTCTTCTTTTCTGGAAAGCTTGAATTTTCATGAGTTTTTCCTGTTCATTAGTTTTTTGAGAATATTTATTTATTTTCCTCTTTATGGAACATTGTTTGAAGGTCATTTATTGTACAGAATCATTACAAGATGATAGTGTAGTGTAAATGAGGTCTACACGAGTACTGCACGAGCCTTATATAGTCATCATGTAGTCTACACAATGGGTACACGAGTACTACACGAGCCTTATGTAGTCATCATGTTTCATTTGCTTTTTGATTTACAACTTTCTCATTTGTTGAAAAACTAAGATTGAGAATGAGTTTTGTTAATTTTGTACTACACAATGGGATACACTAGCATTGATAGCTTGCACGATGTTAGTGTATTCCATCGTGTATTATCATATGATGGTTACACGACGTCAGTGTAACCCGTGTACCCAAATTTGTGAATAAAATAACTTCACGGCCTCCAAAAGTGCTTAAAATAGTGTTTTTTGGGTGTGAAACTAAGCTGGAACAAATAATCTCTATTGCATATGTAGATATATGAATAAACTTCGATTTGATATTTTACGGGCCACATGGTTCAACCCGAGTCAAAAGTTATGCCTTCCATAAGTTTATTTGATTGGAAACATTAAAATCTTTTGACGAATTTTTCAAATTGTCGAGACTATATTTTATTCTTCAATTTCAAAAGTATTCTTAACAGAAGATTCACATGTATCCATCGTGTAGTTTACACGATGTCAGTGTACCAATCGTGTAGTCTACAAGATGACTACATGATACTAGTGTGGTCATTGTGTAATTTACATGATTCCAGTGTAGCCTATACGATGCCAGTGTAGCCATCATGTAGACCACATGATGGCTACATGACATCTGTGTAGCCATCGTGAAGACTACTCTAAATTGAAACAATTTTTCCAGCACTACTAGAAAATCTGAAGTAAACTATAAATATATTGAAATAGTTTTCCCCCTATCCTCAGGCTTGAAACTACTAACTTCATCTGCCATAAATCGCATGTTACGAATATGAGAAATTGCCTATAAAAAAAATGAAACGTCGAAGATGAACTAGAAGAAGGAATTGCTACCCAAAAATTGACAAAACCCCATTTTCAGATATGGTTTGTGGGTAGATCTGGTTCAGATCGGTAAAAATAGGCAAAACCCCATTTTCAGATCTGGGTTAGATCTGGTTTATCATCAGATCTGATTTGTCATCAGATCTGAGATTCAATCGTCTTCTTTGGTTGTAGAGATTCGATCTTCTTCATTTTCTTTGGCAAGAACGCATAGGTCTTCTTATTCGGTTCATTTTCTTTAGCATTCATGTCTTCTTAGGGCAAAAACTAATTTTATACACACACACAGACAGAGAGAGAGAGAGAGAGCAAAAGTACATAGAAAGAGAGAAAGACAGAGTGAGGCAGATATTTGGATAAGGTGAAGGGTAAACACGTAACTTCACAAATGCATTTTGAGTGGAAAGTGGGTCAGGGGTCAGGTTAAGCAAAATTAGGGAATGAGTTGGTTTATGTAAAATAATTAGTGTAGGGGTTACTTTTTGCAAAAAAACCTGAGATTTGGGGTCTGATTTTTTTGGCTAAACTATACTATTTGATAAAGTATTTTATAAAATTATACCATTGACCTAATTTTTGCTTATCATAAACCCTAACCAGCATTCCCTTCACTTTTTTTCACATTGTCATCTTACACACTGGCCTACACTCCCTCTTCATCTTCCATATTCACCTCTCTCTCTCCTAGAAACTCATTTTTTCCAGAACTAAATAAAAAATTGAGTTTTATTAATTTTAATGAGTTTTGTTAATTTTTGTAGATTTTGTTAACATTTGTTAATTTTAATGGGGTTCGTTATTTTTTGCAAGCTTTGTTAATTTCTCTGAGTTTTATTAATTTTGAGAGAGAACGTAGAGAGAGAAAGACTGAACATAGAGCATAGAGATAGAACATTGAGAAAGAGAGAGAATGTAGAGAGATAGGGGTACACGACGCCCATGTACCCATCGTGTAGCCTACAGGACGGCTACACGATATTTGTGTACTCATTATGTAGTCTACACGATAACTACATGATGCCTGTGTACCCCTATCTCTCTACATTCTCTCTATTTCTCATCGTTCTCTCTCTTTCTACGCTCTACGATCGTCGTGTAGTCATCGTGTACACTACACGATATCTATACGATGATTGTGTAGTCATTGTGTATATTACATGATGACTACACAATGATCGAGCCAATCGTGTACCCATGACCTACCATCCACTTACTTTTTCTTCATTCTTTCCCCTCAATATTTTTCTTACACAATATCAACTCAAATGTCAATTCATTCTTTTTCAACACTCAACCTTCATATTTATTTATATTTAAATAAATATATAAAATTAAATATATTACATCTATAGTGTACATGATAACTACACGACGATAGTGTACCCAGGACCCATCATCCACTTACTTTTTCTTCATTTTCTATCAATAATTTTCTTACACAACATCAAATCAAAATATCAAATCATTCTTTTTTAATACTCAATCTCCATATTTATTGATATTTAAATAAATATATAAAATTAAATATATTACATGTATAGTGTACACGATGACTACACGACGATCTTGTAGCCATAGTGTACCATGGCCCACCATCTACTTACTTTTTCTTCATTTTATCTCCCAATATTTTTCTTACACAACATCAAATCAAATATCAATTCATTCTTCTTCAACACTCAACCTTCATATTTATTTATATTTAAATAAATATATAAAATTAAATATACTACATGTGTAGTGTACACGATGATCGTGTAATAATTGTGTACATTATACGATGACTACACGACGATCGTACACACTAAATGATGACTACACGACGATCGCATAGCCATCGTATATACTACATGATAGTTACACGATGATAGTGTAGCCGTCGTATATACACATGGCCACCATCCACTTACTTTTTCTTCATTCCCCCCCCCTCCCCGATACTTTTCTTACAAATATTAAATCAAATGTCAATTCATTCTTCTTCAACACTCAACCTCCATATTTATTTATATTTAATAAATATATAAAATAAAATATATTACATGTGTAGTGTACACGATGATCGTTTAGTAATCATGTACACTACATGATGACTAAATGACGATCAAGTAGCCATCGTCTACACGACACGATTAGTATACGACGATCGTGTAGCCATCTTGTACCCATGACTTACCATCCACTTACTTTTTCTTCATTTTTCCCCAATACTTTTTTTCGCAGCATCAAATCAAATATCAATTCATTCTTTTTCAACATCAACCTCCATATTTATTATATTTAAATAAATATATAAAATAAAATATATTATATGTGTAGTGTACACGACAATCGTGTACACTACATGATATTATAAAAATATCAATTCATTCTTCTTCAACACCCAACCTTCATATTTATTTATATTTAAATAAATATTTAAAATTATATGTATTACATGTGTAGTGTACACGATGACTACACGACGATCGTGTACACTACATGATGTGATACATTACATGTGTAGTGTGCATGATGATCGTGTAGTCATCATGCACACTACACGATGACTACGTGATGATCATATAGTCATCTTGTACACTACGATTTCTCTCTCTTAAAGATGGGCAAAAACTAAAATTAACAAAATTCATCAATTTTTGGCCAAAATTTTCACCAATTTTCAGCCAAAATTTTGAAAATAAAATTATAATTTTAGCTCTCAACCTTGGGTTTTCAAAAAACATGAAAGTTGTAATATCATAAAGTAAATGAATCATGAAGAAATCAAAAATGAAGAAGGAGAAATGAGAGTAATGGAGGTGGGAGGGATGGCTTCGGGAAAATGAGTTTCTGGGAAAATGTGAGAGAGATGATGATGGAAGATGAAGAGAGATAGAGTGTGTGTGGTTCAGTGTGTAAGAAGGGCAATAAGGAAAAGAAAAGAGAAAAAGTGAATGGAAGGTGGGCTAGGGGTTAGGATAATAAAAAATTATGTCAATGATATATTTTTGTAAATTACTTTATCGAGTGATATGGTTTAACAAAAAAACATTTTGGGTCTGCTTGGTGTGATTACGCCGTGAGTTTTTTTTTTATCTTTTCGTCCCCCGCGTGATTTGGCATTTCCTTTTAGTAGCCGTCGTGTTTTTGCGTTCTAGTTTTACGATGTTACTTGACCACACCACACCATCATGTTTTATTATTTACAACATTTTATATCTAACTTATTTTCCCTCAGGACGTTTATAAAATTACCCATGTGAAATATATCATATATGCTTTCACGACGTTATATGTCTCCACCGTTGTGTAAATCAAAATGACACTTTATAAAGGTCGTCATAAAAGATCATTTTCTCTTGCAACGCACTGTACTATCATCGTGAAATATAAATGATAACTTATCACGACGTTATAAACTTTCATCATCGTGAGGTACCAGACAATTTACGATGGTAAGCAATTGACGATACAATTACGATAGTACTAACAAAAGTCGTCGTCTATATTTTTTGTCTACCGTTGTTAAAGGTCTAATATCTAGTAGTGTTTCTTTGATCCATATTATAGGTTTTTCTATACTTATTGTGTCTATTAAGTTTGGTTGAGTCATTCATGTATTGTGTTAATCCGTCCCAATTAGGCTTGTATTCATGTCTTAATGTGCCTATTGTTAGGATTACGAGTTGAGAAATAACAGGAAGCAAAACTCCTTGGGAGCTAGAGGCAATAGGAGATTTAGAATCATCATATTGTTCAATCTTATTACCAAAGATCGGTTGACTAGCTTGAGATTTCGTAGCTATACTTTAGGTCTTAAAATTTTCATTTTTTAACTGTAACAAAAGAAATTTTATTCAATTAAAATTTGAATATATATATATATATATATATATATATATATAAACAGGCAAATGGATAAGATCAATAAACATATAACACAATACAATTACTTAATCATGAGTCGTAAAAACTCATTGACGAACTAGAAAGAAATTACTAGAGAGTATGCACCATCTTAATTATTTTTAAGGAACACCAACACTTATTTTACATAGGATGGGTCGATCACACAGTAATTAACTTCTTTATGATATAAACCAATAACAATGTTTCGATCAGTCCTAACCTATAACGGGGACCCTTGTAACAACACCATCTTCATCAACCCAAACCCAAACCCTATCACACCTGAAATCAGTTATGACACTCGAACCTTCTTCAACTATCTTAGCATCCACCAATGGGTTCTCCTTCTCTATTTTTTCCTCTGCTTCCTTCCCTTTTGCACCCAGCAGCTCCGGCCACGAACTCTTACCTGCTATCACATATTAATTAAATAAAAAAAGAAACATTTTCGTGAGAAGAATTTTTGGAAAATATATGTAAAACATATGGAATTCAATAATTAATTGATATTTTAGCCTCATGTCTTGGTGCAAACCTTCACAATCAGACATCCTTGAACGACCTTACAATTTGCTTTCTCCTGATTTGTTGTTGTTGTTTTTGTGTTCTTTGCTAATTCAGTTGTGTTATTGTGATTTGATTTTCATGGGAAAATTGGGTATTTATAGAGTTGGAGTTTTTTATTACTTAGGCTGGTTTTATTTGACTCGTGTAATTTCTTTATTTCTTGTCTTCCTTAGGCTGGTATTATAATCTGTTTTAATTATATTATTAACTAATATAATCATCCTCATCCAGTTTAGCCATTGAATATGCAATTAAATAAATTTTCAGAGTCAATTTTGTCGACGGTAACAAAATAAATTACGTGTACGAAATATGTAAACCTATAATTGATGTTTTTGAGTACTCATCGAGGATGTGCATTGTTGACAAAAAAAAATTTTAAATTAGAAAGAAAAAAAAGTCAAAGAAAATAAATCAAAATACATTTCGAAACCGATTCTCCTTCCAACATGGATTCACATTTGCTGATTATAACAGAATCAATTGTCATTTGTTAAACAGAACTTCATGTATGAGTGACATCTTTGATTATGCGAGTATGTTCTAAAAAGTTGTTTATTCAATTCTTCTTAAAGACATTAAAAACAATTTTTTTGAATTAAAGATTAACATTTATGTACATGACGAAACCAAGGTATAATCTACTGCGTGTTACTTAATTTTTTGTACACGAAGAACTCATCAAAAGATGAATAACGGACACGTAAAAACCTATAAATTTTTATCATAAAACACTAAAAAATAACGGTTTGTATAATTTAATATAAGGCTTTGTTGCAAAAAAAATTTAACTATATTAAATTAACTAAAAATTTGTATAAATGATGATTACAAACAATCAAACTATAAGAGGTTGTTTGGTATAAGATTGCGAATAAATAATTTTCAGAATAAGATTATTAGAATATAATTGTGGAAAAATATATGTCTGGAAATATAAGATTGCCGTGTTTGGTAATAATTAAAAATCTTGTGGATATAGTTATCAATTTCTAATTTTAACCTTGAATTAATTAAAATATTTTATATATTATTTATTCAATTTTTCTACTGTGTTTCACCAAAACTTTCTTCCCATTTTCTTCTTCTCTCATCTTTGTCAATGTCTCCAAAATCTCTCTGCAATTCTTCGCCTAAGGCCATTCATTCTCAAAATTTCTCTTTATTTTTTGCACTAAACTTCAATTTTCAGAGAGACATTTTTGAGCCGTTTGGTTTCCTTCTCCAAAGTCTTTCCAATGCGATTTTGATGCCTAATCGAAGATTCAATGAAGGGATTGAGCTGCGATAGGAGGCAATCTGAGATGTCGTGCAACTGAATATCACCCATATGTGGTCTACACTCAATTTTTTAAGAAAATTAGTTGTCCTGCCAACAAGCACATAACTAATGGTAAGAAACCAACTCTCTTCTCCATGAAATTAAAAGACCCAAATATTGTGCTCTATAATTTATGATTTGAAATATGTTATATTTATCAAACTTTCGTTCTCCCTATTTGTGATCTGTTTTCCAACTTCCGTTGTTATTTTTGGAGGGGCAGTTCCAGTCCATCCCTTATGAAGATCAGTCATTTGTGGATTTCAGTGATCCACAAAGATGAGGGATATTTTGGATAACAAAAGGAATGAGTTGTTGGGCATCCAGATTAGGGGTGTGCGCGTTCGGTTCGGTTGGTTAATAAGACATTTTTTGTAATCGAGCTGAATTCACTGGTGACCTAAAATACTGAACCAGTGTAACCAAAAAAACTGAACCGAATGAAATTGAAATAATCGGTTCTGTTCAATTACTTGTAACCGATTCGGCTACAATTACAAAAATTTCTAAAAAAAATAGCAAAAATCATTAAATTGAAAATATCAACGCTCAACACAATTAATATATATATATATATGTTTAATTGATAATTATGTCTAATTTTTAATAATATATGTCTAATTTATTAAGTTTTTAATATTTTATGTATAATTTATATATGTATATTAAAAATGATTGTAATCAGTTCGAACTGATTACATGTGTATTGTAAAATATAATCGAACTAAAAATTTAATTATTTAAATTAACTGAATCAATTATAATTATCATAGAAAAAGAACCGACCGAATCGATTTGATCGGTTCGTAAATATTCTATTCACTAGGTATCTTTAGATTCTGGATAATCAGCGAACATATGTATCATTGAAATTTTAGATATTTGGTTTAATATTGACTTATTCTTAAAATATAACAGTGTTTTTGTAATTTAAAAATAAAAAAGTACAAAAAAACAAACAACATAGGACATAGGTACAGCAGACCCACCATTAACTTTACACCGGATGTACCAGAAATTCAGCGTCATCTCTGCACTGTTACTGAATCGCAAATTTATTCTTTTAATATAATATTTGCGTTAATATTGAACAGAGGTGTTGGCTAGTATTTACAAGGCAGAGTTTTCAGTGGCCACCAAACCCAGTAAAGTATGGCTCTGATTCTCAGATTCCCTCACTCCCCACTTCTGCTCCTGTTCTTTCTCTGCTCTATTTCACCAATCTTCACTCACTGTCATGAGGAAGACCCAATTATCAAAACCATGGAGGATTTCTCTGGGTACCCAATTCACGAATTTCACTCCCCCATCATCCCAAACTCTCTTCACTCACTCTCCGTCAATACAGAGAGCTTACAGAAGCAGGTAGTGATGAACCAAATGATTGCTTTTTTAGGGCTGTTTAGTTATGGATTTGTATTTGAGCGATTGAAGAGATTAAACTTGTGAAACTGTATGTTAGTGCGTTTGTCGATTGGTTTATTGAATCTTACGGAGGTTTTGCTAATTCTGTCTCTCATTAGATTGATGAACTTTCAACTTTTTCGGATTCTCCATCTCCATCAGTGTCCAGGATTCTGTATAGTGAGAAGGATGTTGTGGCACGAAGGTTTGTGCTTTTTCAACTCATTTTAGGCTTTTAGCCTTAATCCCCAATCCTTAATCATATGCTTGTACAATTTTTTTTTCAGTGTAATGTAATGTGATTTGGGAAATAGCTGGACTAGTATTGACCACTTCCCCATGAAAAACAAAATAGGTTGTCTTCTTTTAGTGAATTTTGCTCCCTAGAGGATACCGGTGTAAATAAATAACTTGTGGAGGAATTGCTATATGTCAGCAGTTTCTTGATAGTTAGATGTTCCCAATTAAAGCCTTAGTCCACATCAATTCCATGACTTAACCAAATATGCCTCTGGGTACCGATGGTGGTCTTAGAATGTCAGCTTATTGCTATATAACCATAAACTATGATGAAACAGTATGGCTGCTAATATACTGCCATAGCTTATATGATGTATCCGAATGAAGTACTTTAGCTTGACTCGTGTACCTGTTATCACATTCAAAGTTTCTTCTAAGTTTCCATCACTTAGGTGATAGAGAACAACACGAGAATCATTGTATTTTCCCATTTGACTCTTATAAACAGATATTCTCTTTGTTTGGATCTATTTACCCCTAATATGAGTTTTAACCTCATCTCTTTTTGCAACTGCAGGTTCATCAAATACTTAATGAGGCTCTCTGGTCTCTCTGTTAGAGAGGATGCTGTTGGTAACATATTTGGCAGATGGTGAGTGAACTGAGTTTTGTTGTAGTTAATAACTTGTACTGTAAATTAAAATGTATCTTGATCTTGCTTGTGCCCGCATGTACAACCCATCACGGCTATGGAATTGTCTTTTTTCTTTTGATTTTTGGGTTCATGGTAGATGATTTTTCCCCCGTAAACTTCCTTGAAGCGTCTTACCATTAAGATGAGTTTGTTACATTATTTCCCTACATTGAGAAGATTTAAGATAATCAAACTTCCCATAAGTGGCTTCCGAAGTCTTTGAGCTTATTTAAACATATCTTCTTGTGGACAAACCAATCTGTGTTCTTTTTACATTTTCAGGGTCTTCTTAATGGCTTGAACATGGTCTTGCTCATTTTTCTCTATCCAGGGATGGCTATGAACCAGAGCTGGCTGCAGTTGCAACAGGTTCTCATGTTGATGCAATTCCATTCTCTGGGAAGTACGACGGAGTTGTTGGTGTTTTAGGTGCTTTAGAAGCCATCAACGTGCTAAAAAGGTATGCTGCTTTCAGTAGGGATTTGAAAGGTGTTTGGAAAAAAAGAATATCCATCCTGTAAAATTGAATTGTTATCTTGTTCAATCTTCCTTTTTCTCTAGTCTATTCATCTCACATTTCCCCGGTATTCATTCTAGAACTAAATGGTTCAGATCTATTCTTCAATCTGACTTGACCCACTGTTTTTTTAAATTTCAATAAGTAGCTTGTGATTGAAGTTATCTCAATCCTATAAAATGTTTATATTTTCCTCTCTTTCTTTCAATATGCTGACTGGGATTGTCACAGGTCCGGATTCAAACCTAGAAGATCACTGGAAGTTATCATGTTCACCTCGGAAGAGCCTACACGCTTTGGAATCAGCTGTTTGGGAAGGTCAGTAAAGGACTGTTGTCTTCATACAATTCCTTTTCTTACCATGAAAATTAACTGCATGCTTATGTCTAAATTTCCAAGTTTTTTTTTTGGGGTAAATTTTCAACTTGTTAGACTAACTTAAAACTCAAAAACTTGAAGACCTATATCTTGAACATGCAGCCGCTTATTGGCAGGGAGTGACACTCTTGTTAAAGCTTTAAGTACAGCAGTTGATGGTCAGAATGTATCTTTTATAGATGCTGCAAGATCTGCTGGCTATGAAACCGATCAAGATGACTTATCAAGTGTATTCTTAGAGAAAGGATGTTACTCGGCTTTCTTGGAATTGCACATTGAGCAGGGCCCAATTCTGGAAGAAGAAGGTATGCCTTTTCACTTATTAATCCTCACGAGAGCCACTTAACTTTGACGTAATATAAAAAAGTAGATGTTATTTTTCTGTCCAGGTATACCTATTGGCATAGTAACTGCAATTGCAGCCCCTGCAAGTATAAAGGTGGATTTTGAAGGCAATGGAGGTCATGCTGGTGCTGTCCTGATGCCACACAGGTAATTATTACTTAAATGCAAATCTCTTTTATGTTCACTTTATTACATGGAATCCTCTTGATATATCCTTCTATAATCTGTAATTTGCCTGCTGATTTCCAGCACTTATAATTCTTAAGCTTGTTCGCTCTATTTAACGAATGAGAGATTCTGAATGGATCACTCGGAGCAGAAACGATGCAGGATTGGCAGCTGCAGAGCTAGCACTTGCTGTTGAGAAACATGTATTGGAATCTGGATCTATTGACACGGTTGGCACAGTCGGTAATTCCTTTGTTTTCTTCTTTTCGGCTTCTGATTCCTCGTTTTGTATTGTATTAGGAACTTTAATCAAAATTTTACCTAAACTAATGTTTCATCTTAATAGGTATATTGGAGCTGCATCCCGGAGCAATAAACAGCATTCCAAGGAAATCCCATCTAGAAATAGGTAGGTTTCTTATAATATCTGTTTCATCCTTCTGTTCTATATATCTGCTCTATAATGTAGACCATATAATCTATACCATTATTTTCTTTTTCCTCTTTTGTGTTTGTAGACACTAGAGACATTGATGAAGAGCGAAGAAACATTGTAATTGAGAAAATCCATAGTTCTGCGATTAGAATAGCTAAAAGTCGAGAGGTCAAGCTATCCGAATTCAAGATTATCAATCAAGATCCACCAGCACATTCTGACAATTATATAATTGAGGCGATGGAAGTTGCCTCGAAAGCACTTAATCTCACTCACAAGTTGATGATTAGTAGAGCATATCACGATTCACTATTTATGGCTAGGTAAGACAAAGTTCAATATTAATGTCTGTTGGATTACACAATTCGGGTAGGGAATTCTACTGAATAGTGTATCTACATTCATTTAATGAGCTGGATATTTTATGGTCAAAGGCATACAAGTGGAAGATATATCTCCTTATCCGTTTGCATGTCATTCTTCTCTCAAAAATATGAAAGAAAAGCTAAAAATTCCAACTAGTTTCTACTTCTCTGATTTGATTACAGTTAGATGTTGATCCTTGCAGGGTATCTCCAATGGGAATGATATTCATTCCATGTTATAAAGGTATCAAAATCTTTATCTTTTCTCCGCAGCCAACATCTTTCAATTCTTTGCTAATACCTTCTTATCTAATGAGTCGGAATTAAGTTGAAATTGTCAAATGTGCAATCATTTTTTCAGGGTACAGCCACAAGCCTGAAGAATATGCCTCCATTCAGGACATAGCGAATGGAGTTAAGGTACTAGCTCTTACACTTGCCCGATTGTCCCTGCAGTGATTGTGCATCTGAAATTCGTGTATACTAGCTACTGATGCTTGCATGTTGGGAGGTATATACTTTCTTCTCAGGCCCTTGTTGGATGATTAACTGCTGTAAAGTACTCTAATAAAAAGGCTTGGATAAGAAAATTCTTCCTTTTCAAACAACTCTTAAGTTTAAGAGTAAGATGCTGGTGCTTAATGCAAAAACTCTATATTTCTAGAGAGAGAGAGAGAGAGAGAGAGAGAGAGAGAGATGAAAAAAAAAACTCTATACTTCTATTCAATTATGAGTGCCGAATGCAACAGATGTTCGTCCATGTACAAGGAAACTGCTCTTTAGTGGATCTTAGCAATTGTTACAAGACACTATGTAGCCATGGTTTCATTTAGTATCACTAAATGAAGCTAAAATCTAACTCATGTGTACTGTACAGCATACGTCTACTTAACCCATCCTACTCAACTAGCTATCTGTCACATATCTCTATTCAATTTTCCTTTAGAACTGGAAAATAAGGGATAAGGAAAAGAAAGAAAAGAAAAGGTTCAACAATAGTATTCTTCACCAGCAGTTTTCTTCAAGCGGTAGCAACAATAGTCTTGTTCAGATCCTGAGCTTTTACAAGCAAAATCTCAATCTGAGAGGGAAAATATAAACACAGAAAAAAGAAATTTAGATAAGAAAAAGAAGAAAGACCCAAGTATGTTCGCTCTTCCATGAATTAATAAATAACAAAAGGATGAGAAGCTTAAACCTTAGCTTTCAGAAATCGTCGGCCTCTTTCAACTTCCTCTGAGCTCACGGAAGATATCATCAACTCTATTCCCAGAAAAACAATAATAAATTTGAATCAGCCATTATACAGAAGGAGCTTTTAACTTGTATAGATTCAAGAAGTTAGTACTTACTCTTTTCAATTGCAAGTCCATCGTGCTTCAGAATCTCAGAAATTGTGACGACGGTTGGAATAGCTGTATAGAAAAAACGCAAATCAGCCCACTAGATTAATAGCTGAGGAAGACAAGATTGAGAATGAAAAACTTGTACCCATTCCCAAGGCAGAGAGCTCCACATCATTGTACTGCTTTATATACCTCTGCAACACGAAAAAGGAAAAGAGAAGTTACAAATTACGCACCTCTGACTTACCATTCGGATCCAAAAGCAAAATTGTGTACTAAAATGATAAAATAATTCCCAAGTTAAAGATTAAGAAAACACGACTATTTTGGATTGAGAATACAGAGCAAAGCGTTATCAAGAAAACCAAAACCCAGAGGATTAATCTTTTTTTCCTGTGGTTTGTTGGCTACCGAACAGCACATAATCAAGAAAATTGATAAGAGAATGTGATATTACACAATTATTACACAATCGCGGAGAAGAAAGAGAAAATCATGTTAGTCATTACAGATTTGGAAACACATGAAAGAGTAACAAGCAAAAAACTATAAAGAAAATCAAAGAAACATGGATGAGCAAAAAAAATGCACTGTTCTTTTGAAACTTGAATTAAAGGAAGAAAAGAGCAACATGATGAGGGGATATACCTTAGCAAGGTTAAGGTAGAAGAAGAATGGCTTCTTAGTATTCGAAACTTGAATTCGATTCTTCTTCCTCTTAAGCTCAGAAAAATCAGCAGCTTCAGCAGATTCAGCACTGATAGCTTGTCCATTGTGTCCGTCATCAGAAACGGCAACAAGAAGCTCCTTGTGATCGATGCCGCCAGTGGCCTCGGCGCTCTCTGCAACAACTACGATTGCCTCCATTGATTCGAGTCCTCTCTCTCTCACTTTATCTCTGAAAATTGTTAGTAGGCGGGAAGATCTGCGGAAACTGATGGAGCTTTAGGTGGAAATGATAAAGAAAGCGAAGTGGATGACTTTATTTATATTATATAGCTATTAAGAGTTTGATTGGGCGAGTGTTTTTGGCGGTTATAAGTCTTAACCGTATAAGTTGGGAAAGTCATATCAGTCTGTTAATTAATCTCTTTTATGACGAATTTGCCCCTACTACCTGCAATCTAAAAACGAACTTTGATTTGCTGCCCGCATGCGCCTAATTTCAGATCCATGATGATCATTTACACCTCGTTTTTTCCTGTGTTTTCTTGAGAGAAAAAATACACAACTTCCTATGAAATTAGTTGTCGAACCATGCAACATTAACATAATCATTAGCTCAAAACTCATATTAGTGACGATACTACGTTTATAAACATACAAGGTTATGTAAATCTCCAACAATAATTGGTCAATATAGACATTAGATCAGATTTTGATGGTCCATGTAAATAAAAGTAAAAAAAGAAAGATTTCTTTGAAACTCATGGTAGTTTGAATAAATGATACATACACAAATCTAGTTTGAAATATGACAACTAAATCGATTCTGATAAAAATCTATTACGTTAGTACCATATTATCCCTATAATCAATCCTATAAAATATTTTTTCTAACCCGAAACATAAGCCTACCTGGACGTTTTCAAGTGTAGGTGAACTAGAGTTTGAATATTAAAATAATTTGATTTTAATTTTTTTTAGAATTGAGAATAAAATGAGGGGTAATTTTAGAATTATGTATTATATGTCTAATGTTAATATAAGATTTAACGGTTCTGAGTACTTTTTATTGGTAAAATCTAACATAAAGTCAAGTCTGCATTATTTTTCAAACTAGATATGTGTCCATATCATTTAAGCAAAGTACATGAGAAGAGAATTTTTCCTAGTAAAATAACATAAAAAATGGTAAGACATTGATGTAGGATATAAATTAGGATTAAATTAAAATTTATTAAATTGTTAATATTTATTATCGTTATTTTTAGATATGAACATGATTATTTTATCTCCTTATTTAAATTATATTTTAGAGTTTAATATTTAAAAATAAAGTCCAAATAGTAGTATATGAATGAGGTTGTTTTCTAGTTTAAAAGAGCTCAATTAATAAAAATTTCAGAGTTCACTTTATTCTTTTTAAAGCTTTTTTTCATGTTTACCTTTCTGATATTTGTACGTAAATCAACATAGTGATAGAATATTGTGTTTAAATTTTTAAATATTTTATATAAAAACTCTTGCTACATCGTACATCATTTGAGTGCAAACGTCACTTATTATGAGAGTATCTTGTTCAATCTAGGTCATCCGTTATAAGAATAGACGACTCATATTTATCTTAGAAAAAAGTAGAAATTAATAAAAAAAAGAAAAATAATTAAAATAATATATGTTGACCTCAACATTTATGTCAAAGTGATCCTAATCATACATAATTTCATGAACAATTAAGATTTAATGGACAGATCTCATTTTATTAGGATCTTTCCCCAAAGAGATGATGTATTAAATGATCAAACTTATGCTTCTACACCGGAGAAGAGAAGTCCGGCCATTTGTATGCACATTCATACGAAGGGCACGTTCCAAGATCTCCCGCAACGAGAACCCAACACATGGTTTATTGATAGTCAGTTGATTTTCTTGTGAGAGTGACCAAAAATCCATATATATATATACAAAGGAATGACTAAGGAGGACATGTCGTCCTCAGAGGCCCGCAACAAGTAGAGCCCACATTTCCTTAAATACCACCCTTTCATCTGCTTCTTTCATTGTCCAATGCCCCACTTCCACTCTATAGCAAGTTCATACACCTCACAGCTCATAAATATTAATGGGTTTACCCTCCCTGTCCTCCATTATCTTTCTCCCTAATCTTCATTTATCAATAAATTTCCCTCTCAAATCTGTCTTTTCATTTCCCAACGTTACCTTTTTTTCTCTGTCCCACCTATGCCCTTTTGTATTAGCCTTTGATAATCAATCCATTGTTTAATTAAGAAAGAAGGATCTCACATAGTATTAATGCACATGAAATGAGATTATTTATACACATCACGGTTATTCAGCACAAATGATATATAACATATTTTTTATAATAAAAATGTGAAGATTTTGGATTTCTTAGAAAGAACTCAAGGCCCACCTAAGAGGCACATACCTTAATTCAATAAGAACAAAACATGTCATTTAAGTAAATGAAATGGGGGTAATTTAGGGAATGCGATTAAAGGAAATTGTGATAAAATATAATTAGAAGGTGTTAGGGCATTATCAAAAGGGGTCAGCAACATTAATCAAAGATGGCCATGGACCCAAGCAATTATTTGGATGTAACGTGTTTTTTTTTCATTGCTTTTTATTTAAGATATGAAAATCTTGTTTCTAATCTTAATTCATGGTTGTGAAAAGCTTCCATCCCACCCCTCATAACTCCGTTTAGCACCTAATTCCCTTAATTACGTTTAAAATTATTATACGCTAATAGAAATTAAAAAAAACTTATAATCACTTTTGAAAGTGATTTTTTTAGAATTTTAAGTTATTGTATTTAGAATATAGATATGATTATTACTGAACTACGTCTTTAATCACAATTATTAAAAGTAAAATGAGATTAATGTTTAATAAACTAATAATTTATTCACTATTCTTAGCACTGTTATTATGAGTTTACGAGAAAATATTAATCGAAGAATGAAAACTGAAGAGGAATAAAATTTGTTGAGTTTTACACGGTTAGACACTTTTAATTAATTTTTAAAACTATTCTAGATATTAAATTTTCTCTTTGAAAAATAATATTTTTCTTGTTTTCACCCTTTTCTTCATTTAAAAACTCGTTTTCAATTCACCAATTAGATAATTAGTATTATCTCACTTATTTTCTGATTAAAGTATTTTATAATATATTTAAAACTCTCCATTCGAATTAATATGAAGGATAAATCCACAAATTCTATAAATAAAAAGATAAATTAACAATTTCATAAATGTAATTATATATTTGTTGTAGTTACATTAATCTATGAGAAAATAATAATTGTAGTTGATATTATTTATCTAAAAGAATATATGAAAATATTCTACAGCTGTTAAGAACGACGTCAACACCGACTGCTGCATAGCACACATATAAAAGCAGCGGAACAGAAACAATAGTCACTCAGGCGACCACCATTTCACCCCTGCAAGAAGAAAGACTAATCAACAGGTAGAATCTCTGTTTCCTCTTCTTTCTCATTATCTTCTGTTGAATCCCAATATGGCTAAACTAAATCTACCACTCTCTGCTTCAGTCTCTGCAGTGTGATCCGCTTGTATGAGTTTATAAATGTAATGTAGCTTTACACTCATACATTCACGGTCTGATTTGATCTGTCAGTGCATTGACTTAATGGCGCTTTGCTTCTTTCGAATTGAAAAATGCAGCTTCATTTATGTAGTTCTTCTAATGGAATTTTAGATTAAGAGGTATGTTTGTCTGCCGAGAAAAAATAGGGAATGGGAGAATTCATTGAAGGCATTGTCTAAATGCTGAGGAAATGTAGGAGATATCCGTGTATTTGAGATTTTCGTTTAACATGGTCACAGTTGACAGAAAGAGTTTCTACACTCTGATGCAATTATGCATAGATGCTCAAAGCTATTTGCTTATGTTGAGTTGAGTAGCTGAGTTAAGTTTGTCTGTGTACATGTGTCCTACGAGGTGTTACTAACAATCACTTGTGTGGGATTGGAGAATGAATGATTTCTGCAATCTTCAAACGCTAATTCATGGAAAAAGAATTCAGTTGAGCTGATATCTATTTGTTCTGAGAAAATCCAAAACAATAGTTGACCTTGACGTTCAGAGTTGAACACCCCNCCCCCCCCCCCCCCCCCCCCGTGTATAATGTACAATTGTATTCGTTGAAGTATCTTGTGTTCCCGTGGTAGCCCATTGATTGAAACTTTTTTAAATGTCTGTGCAATCTTATGAATTGTATTGTAAATTTCATTGGAGTTTGAGTTTTTTGTCCCGATACTGCACTGATTGTGATACTTTCTTTACTGTAGAGTAATGGAGCAAGAAGGTACAGATGTTTGCTTGGACAAGGAACCTGACTGTGTCATAATTTATTCTAATGGAGTTTCCAATGATTCAAATCATGAAAATGTCACCAATCATCAAGTTGTTATGGATTCATTTGAGCAGATAACTGAGGATAATGAAGTCCAGAGCTCAGAAGAGAGCACTGAAGCAAAGGAATATGATGTGAAAGAATGTACTAGTGAAAAGTCATTGGAAACTCCTACAATCTGTTCTATCGAGAAACCTAACGAGCAGAATGTAATAAGTTCAACTTTTGAAAATTGCCAGCTGGAGGAGAAGGTCAATCTGAATTGCCAGGAGAGAAAAGATAATGAGAAGACCCAATTATGTGTGAACACGTCAAAACCTTCATGCGGGAAGCATACTGTTCCACAGCCATTTGCCTTAGCAACCGAAAAACGTGCTTCATCTGGTTCTCGTGTTGCTAATGCCGTACCTGATGATAAAAGTGTGAAGAAGTCATCTATCATAAGCAACGCAAGGCATTGTACTAAAAAGTCGAATCAGGTGAAGTGTTTAATGGATTTGTAATTTTCATTGTTTCAGTTGATGGTGTCTAGATCTGGAGGTCCATTTGTTAGGCCCACCCCTCTCCTATTCTTTCCAGCTATGTACCTTCCATGCAGGGGTCCTTAACCTCAATTTTTTTCACTGCACTGCAATCTTCGGGCATGATCATGCAAATAAGTTTCTTGATATTGGTGAACCTGAAAATCGGCCTAGAACCTTATTTCTTACTAGCTGTGAACTATAGCTGCATTAATATCTGGCCACAATTTGGGTTGGGGGTGATGTTGGAAGGTTGAGAAAATGCCAAGAGAAACTCATTCTACTTTAATAAGCAGTTATATAGAGCTGACTAACTTCTTTGGTCAACCATAGGGTTGATATATTCTATGCTTACAATTTGTTTACAGATGATATTAAAGATTCTGTATATTTTTCTGCAGCCAATATCACTTACGGTGCCAAGGAAGCCATTGCAACCTGATAACAAGCAGCGTCCTGATGAGGAAGATTCCTGTTCTGTTGCTTCCTCGTATCCTCTCATGTCTTGCACTCCAATTAATACAATTTATAGCATTCATGTCATACGGGCACGCATACAATTAACTCCTCAATGTCTCTTTTGTCTTCTCCCTCTTTAAACTGATTTTATCCCTTCACTATGAATAGCGCTGCATCTCTGAAAACTATTAAGACCAGGAACATTGTAGCATCTGCCCCAGTCTTTAGATGTACAGAACGAGCAGAGAGAAGGAAAGAGGTACCATTGTTGTCTATTCTTACCATCTAGAGTTCATTCTACAGAATACATCCACATCTTATCCTAAGAGCGAAGTGAGATTATCCTGTTGTGTGTAGTTCCTTTCAAAATTAGAGGAGAAACACCAAGCGCTGGAGGCTGAGAGAAGTCAAAGCGAGGAAAGGACCAAGGTATGGTAAAATTATTTCAGGAAGAAAGACTTAGATTTTCAAATTTGACTATAGCCAAAGGAAACATCCCACCCTCTCTCGCATATTTTATCCTCTGTCTTCTTCATCTATACTGAAACTTTAGGAAGAAAGAGAGACAGCTATTAAGCAACTGAGAAAGAGTTTGATGTTCAAGGCGAACCCAATGCCAAACTTTTATCATGAGGGACCTCCACCTAAGGTTGAGCTAAAAAAGGTACTCATACATACTTTTTTTGTTTGTTTTATCAGTAAAAGTATAGTTATATTCACAGAAAACCCTAACAAAAGGTATATGCATATAAAGCATTGCTTGTAACCAAGTCAGCTAAAGAAGATATGGTTCTTGGTCTCATCATATGAAGATGCAAAGGAAACATGTGTTCACAAAAAAGACACCCCTTCTCTTGAGATTGTCCATGGTAAGAACAGATTGAAATTTGAGCACAAAAGTGTATAGGAATCCTGAGATTATCCACGGTGAGATGAGAACAGATTGAAATTTGAGCAACAAAGTCCATATTGGAAGTTATACTAATGAAGATCCTTAAGTCTTCCAAAAGCTTTTTCCGAGTAAAAGAAAGTTAAGAATAGCATCTGAGTTTTTCCCTGAATGTTTTTTATCGTCTCCATACTTCGGAATATATTACTTGTAATATCCATTTAAAATCCAATGGGGAGGATGGATGGATTTCATTTTGCTTACCTTAAATTATCTCCCACATTCAGAGGATGAATGAAAAGTGGGATCAAACTTAGTCTTTTATATCTGTATGCCAGCTTAAACTTCCCTTATCTTCTACAGTGAGCTCTTAATTTTTTAAAATGTTGCTTATCTGAGTGCCAGCTTCCACCCACACGTGCAAAGTCACCTAAGCTGGGTCGAAGGAAGAGTTGCAGTGATGCAGTTCATTTATTGTGTGATGACGAGGTAAAAGGAGCTTGTGGCAGGGGAAATCGTCGCAGTACTGGCTGCTACAAAGAAGAGAGCAACACCATGTCTTTGCCTAACATTAAAGATCAGAGAAATATCGAGAAGAAAAATGCCATTCGCGTTTTAGAAAATGAGGCAAAGCAAGAGGGAGACCTACACAAGGTGAATCCATTGCTCGCAAATGGAAAGGGAAATATGGATATTGCTGTGCACTCCTAAAATTTTCTTAAAACTATTTAATTTATAACACGAGAAAAGCCTCTATGTTGTTTTGCTGTCACTGGCTCTCAATATTGTGCATGTATTCCCCATAGCTATGCAATTACTTATTGCAGTGGTTTGGGTAATTTATACGTAAAATTCTGTAAGTTATTTTGATTATTATTTATAAAGAGTTCTCCTATCTGAAATACCAATTCTTATGTATTTCCGGAATTCTGAGCAGAGACTATTTTTCTTCCTACTTTCATTTCTGAACAAGGACAAATGAGGCCACTCTCATTCTTCTTGATCGGTTTCTTAATTTGTACTTTCATCTAAAGGAATAGCTTTTCTTCAATTTCATCAAGATTGAACATACAAGTGGACACAGAAGACACTGTTTGTTTTGTTAACGGCAATTTTGCTCTCTTGTTTGCTTGTTACATCCATAGTAGAGAGGAACAGAAAGATGGAAGCAGGAGGTCCAGTAAGTAGTGCTTTTATGAGAGCTGAACTTGTGCTCTTTTGATGGAAGCCATTTTTGCATGATTGTAGTAAACTTCATTATGAAAAAGTTCTTAAAGAAAAAGAAGGGTATAAGAGCGTAAAGTGTCTAATGTAGAGGTGTTTTTGCAATTGAACAGTCGGAATATGACTTTTTGGTGTAGGGACTATTTCCCATTTCTGAAAGAAAATTGTGTTGTGGAAAGAGATGGCTTTTAGTTTCTTTCTACTTTAAGCTCTTGAATTTCTGTCACTTCTTTCTTGTATTCAACGTCCTCTGCTTTTCCAGATTCTTCTTTTTTATTTTACTTGTGCTCTCATTTAT